>CM043113.1:67341086-67608965 GCA_023701765.1 Hylyphantes graminicola | reverse complement strand
CATATGTTTTATCAATAAAAATAAATATCTTCTTAAATTTTTCGACTGAATAACGCTTAGTAGAAACAGTTGCAAAAAATAGTTTCTGCCATTTAAATATGTTATAAAAATGCAGTTTGGGGGGTTCTTAGGCAAAATTGATTTTAATTTTTTGTGTTATGAATTAGGCTTGCCAGGGTTGCCATTGTTTATTTTGACTTTAAGATGTTGTGCAACATAGGGAAAAATTCCGGAATTTATTTTATTTATAATCACAGTGACTCATGTGAAAAATTCTAAGATGGACACACATGTACTAATTATTTAACGAAAAAAAAAATGGTTGGTGGGTTTTTACTAAATCCACTGCCTAATTGCAAAAATCAGTCAGGGGACTACATAGATACCGCCCTAAACTGTATTTTTATAATATCATTAATTAACTACTGGTTTCAATTCCTAGCCCCACACCTTTGGCAACGATCCTTAAGAAAGTGACAAACCAGGACAAGTTAGTGCCAAATGTTAAACACAATAGGCAGCAATGAACATAGTTGGGGATAAGGTTGTTTTAAAGTAGGTTACCAAAATGGCACCATTATCCCCAACCAAAAATAATTCATGCCAAGGTTATGGGCTCTTTTGCTAGGATCCAACCTAACTATACTGATTGAATAACACTTAATTTTTGTTCCTCTCCAGGCTTCTAATAGCCCAAAAACACCTGCCAAGTGGAGCCACCAGGCACTAGAACCTCTCATGATGGCCACCATCCTCCACCTTGTGGGGTAAAATTGATATTAGAACATTTGTGTCATTAGTTATTGATTTATTAAATTGTGTGTGAAAAATAATTGTGTCATTAGTAACAGGTATTATTGTTCATGTAAAATTATGCCATTAGTTATATTAGATATTATTGTTCTGTATTTTTGTTTAAAAATTCGTCCCTTTTTATTCCCTCTACTTTGTTAAAATTCATTTTTTCAAAAAGATAGTAGTTTTCAGAAAAAACTTTTACTTTTCCTTTAAAATTTTTTTTCAACATGCTGTTTTTTTTTATAAAAAAAAAATATGCTATTTTTTTAAAATCAATATGATGTATTTATTTAAAAATATAACACCTCATAAGGTAATGTTTTATTCTTTTTCACCCAGATCAATTCAATATTTATAGGTTTTTTTTTGCCCCAGTAAATAGTATGTTTCTTACATCTTGTTAGACTTTTTGTATTTGTAAAAGAATATGAGGTCTTTGCAATCAACGCCCTTCATATATATAAAATACTAATGTTGCAGATGATTCCTCCCAATTTCATGGGAGGCCCAATGAGACCTGGTGGAGTTTAGTGGGGATGAGACCCCCCATGCTGCCCCCTGGTGGCGCCCCTGGCTGCCAGTACCACTGCACCTTTCCCTGGACCCCTGGTTTTCCCATGGCCAGCATTCAGAGGAAATGGCACCCTTGCCCGGGGCCATGGCACCTCCAGGTATGTTTATTTGTCTGCTGCAATCCTTATTTGTTTGTTACAGTGAATATTTCAGCCGTTGTTTCTTATGACAAGTGTGTAAGCTCATTCATAATATCTTATGCTATAAAAAAAAAAAAAAATTACATCAAAAGACTCAGTTGATGAGACCATATTTTGTTTTCGTGCAGCCCAGGGCTCAGAAAGAAACTCAAAACTTTTTACCCGTTAAAGGGGATGGCTTTGTACAACAATATACCCGTCCTCCTTTGAAACTGTCCCGGTCAAACTGTAATTAATATAAAAGTTTCGAAATAAATATATTTTTTTTTCTTATTTAATTACAAAGATATATATAAAAAATGCCACAATGAATAAGTAGTTACTAGGATTGTACAATATTAAAAGAAATAACTAGGGTTACTATTTTTTATGTAGTAACCCAGTAAATCTTGTAGGAAATAATTTAAAATGTATCATGAACAGTTTAACGAGGAAAAATGGCCGTCCCGTAATGACGTACAAATTCAAGAAATACTTTGTCCTCAGGGAATTTTCAACCCACGGAGGACGAGTAGTTCTTTTTGGAGTGCTGGTGCAGCCCAATTAAAGTTAGCCTTTTGAGTGTTAAAGCTGTCAAGGGGTAAAAAAGTTTAAAAAACTGTGTAGGCTTAAAGAAAGCAGGTCAAATGGATAAAACCCTTTCAGTTAATCTATACTGCTGCCTGGGGAAACTGCTTAACTATAGTTTTCCTATCATGCTATTTTTCGATTCTTCAAATTTTAGATGCCTCTAGTTTGCAATGTGTGCTGATTTTCAAAGTCAACTTTCTCCAAATTGCCTCAGATTAATTATGTATGAATCTTTTTTATATAGAGTTTTGGAACAAAATTACACATCCCAGAAATTTTACTAAACTTGCAGAATTTAAAAAAAAAAAATGGCCCTTTGAAATTTTTCTAGATATACCCCTAATAGCCCAGCAATATTTTACATGTCAAAAGTAGAGAGCTAAGGTGTTTTTTTTCTTTTATGGATGATTATGCAACTAAAATCAAATTATGATTTGCTCACTTCTGAAAATTATTTTATAACCTTGATCTTGTATCAAAAAGACACTTTAAATAATGGCATAAAAAAGTAAAGTCCCTGTCTGTATTTGAAGTATATGAAGCCAGCCTTTCATGCATTAAAAAATATTTATCAATGATCAGACTTGGACTGTATTACAAGAATTTACTTAAACATTTCTTTTGATATGTTTTAATTGCAGGTACTACTCTACCCCCCGCCGTTATGCCCGGACCACCCCCAAATTTGGCTGATATTGTGGCCCCCACTTCTCCTTCAGTCAATGGAGTTGTCAGAGAGGTAAAAGGAAGTCCTTTTTTTGCAATATCTGATTTATTTTTTCAGTTTCAAGTGCATGTTACAGATCAAGTCTAATTGCAATGTACATGGAACAAAACAATTAAGATACGAAAATAAACAAGAAATAATTGAGTATAAAAGCAAACACATTGCACAGATAAAAGTCGCAAGCAATTTGCTTTAAAATCATTAAAAGCAAAACAGTAATATCAAGTTTGTGAGAAATGTTATTGTAAATTTTATGGAACTTATGCAGACGGAAACTTTGAATATAGTTGTAGAAATAATAAACGACAATTGCATCACAAAAAAAAAAAAAAAAAAAAAAAAAAAAAAAAAAAAAAAAAAAAAAAAAAAAAAAAAAAAAAAAAAAACAAAAATAAAAAAAAAAAATATATTGTAAATAAAGAAATGTAGAGTAGTTATGTAGTTTGGAATCAATTCTAGACTACCTTCTAATTTTTTAGAATCTTATGGAAAAAAACCGAAGACGGAAAATTCATGGCTAGATTTAAGTGTAGAGAAATTAACTATGTTGATCAAATGAGGATAGATCTAAAGAACTAGTATGAAGATCTTAAAATATAAAAAACAATTTTGGACTAATAGAAAAAAAATTAATTTTATATTGTTGTAAGGTTCCCATATGAAGTGATGCTTATCTGTTAAGAAAAAGAAAAAAACAAGTGGTGTGTTTGCATTTCATTAGTATACTTTGTTTATGGGATCTGTAATTTTATATGTTTTAATTAAGCAATGGTATATGCTAGAAACATTCATATTTGTTTTAATAAAGTGTAATTATGAATAATGTGCATAAGGATAACACTAAATTAAGTATCTCGGAGGGGTTTCTCTAAGTACTTTCCGATTGCAAAAATTTTGCTGAGCAAGTTAACTTTTGTTTCATCTATCTTATTTTTTAGGCTATTTTGTGTATTTTTTTTATCAATTATTACAATTAGATTTAATATAAAATTTATTTTTTTATATTTTTCAGGCTGAAGTTACTACCAAACAAACAGAAAAGGTAATGCACTTGAGCTTTTTGAACGATTTCCTTTCCTCTCCATATACTTAGCTTTATGACAATAGCAAACTTAAGGAATAAATTTTGTTTAGGTAACAAAAAATAACAAAATAAACTTATTTTTGAAAACAAAATCAATTTATAATTTTTAAACTGTCCCATTTTATTTTTAGAAAAAAATTAATGATAGTGACAAATAAATATAAAAATTACCTACAAAATACATTATAACTACTAAGATTTATTATATTAAGAGCTTTGTTTTTTTTACACAATTAAAATCCTAACTATTTTTCTAGAAGAGCAACTGGACTGAACATAAGGCTCCAGATGGCAGAATTTATTTCTACAACCATGTGACAAAACAGTCCAGTTGGGAAAAGCCAGATGAGTTGAAATCACAGTCGAGGTAGATATTGTTTCCTCTCTTTATTTGCGGTAGATTGTTATTCAATATATTTTTTAATCTATAAATATTTATCCAACTATTACAGCATGCTTTTGTGGTATGCTACTGTAGGCAGGTGTACCCATACCATTTTTTTATTTAGCCTCTTAAGACCCCAGCAATATCATATCCTACACGTATAATCTTAATCTAAAACATACTTTCATACAAATATATGCAAAAAAGTATTTTTGCAAAAGTAATTAAAAAAAGTTTTTTTTTTAATAGTTACTGAGAGACGCACCTTAAGCTCCAAGAATAATTTTTTTTTTGTGCTATAAAAGCAAAAAGAAAGGCTGTATCACTTATTTGTAGTTAACGGTTTATTTTAATTTTGTTTTTAATGCAAATGTCTTTAAAATTAACTATTAAAAGAACTTTTTAAAAAGTTTGGAAAAAAGTTTAAATTAATTTTTTTGAGAACTCTAATATCGTATTGACCCTTGTTAAACTTCATTTTTATAGAAAATAATGACTGATACTTGTAGTCAAAGGCTGAAAACTGATATTTGGATCTATTTTTATCGGACCAGGTCAATTTCGGAACTAATTAACATGTTAATTGTTTGGGGAAGTTTTAAAAAATGTCTCCAATTGGAGATGCCAGGTCGCAAAAGGTTATTAATCAATTTTGAGTACATTTTGTGATTGGTTGTAATCAATGAGTGGTCAATAGTTTCAGTCTTTTACATAAATAAGGATACTTTATGGCTGCCCTATGGCTCTAATAGTTTCTTGCAGGGATTGGAGTAATGCGTTACTTGTAACATCTACCTTTTTTAAGCAAAGGCCATTACATTTTTAAGAAAGTTACCGTAACTTAGTTACTTTTAAGGATAACAAAATAATGAAACATTTTAGAAAACATTTAACGAAACATTCTATTCTTCATAGAGCATGATTTGTTGCAGACTGCATTCTTCTGCTCTCGGTTTATATAAATTAATCATGTTTGTTATTGACCTGCCTCTCATCTACAACTTTCGATGTTTGCTTACTTTCATAGCTGATAATAGCATTTCTATTTTTCTTATAACTAGAAATTTCTGAAAGTAACATTTTTTATTTTTTATATTTGGTAACTGTAATGGTTACTTTTTCTTAATAAAGTAGCTGTAATAGTTACCTTTTTAAAGTAATTTTGCAATTCTTGGTTTCTTGTGAAGTGTTAGCTATTTCTTTATGTAAGGTTTTCTTATTTTGATTTCGTTGGGCTCCTTTGCGAATAACTTCTTAAATAATTGAAGAGCTTAGTGGAAGAACGTGCTAAGTGACAAATAAGTGAAATTGAGAAATGAACATTAAAGATTAAAGTTTTTCGTTTGCACTCAGATCTTTTGGAAACAACGATTGTAAACGAGTAAAAATATACTTTACTTAAAGTTTATAAAAAAGGTGGAACTTGTTATCGTTAACGAAATTAGTAATCTGTTCATTAGCCCCAAAATCACAATTTTTTCAAAAATGTCACTTAGCACGTTCTTCCACTAAGCTCTTCAATTTATAAATTAATTTTTTTATAAAAATGATTCCTTGCATTTGTAGTTGCTCTTATCCCAATGTCCGTGGAAGGAATACAAGTCTGAGACGGGACGCATCTACTACCACAACATTCAAACTAAAGAGTCCAGGTGGGACCATTCCAAAGGAGCTAGAAGATTTGAAAAAGTATGTGTAAAGTGATTAAGACTTTTATCAATAGACTGTATGATTAAATTAGTTTACAGAATTAGCAGGAAATAATTTTACCGATAGTAGTCTGTGCTTTCTGTGTATGAAATTGTTATTAATCTAACCTTTAGCATGAGTGTTCAAAATTTACTTTAAAAAAGTTAAATAACCATTCAGAATTATATTAATACTATTCTCTTCTTACAAGTCTCACTGTTTTTAACCTAAATTTTACATTTTCAGGAAATTTGTTTGTAAAACAATTTATTCATGCAATACAATTTTAAAGCTAAAAAATATTAAACACTATTAATTTTTTATTGAATGTGCTATGTTATAGAGATTTGTTTTTGTTTGTAGATATGGCTGCTGCAAAAGACGAAGAAAGGTAAATATTGCTGTTATTAATCTTGATAATATTTTTTTTGAAGTAATATTATTTTTAATATAAGTTTAATATTGGGTTTCTGATCAATATAATAGTTTTTGCAGCAGTTCTAAAGTCTTCTATGCAGTATGCAAATTAGCTATTGTTAAAATATGGTTTCCAATAATATTATGGTTCTATTAAAGAATTTTCTTATTAAATTGATTTTATTGTACTTTTTCTCTTAAAATTACGTAACTATCCATTCATACATGTTCCTTCATATAATTTTAACTGTCTTAATTACTTGCTACAGCGCATGCATTTAAATTTTTATTTATCAATTTGTCTGCTTAAATCTCTTGTGTTTCTTTGTTACCCTTCTAATTAACTTAGAGAAAAATTTAAAAAGGTGAACCAGGGTGTTTATCGATTCCTAAACATACCATCACATTTGAAAACAATTGTTGACAGTGATTGCGCCCTCTAGAAGGGAAAAGTGTAGGCTTTTTAGCCCATTACCCCGCTCGCCAGAAGAGACCGTCACATGAGACACGCAAAGAAGGACGACACAAAGACAAATAACAACATTTATTGACAAACACAAACATCCATGCCTTTACTGGGATTCAAACCCGAGGCCAGCAGCTTCAAAGGCTAGCCCTCTAACCAATGCGCCGGCGGGCCAGCAACAATAGTTAAAAATTATTTTTATGCTATTTATGAAACACTACCCAATTTCTCCATTGCTTAACACTGAAGAAATTAATATCATTTTTCTAAAATTCACATCCCCTTAAGTGATGAACAACCAAACATAAACAATATTTCTCTCGCCAAAGTGCTTCTACAGCAGCCAAGAGTTCGCCAATAGCTGCCGTGTCCTCCCCTGCCAAAGTGGGCTCTCCTGCTGTCGCCTCCCCCCTTCCCGATAGTGGACAGAGCATAGCGCACATTCAGCTACCTTCCTCGGCTCCCCCTGATACACTATGGAACAAGGAGAGACGGACAAAAAGTGAGTGTTTTTGTGTGTGTGTGTGTTTGTAGAGGTAGGTGGAAGCACTTGTTGTATGTTGTTATTAGGGTAATGGTGGGCAGCGCTATGGGTGCCCCTTTATGAGTTGACAATGTTTTTTTACCCTTTTTTCTGCTGAAGGGTGGAATAGCATCTGGTGGAGTGTTTAAGATCTTGTAAATAAAAAGCTGTGTAATATAAAATAGATATTAGGGATGCACCGAATACCAAATTTGGCCGAATACCTGAATAATGAATATTCGACCCAATACGGAATATTCAGCCTACCTAAACCAAATTTTATTTTTTTTTCAGATCAAAGTAAGTTGTATTTATTATTCATCAATTTTAATTCAACATAAACAAGTACTCAATCACACAATAATTTTAGTACAATATAGCTATTAAACGATTAGTTAAAGCAACACACAATAAAATAGTACTCATTTGTTATTGAAACAAACTTTTTAGAAAGTGTTTGAAACTTAAAATTACAACTCAAAAACAGAGGTATGAAAGCAGAAACAAAAGTAGGTGGATCCGATGTAGAATGAAAATTAGAGGAAAAAATCAGGGCTTACAATATTGTTATATATTTACAAAATATTTTTTTAGTCTTTTAGTGAAAAAATTACAATTGTGATCAATATAGCAATTGTTTTTTTTTATCCCGCTCATTGTTACTGTTAAAGAGACACGTTAGTAACCGAATAGTAACCGAATATTTGGTGATAAGTAATTGGATGATTAATATATGATACTACTAATATGTACAGTCGCAGTATTTTGTTAATTTTTTTTTATAATAGTTTGTTTTCAAATGAAAAATAATATTTGTAATAATACATTTCCTGGAATCCTAACACTTGGAGGTCTTTAAGAAATTCAATAAATTAATTATGTGCTGTCTTGGGTTTGGAAATGAAAATTAAATTAATTTTTTTAAGTATTATGATTAAACTTAGCTCTTCCCCCTGCACTTTTTAAAAAAAGAAAGATTATTAACTGATATACAATATATATAAATAAGTCACATTTTCTATCTTGACTTCACAATGATTTAAATGCTCATAAGTTCTTAATTGTTTTTATTTGTTTGAAATCTTAATTTTACCTCTTATCTCTATCTCTCTTTCAGTGAAGACACAACTGAAGAACAGGCTGATCCAAACAAGCTCTTGTCTTCAAAGACAAAAAGGAAGCATATGAAGCTTTTAAAGATTTGCTGAAGGAGAAGGTGGGTTCGTTTAGTTCTTTTAAAATGATACGTGAATATTCCTTCAAAGTGATCTACCTAAATATAAAAGACACTCTAAATTTTGAAGTATTGAAATTTTTAATCTCTCCAGCGTAAGCTTTTCTTTGACAGCGTCGGACAAAAAATGCTAGTCCGTTTGGAATCTATTTCAAAAGTTTTACACTCTCAAACAATCAGAAACATCTCAAAGCAAGATTATATAATCCCTTGAGTTTTCTTAGAATTCTTATTCTGCACCTGTTGACATGAGAATACTTATGTTGCTTAGAAGGGTATTAAGCTTCTAATATAGTTGGAAAAACCTTGAAAGTTTTCATTTCCTCTCACCCCCATGTTGATAATATTTAATAAAAACGTTATGAGCTAAAATTTGGAGGGTTCTGTAAACAAAATTGACTTGAATTAATTTTGCGTTTGTGCGCCCATTAATTCGTCGTATTCTATGTAATGAAAAAACTACCATAAGTCAAAAACAAGAGCTAACCCGCATTTTTTTAAGGTGATATTCGTGTTTAGCACGTTGAAACTACTCAGAATTGGGTACTTTCATCTCAGTCGCATTTTCACTGTTGACCAGAGTAGTTAATCCTTGGATTGTAAATAAAAAATGATTATAGCATGCAAAATTAAACCTTACACTTTTTTGTTATTAATATTTATAATTATTACTTTTGTCATAAATAAAGGTAGAGCACCGAAAAGAGAAAATTTAGTCGAGATTAAGGCAGAAAATTTTATTATTGCTGGACCAAGAAGATATAAAGTTTGATTTAAAATGTTTTTTCAGGCACAAGTAGAAACATATTTTTTCATTAAATGTAAAATTATGTTAATCCAACATGCACTGATATTCATTAACAGTATTGAGGTACAAATCAGTACCATATTGCATATCTGATTTCTTCTCTGCATATAATTTACGTGAAACAGTATATCAACATAACATGTATTCTTTTGAATATGCTTAAAAAATTGCAAAGCAATGCTTTTGGAAATTATTGCTTTTGTTTCTGCTAACACTTTTCTTGTGTCATTAAACAATTTTAATTTTTCAGAATGTTCCAAGTAATGCATCATGGGAGCAGGCATTAAAGCTTATTGTCAACGACCATCGTTATGGAACACTTAAGAAACTCAATGAAAAGAAACAGGCTTTCAACGCATACAAAACTCAAAGAGGCAAGGAAGAAAAGGTAAACTTTTTCTGAGTGTCTAAATACTGCCCAAAACCTTGTAGTTGAAACCAGATAGAGGGGTTGCTTTGGTTTTGATGCCAAATGTAGTAATTGCCAAATATGCCTAAGTTTAGAAATGAGTGTTTTGTTTACAATTATAGTAACACTTCTTGCATTACCGGGAGAAAAACCAGTCCCTTCCGAGACCACAGTGCGCAAGGCGAAGGCGAGCGACGATAAGTTCAAGTCCCACTTGCCATGTTTTCCTTGCAAATAACTAGCAATCATAGGTCCCAGCGTACGATTTACACGTTCAGTTCGATTGGCTTGAGGATGATAGGGCGAGGTAAACTTCCGCTTTATTCCAAAACCTGCACAAACTTCCTTGAACAGCCCTGAAACAAATTGAGGTCCATTGTCTGACAAGATATATTTGGGGAAGCCAAATCGAGAAAAGACATCTCTCACTAAAACTTTTGCAATTGCCCGAGTCGTGGCATGTCGCAGCGGGAACAGTTCCACCCATCTAGAAAAATAATCCACGGCCACAAGACACTGTGTGTTTCCCAAAGTAGAGGTCGGCAGAGGGCCAACTAAGTCGATTCCCCAAATCTCTCCAGGACTGTTAGCCGTAACAGGCTGCAAAAGCCCAGACTTCTTATTTTGCGAGAGCTTGAATTTTTGGCAAATTGCACACGACTTTATGTACTTTTTTACGTCCTTTTTCATGCCAGGCCTTTTCATGCTCGGCGTTTCCAGTCCTAATGTGATGCTCCAGAACATTCGTTTGTCCGGGCCTATCTCGGAAGACATCTTTTACTCGGCCAAGCATTCCTGCTGCCAACTCTTCATCAAACGGCCAGAGTCGCCAGGCTTTCCAGCATTCCCGCTGGGACCACTCCCTGAAAGGGCAGTCTCCCCACCGATATTTCTCTGGTTCCAAAGTTAATGGTCGCCTCGCATTCACGAGAAGGTCGACTCCAATCAAGGCATCCAAAGGCATATCCGGGATGATCACACATCCTGGCAGGCTCGCCAATGTAACGTCTCTGGGAAAAGCTTATGGCCTAGCACGGTTTATTACTTTAACACCATGCTCCCAGGCGGAGTAAATATGGCAGAAAAGGTCACACACAAAATTAAAACAGAAAAGCAATTTAAATAAATTAGGATATTTAATGAATACTTTAGGGAAAGAGGTACAGGGGGATGTTTAAAGCAAACAAAATAAACTAAGTAAGGATATTGCAGCTGACATCGGCGAGTAGACGAGCCAGGTCATGCACAAGATCACAAGTTGTCAAAGAATAGCTGGCCGACGTTCTCGCATTCCCCAACTGGTCAAGAATTTCGGGAACTTTCACATTTCGGAAATATAAACGCTAAAAACTCAGCTGCTATCTAAAAAGACAAAAGACACTATTCAAAACACCGCTAAAAACAAATCATACTATTAAGACCAGCGGAGACGCCCCGCCACGAAGACTGTCAATATTTATACTGTCTGATAATAATATTCATAAATGCTGTTTAATTCTTAAGGTATAAAATAATATGTGGTTGAAAGACTAAACTAAACAAGAGCTGCATTACTTTGTAGAACAACTTGGCAGGTCCGTCACAAGTAACACTTCTTGCATTCATGGGAAAAAAGGCTGAAGAGTAACCTAAAGCAAAACACTGAAGACTGAATCAAATGCTTTAAAATATATGTTCAAAATTAATCATATTTTCAATTCAAGTAAACTAGCAATTGGTCGCCAATACCTGCCACCTCACTACATGGGAAAACTTGTCCTGGACGGGCTTAGGGCAGGTACTGAGCTTCAGCGAAACTTTTTGGGCTTTCTTAAATCTTGGTTGTTACCTACAAACTGCGGCTCTAGTGCGTTGTTAATTCAACCAACATGGCAAATGTCTGGATCGAAATGAGTAATAACTATTTTCCGGATTCTAAGGGTTATGAGAAAGTTTAATGTTTCCCCTACCAAATTTTGGCAAACACAGAAATTAAGAAAGTAGTTAAAATTTCGCTTGGCTCATCTGCATGTATTAAAGTATGCTAGTAATTGTTGTGTGTAAGTAATTTAAAAATTTTAAGTTGTAAAGTTCTGAACCTTGACGCACAGAGGTATTCATGTTTTTGTAAGTATAAAGAAAAAAATAGAATGCTCTTCATCTGGCAATACCAAGTGACTTTAATTTTCTTTTATTTAGTTGTTAAATTGCATATAAACCGGAAATTTAGTATATCATGATATTTTAGAACAATATTTTGTTGAAAATGTATTGTTTGTTCTGAATTTTAAACTCGTGTTTAGTTCTGAAAATTCTAGAACGAAGAATAAAAGTATATACAGTGGTGGCCAAGATTGTGGATATTTTTTTTAAGTTTCATATTTTTCAACTTTGTCTGATTACAGAATATATTAATAGTATATCAAATTAAACAATTGTATATCAAATTAAAAGTAATTTAATCTTTATGAGGACCATTGTCCTGCAGATCGCTGAAGCAGTCTATAAGATCTTTGGTCCCATATAATTTCTTTCCATGGATACAACATCATCATCATCAAAGTAATGTAATGTAGAATTAAAAATAAATACAGTACAGTAAACTCCCGATTATCCGCGGGTGGATTATCCGCAGGCCACGATCCCCCTTTCCCCCCCTGCACAAAATAATAAAATTCAACGAAAACACAGAGAAATGAAATTTATCTGAACAAAACTCGAAAGAATGCATCCCAAAAGCAACGAATTCCTTTCCAGAACGAAGAATACATTTAAAAAACGAAGAATACATTATAAAAACAACGAATGCACTTAATTCAGAATGACTATATTAAACCTGTTGTGTGCCAAAATGTGCTCGGCCAGGTGCACAACAAGGGCTATTTGTCATAAAGAGTCACTTGTAAAATAAACTGTCAATTTCAATTGAACTGCTTTGCGTGATTCGTGCTGATTTCTCGATTATAATAGTACTCTAGTACTCTACTTTAACTCTTATAAAACCTAGAAGCAATTTTGAGGATATTTTCTTTACTTTTGCGGATTATCCACGAATTCGCCTATCCGCGGATGATGTGCCACCCAATTTCGCGGATAATCGGGAGTTTACTGTATTACAATATATGTATTACGAATAAGTTATGCAACTAATAGTATGCTCAGTCTTAGTTTTGTAAGTCATTGAACCACCAACTGGTATTGCAATTTCAACATAAGAGAGAATCCATTGATTGTGCTTGTTTGTTCAACTGAAATATGAGCATAACTTTATTTTTAATACAGATACTTTAATTCTTTTTTTTTAAATGAAATTCTACATTAAATTACCTTCAACTTAATATTTAAATGTTTGTATTTAAGCAAAATTTAATCAATGCAAGATCACAGGTAACAGTTGAAACACATGAAACTTTCAAGAAATGTCCACACTTTTAGCCACCACTGTATTTATTTTTGAAAAAAAGTGTATTATTATAATAAGGGAATTGTAAATAAAGTTATTGCTATAATTTATATGAATATACAAGATTTTGAAATGAGTGTAGTATTAAGTTATTATAATTCCACAGGAAGAACAACGTCTACGAGCAAAGAAAGCTAAAGAAGAGTTGGAAGTGTTTTTACAAAACTGTGATAAAATGCACTCTAATATTCGATACAGGTTTGTTTTCTTTAATCTATTTCATAAAATATAAATGTTGTTGATTTTAATGTCTAAACTTAATATTTCTTTACAAATTGCAGTGTACTTAAGACACTTCTATTGAGAAATTTGTTTTGTCTGTGACAAATATTTTTATTGTTATTTTTATTGATAACAATTCTGCTACTTTTCTAACATTTTTCTAAACTGAAGCATGTGTTACTTGCATATTTTTTATAATTTTACAATTTTTATAAAATAATTTTATTGTTTTAGAAAAGCCCTAGAAATATTTGGTGACTTAGAAGTATGGAGGGCAGTTCCCGATCGAGAGAGAAAGGAAGTGTATGAAGATGTGGTGTTTTATGTTGCCAAACGGGAAAAGGTACAAAAAAATATTTTTCTGATTCTTGCCTGTTTGGGTAGGATTTTTCAAATTGTTTCAACAAGTTCTCATATACCTTAAACAATTTTTTTAAAAGGCGGCTATTTTTTTCTCTTACTTTAAGTACATAAAAGGCTCTAGTTTAGCTTCAATTTTTCATTGCATTTGTTAAAATGAAAGGGGAGAAATCAAAAAAAATTATTTACTTTTGGGTAGCTGAGAATGATGCCAGTTACAATATTCATTAAATATTACACAATATGAATAATACTATCTTACATCATGGTAATTAGAAGAAATGAGCCGTTAGTAACCTTCTTTGTATTTACTAATAGTCTTGCGTATCTTTTTCACTCATTAAAAATACTCTTAAATATTTCTTCTTTTGAAAGGTTAATAGATTTATTTTAAAACAATGGGCACAAAGATCGTAAATGGCAACAGAAATGCTGAATGATTCGATTTTTTTTATCTTGATCGTTAATTGGGTGAATCGTTATCACATGGGAACAGAGCACCAATCGAAACACAGATAGAAAGAAATGCAGGAATGAAAGTTGGAAGAAACTTCATCATCTTTTAAAGCAAGCCAATTAGGTTTTTAGGATTTCTCTCTCAATAAAGCTAGAATATATTTAACCCTCTAATGCATACTGTTGCGGTTTGGCAACAAGTAACATAATCCACTTTATTCTATTAAAGTAGAGCTCCCTCTTGACAAATTTATGTTTTTTTGTCATCTATTACATTCCATTTTGAAGTTTTAGTTACTAATAATCCTCATAGATAACAGTAGTAAAAGTGTATTCAAAATTAAAGAGTGAGGTTTTTAACTGTTGTGAAATTATGTTTTTGGCAGTATTCAAAGTATTATTAGTACTAAACATAAATAAATTATTTTGAAAAATTAATTATAGTTAAAGAGGGTTACTTTGAAATATATTTAGTAGTTTTCTAGTCATCATTATCAAAATTGGAATTTTGTTGTTGATTTTTGTGAAATGGAAAAAAAAATGATTTAAAAATTGAAATTATTTAAATTCTAATGCAGTTAAATTTTTTTCAGTATTTTTCCCATAATATATGAGTATTAAAGATACCGATATATTTTTTGGGGGATGAAAACAAAAATTCATCCATTAGAGGGTTAATAACACATTTTGTGCTTGATTGTTGTTTCTAGGAAGAAGCCAAGGCCCTGAGGAAGCGCAACATGAAGCAGCTGAGTCATGTTTTGGACTCCATGACCTCTGTCACATTCAGGACAACTTGGTCGGACGCCCAGCAACTGCTTCTGGATAACACACAGTTTTCTGAAGATGCTGAACTGCTCAGTAAGTTTCTTTTGAAGTTATCATCAAGGAATTTTCGAATGTTTTTCTTATTTTAATAGGTTTGAATTGTTTGAAAAAAAATTCTGGTTATGAAGAAGTTAATACTTAAATTGTGATTCAATTCTATAAAACAAAATATTGTGGTTTCATGTGTGATAAGATGTTTTATAAAACCTTGAACTTAGTTGATTAATTTTATTGTGTTCTTGATTGGGTATTGAATAAATATTTTAACCCTCTTAGGGATAAACAAATTGTCCAAGGTCAGAATCGGCTTTCACGGTTTGAGGTTTTAAGTTTTCAAATTATTGTGTTAGGATTATTAGTTTCATTATCTTTAAAAGAACCAGTAAATATTTTTTCATTGAAGTCGAGAAGTTTATGAACTTGCTGCAATGTTATAGGATATTTTATCAGCATCATATGGGTATATCGATTAAAAAAACATATAGTCTCTTAACAATTTTAATTTAGTTTTTACACTCGAAGCATAAAAAAACATTTGCTGGGTTCAAGCAAAGATCTTATTTAACATAATCTGGTTAGGAGAGAGACTTCAGTAATAGATTTTAAAAATCATTTATAGTAGTTAAATCATAAATAGTTTAATAAAAATTATGTAATTTCTAATTTTTAAAATACCTATTAAAAGTAAGCCAACTGTATGTAAATAGTTTAAAAAAGACTAAAAAAAAATTTCATTCATTTTAATGTTTAATAAAAATAATGTAATTTGGAATTTTTGAAATAATATATGCTGCTGGATCGACAGTCCATGGACAGATTTATCAGGTGCAACTCTTTAGGTTATTAAAAATCATCGTTGATCAAACAACTTAAATCATTATTGATTCAACACTTGGAGTGATCTTGATTAATTTATGTGAATTGAAACTTTATTTAGACATGGACAAGGACGACGCCTTGATCGTGTTTGAGGAACACATTCGTCAGCTGGAACAGGAAGAGGAGGAAGAAAAAGAAAGGGAGAAGAAACGAGTCTTGAGACAACAGAGGAAGAACAGAGAGGCATTCCTGGTAAGTGAATATTTTATTGCTTTTCTTCAAAATTGTGAGGGGCTGGGGAGCCCAGTCGGTTAAGCATTTGTCTTGCATGTGGAAGGTCCCAGGTTTATGTCCGGGCATCGCCAAAATAACTGCCGACCTATAAACGGCCCGTGCAGCCAAAAATGTCCGACGAATAGTACCCTGTGTTGATTGAGTGCACGTTAAATATAATCCACAGTTCCAACGCTGCGTACGATGTCTCCCTTAAGGGTTGTGTTGGGTGCCTACTCTGGCGTCGGCTCGTCACCTGACTGTGGTCCTAAATTACGATGCCCGTCGTCAATAGCCCTTGTGTAGCTCTTGCGAGGATACTTTAAACTTAACTAAATCTTCAAAATTGTGTAATAATTAAAAAACTGGAGTATATTAAATCCTCTCTATTTCAAAATATCTTATGTGGTATTTCAGCTAATGGTCATCTGATCTTCTGACTAAAAGTTATCTTTATCATCGCCATCATTTATGTTTTAACTAATTAACTAAAGTAATTAATCTATTACAATACAATGAACTGTCTTGAAAATGTTTTCAATTATTTAAAAAAGGGTGGTTGTCATCGCATTTATATATATCTTTCCTCAAAATTTCTATGAAAAATAACTGGAACATTTTAAATAGACTCAATCGGAAGTGTATTGTGGAATAAAGGTCTTCAGATTGGTTTTTACTTTATGTTTGAATTTTTTAAAATTGTTTTAGAAGCAAGTTTATTAAGTTCTTGATATCGTTTATTAGATAAATGAAATGAAAAAGGCATTAAACATTTTTCTTAAAAAAGTGGCCTAAAAGCATTTTCAAAACTTTTTTTATAGAAGGTTAACCAACCAGAAGCATAGCTGCTATGTGTTTTTTACCTTCTTATGAAATATTACATTAAAAAAATAGGAATACAAAACCCCTCAATCTAAGAACAAATAACCAACATGGACCAATTTTTTAAAAATATAATTTATTTTACTTCTATTGTTTAGTGTCAACTCTTACATTGAAACTATTAATTTTTTTCTGTTTACTAGCGTCTCCTAAATCAACTGCATGAAGCTGGAAAGTTAACTTCCATGTCCCTTTGGGTGGAGCTTTATCCAACAATCAGTGCTGATATAAGGTTTAGCAACATGCTCACTCAAACAGGTAAGGTATTTGAAGTACTGAGTACTTAAAACCACTTTTTTTTTTGTAAGTTATATAACATTTTTGAAGTACCATTCATGATTTGTATATTATTACTTATTATATTTATATTTTTGGTAGGTTCAAACGCCTCTGGACTTATTTAAGTTTTATGTTGAGGAATTGAAAGCTCGATTTCATGATGAGAAGAAAATCATTAAAGAGTTGTTAAAGGTATTTTTTTGGCTATTTTCTTAGTTTTGCATGAGTTCAGGAAATTATTGTCGCTAATTGTAGTCATAAATACTTTGTTTTTAGAAATCTTTGATTTTTTCTGAATAATACTTTTTATATAAATTTTAGATATGAAAAAATGTTTATATAAATGTTCAAATTTATCTGATGGAAAATTATTGCTTAAAAAAATTAGAATGCCTATTGAATGCCTATTAGAATGCCTATGTTTATTTAAAAAAAAAAAACATTTCCCATTATAATATGTTTATAAGAGGATAATTATGTAACAAAAACAATTTATAATTCTTTTGTATCAAATGTATCATGGTGTAATACATAATTTATTATTATATGATTTTGTTAAAAATGTCTTCCTTATAACCTCTTAAGACCCGAGCAAAATCCTACATGTATGTTCTTAATCTAAACATACTTTTCATACTAATAAATCTATGCTAAAAAGTATGTTTTTTAAAGAATTTAAAAAAAAAAATTATGTTAAATAGCTACTTAGAGACACAGCTTAAACTCTAAAAATACACATTTTTGTGCTATAAATGCAACTAATAAGGCCATATCACTTATTTAAAATGCTTTTAAAATTAAATACAAAAATAACTTTTGAAAAGTTTGAAAAAAAATGTAAAATATTTTTTTAAGAACTCTAATATTGTATTGACCCTTGCAAAACTTCATTTTTTTTATAGAAATAAATTACTGATACCTCTAATCAAAGGCTGAAAACTGATATTTGGATCTTCTTTCATCGGACCAGGTCAATTTCGGAACTAAATTAACACGTTCATTGTTTGTGGGGTGGTTTTAAAAAATGTCCCCGAATGGGGACGCCAAGGTTAAAGTGGAAGACTGATAACCCACTCTAATAAATTCAACAGTGGTAAAAGTATAGTAAATGAAAGAGGAATATAGGCTTATAAGTAGATAATTATTTAAAAATCATGAAAATGTTTAATTCTGTTGTATGAGATTAATGACGCTGTAATTCATAATTTATGATTTTGTAAGTTTTCTTATAAACAGTGATGTTTATCTTCTCTATCGTTTATAGGACAAAGGCTTCACTGTGGAAGTATCTACTTCATTCGAAGAATTTGCTACTATTGTCAGTGAGGACAAGCGATCGGCTACTCTTGACGCAGGGAATGTCAAACTGACATACAATAGTGTAAGTCACTCTTGTGTTTAAAAAAATTATGATGAATTTTTTTTTATATTTTCTCATATTTAAAAGCTCTATAATAAGGGTTTTTTTTTACTCAGAATGGATTAAATTAATGTTTCCTGATAAACTTATCAAAAACAATATTGTGATAATTAAAAAAATATATAAATCACATTCAAAAATTAAATATCTATTGAGTCCTATGAAATAATTTCTTATAAAATATATAAGCAAAAAATGAATTTTTAGTTCAGTTGTGTTATTATTTAAAAGAAAAATTATCAATGAAAGGCCATAAATAAGAATTTTTTTTTACAAATAAGCTGCATTATTTGGCGGTCATGTCTTTGCAGATTCATCAGATTCCCCAGTACTGATAGCAATTTTTTTTTGGCACCATCTAGGCGACTCTTGCTACCAATAAGAAAAATACGATAGATTTATTTTCAAAATGTGTAATTTCTCCATTTTAGCTTTTAGAAAAAGCAGAAGCTCGTGAAAAAGAGAGATTAAAAGAAGAAGCTAGAAAGGTAACACAATATGTTTTTAACTTGTTGTATGAAAAGCTTTTTTGAAATGTTTTATTTGACTTTTTTAAAATTAGAATATAAATTAACGAGAGTTTTGTAAATTTTGTTCTGATTCTTTTGTTTTAAATAAAATCTAGGAATGTTTACATTGCAATAAATCAATTAAATTCCTCTTACTGTAGAAGTTAAATAGAAATTTAAAAAAATGCACATAAATGTGTTTTGAATGCAATGAATTTTTGATATCAATATTTGATTTTTTTTTCTTCCAGCAAAGGCGCCTTGAAAACGCTTTTAGAAGCATGCTGAAGAACGCTGTTCCCAGTGTTGACCCCTCTGTTGAATGGAGTCAGGTAAATTACATACGAGGTTTTTTCCCTCTAAAAAGGCAGAATTGTAAAACACTTTCATGGTACCTTAACCCTTTCAGTCCCAGTGATGCCATTTGGCATCATCACTTTCAATATTTTTTTCAAAATGTTTATGTCCTGTTATGACATCCAAACACACATCATTCGATTCTTCACACTTTGTTCTATTAGAGTCGACAATATTTTGCATTAATCTCAATAGAAGTCAGAATTACTATTTTTTTTATTCAGAAAATAGCCAACAAGCGTTTCACCTGATTTTTGACAAGTTCACTTCAGTTCCACATATTTAAAACACAATTTAAACTATTTCGGTTAAAATAATTACTAAATTTTTTTAATAATATGGTCAGATACCTTAAAATATATAACTCGAAGTGTTTTTAGGTAATATATATATATATATTTTATTTTTGTTGTTTTCCACAGTTAAAAAAAATTGGCATTATTTCAAAAACCATATAAAAAATGATTTTTTTTCTTATGGAACTCGTATACTTGACCTAAAATAAGCTTATTTTGTAAATATCAGAAGTTTCTGTAGTGTAGTAAATTTTTGGGACTGAAAGGGTTAAAGCCCTTAATTTTGGAATCAAATCTTACAAAATGCCCTAATTTCTTTTTTATTGGGCTCCCAAAAATAGAGGTTGATTATAATTTTCTTAAGTTATTATTAATTGGTATTTGCTTCAATTGGATATTGCTATTCAATTTTTAAATTAAACATAAAATACACTATTGGGTATTTTTAGAAAAATAGTAACTGTCTTTTACACTGTGATAATTATCTTATTAATTAAAAATGTTAAAGAGGCATTCGAAAGTCTTTGAATTTGTCTCTTAGATTTGAGTAAGGGTTGAACCTTTGCTCTTATTATTGTGTGCTTATATAGTTAAGATTTATACTTTTTAATCTTTAATTTCCACTTATAGGTTCGTAAACAGTTTGAAAATGAAGCTCCATTTGAAAACATCACCGTAGAATCTGAAAGAGTGAGGTTATATAAAGAATACCAGCAAACATTAGAGGTAAACATGAATGTTAACAGTTCCTTTTCTATATGTTTTATTCATAAATAAATATTTTATGTCATTAAAATTTAGCATTGATTTTCATACATTATATGTTCCAAAACCATTTTATTACACATTTTAACTACCCTGATTTTTTATTCTTTCTTCTTTTTTATTTCTTTTTAGATTATTATATATTATTTTATAAATATATTTAAGATTCTTCAATTAATTTTTTCAAATAATTACTAAACATGTTTTTAATGGCCTGTAAAGAGGATAGAAAATCCTTTTTCAAAGAAAAAAAAGTCTTAGAGGAACTTCATACTCTTTATTTTCCAATTTTAATCCTATTTTGTCCTTTTCTTAGATTTTTACTTTTTTTTTGTTTGAAGCCCAACTTTCCAATGCCTCCAAATACAGTTTGTAACTTGACTCTTGATATTTTTGAATCAAAGTATTTCAAATCCTGCCCCTCCCCTCCCCCTCCCCCCCAATGAAAAAGTGTATTGGACCACATAAGCTTTATTAAAAAAATATTTTAGCTTATTCGTATATCAGGGCTCGAAAATTATATTGCCCAACATGCCCGGGGCATGTAAAAAATTCCAATCGGGCATGTATTTTTTTTGCCTTACATGCCCGACCGGGCATGAAAACCTTTAATAAAACCATTAATACCTTTCCATAAACTTAAATAAACATTTTGCGTTTTAATAAATCCCCAACATATTCATTCCTTGCTTCTTGAAAATTGATAATTTTAATCTTAAATCTAAATTAGTTACTTCACAATTTTGTCATTATGGCATCAAACAGAAATTCTTCATCAATAAAATTCTCGTGGGCGCCCGGGAAATGTTACCACTTTCTACAATTTTCGAAGACCTTGTTACTTTGGCAAGGTTTCTTAAGGTATAATAGTTTGATATATTTTTAATTAACATTGATAAAACCTACAATTTTCTGTAAATTCTGAGAAAACCTAAAAAAGTCAGAGAATTTGGTTTTCCAACTTACATAATGTAACAGTTTATTTTGTGAATTTAGTAAACTGCTTTAAAAAAAAATTACGCTTCCAATTATGCATTTTAGTTTCAGCTATTGTTTTGCCTAACTCATGCCTGGGTACATCTTTTTCCCACTTTCGCTTGGCCTGCGCTAGGGCATGTAAAAGTTTTATTCGGACATGTATTTCCAAGACTAACATGCCCGACAGGGCATGTAAAAGTTTTGAGATTTTTTTAGCCCTGTCGTATATTTTACTTATATTTGACTAGGTAATAATAACTTCTATTCACATTAGTAGCACTTGTACAAAATCTATGCTATACAGTCCTTTTCAAGTTTTGCTGTATATCCTTTTGAAAATTTGCTTTTAGAACTGTTTTCACTTTTTGCATTAGTCACATGTAAAAAGCTGTTTAATTTATCCTATTTTGAAAACTATTCTAGGAAGCATGCAGTCATCATCATAGCAAACCGAAGAAACATTCCAAAAAGTCAAAGAAGCAAAAGTACCGTTCTCGTTCTCAGTCTAGATCTGTAAGTTGATATTTTTATGTTTATTAGTCAGTTCTAACATAACCAGGGTTGTCACTGTCTTTGAAAAGTGCTTGAAAAACAAAACATTCATTTCTAGATCTGTAAGTTGATATTTTTATGTTTATTATCTGTAAGTTGATATTTTTATGTTTTATTATATGTAAGTTGATATTTTTATTAACTGTAACAGTTACTTTTTTTGAAAGAAACTTTCCAATCGCTTGTTACAATCAATTATAGAAACAAACATTTTACAAGACTATTAACACTGTGCTTAAAGATCCTTCAGCGCTTTTCTAAGAAATGAGTCTGTGCCAAACATCCTCAAAAAGGTGCTTCATTTATGTTTCTTAGAAATCGGTTTGAATGTTTTGTGTAAAATTATTTTTTGAAAATTTTAAAATATATATTCGAACCAATTTTAAAAAGTGGGATCATGGATCATGGCTTAGAAAATATATATTTTTCCAGGAATAATTAACACAGGGGCACTTTGGTTTGGAGACCTGCACAACAGGGCTAATTTGTCTTTAATAATAATAATCATTAACAAATGTTTAATACCGATTTTATTATTATGTAAAATTATGTATATCTTATAGCATATTAATAATTTTAATTCATTTAGTAATGTTCATGGCCTTGATTGATTTGAATTGATTTTCCTAAATGAAGTTTGGATTCTTAGGTTAACAATTACAAATTTAATTAGTTGATCACAGGTTGTACAACCTGTCAATCTTTAATTTTTGATAACTAATCTTCTCAATGCCTTGGTCCACTCTTTCTGTTTGGATAGTTAATTAGACAGGTTGGACTAAACAGCTACATTTCTTCTTTTTCAGAGGTCAGACTCAGATGAGGATTCCAGGCACAAAAGCAGTCGCAAGAAAAAGCGCAAATCCCGGTCTAAGTCCCGCTCCAAGAGTCATTCTAGTGACGAGTTCGATGAAAGAGCCCGGTCTGATGAAGGTTTGTAGATGTTTTTAGAATGTAGCATACTGAATTTTATGGATCCTTTCTAAGTACAGTTAAATTAACTTTATATATATATTTTTTTCATACGGCATGATAGCTAAATCTACATAAGAGCATATTTGTAAAACACTATTAAATTTCTTTTTGCTCATTGTCATGGTAAAAGCCTTTAATAAGTTAAAAAAAATATATTTTACTCATTGTCAAACAGAAATTTTTTTATTTGCATGACAGGAACAAAATACATAGAATATTATATATTTGTCTAATCTAATATCTTTGTCTAAAGAAAAAT
This sequence comes from Hylyphantes graminicola, assembly GCA_023701765.1. Lineage (NCBI taxonomy): Eukaryota > Metazoa > Arthropoda > Arachnida > Araneae > Linyphiidae > Hylyphantes > Hylyphantes graminicola. The sequence continues at coordinate 67,585,470 of CM043113.1, read as the reverse complement.
CTAAAGATGTATCTAAAGACAAATTCTTAAGACTCTAGTTGTTATAATTTATTATTTACCGGCTGATTTACGTTTTATTTTTAGATGACCATGCAAAACGTCACAGAAAAAAATCCAGAAGGAAAGACAAAAGAAGATCACCCACTGTAAGTACCCCAATTGCCTGATTTCATTGTGTTAGCTTATTTTGTTTTGGCTTATACTTTATTTGTGGGCTTTTTTTTTTTAAAAAAAAAAGTTCTCAACTCATACATACCGTTTCTTAATGAGACCTTTATCTTGAAAAAAATAATCTGAAGATATTCTATGTGGTAAAATAAATGAAGAGCTCAGTGGAAGAACATTCTAAGTGACTTTTTCGAAGAAATTGAGATTTTGGTGTCAATGAGCATATTACTAATTTCTGTAACAACAAGTGTCCCCCTTTACATACGATTTGAAAGTACCCTTTTCTACAGATCTGAATGCATACTAAAAACTGATACCTAAGTAATTTTTCTATCACAGAGTTTCAGACTATTTTCTTTGGCTGTTGCTTTGTAGGTACGAACTTTGCCTATTCACTTACCTAGCTCAATATTCATTGTCAAGAAGATAGTGCTATATGTAAATTAGAAGAAAAATGTAATAGTATATATTCTGTGATATTATTCTGGAAAGAGTGTTCGCTGTTTAACGATGTTAATGTTCTTTAATAAATGATTACTTCCACGATCGACTTTGATTGCTTCATTGCTTCCACTGAGCATTATTTTTCTAATTAAATCCCAACAAAAGCTTCAAAGCTCATTTTCTTGTTTTCACCTTTTTGTCACTTAACAGGTTCTTCCACTTAAGCTCTTCAATTGTAAATGCCAGCATGTGCATAGCAGAAAATTATCTAGCGATAATAAATGTGTCAAAACATTGTATGTGTCTATGTTCCCATTTTATAATTAACAAATATTTCATGATGCATAGTGCAGTCGAAATAGAGTTAGAAGTAGAAAAAATTGGAACATAAACCATTCTTGTTGCAAATGGTAGGTAACATGCTTCTAATGAACATACTAAAAGTCTTAACCCGTACTGCAGCGACAAATATGTTTTTTGGCCGCCATCTTGAAAAAATGTCAATTTTTTTATAAAAAAAATCATAATGAACCATAATATGTCGAGTGTGGTATCAAATTAAAGGAAATTTTATGCTGACAAAGAATATGATATTGGTTTAAAAACTTAAAATATTTAAAAACATGAATTTGGAAGAAAACGATGAGAAAACTATCACTGCAAGCGACTGAACCACCCCTTGTTATTATTGAGATGTCCAACAAAAGTTTGCTACTTGGCGACTCAAAGCCATGATTCAAAGAATAGAGTCCCTAATAATAAGCAATATTGAACAAACCTTCATGAAATGTACTAAAAGAATGGACAAATGAATGACTGAAAGCCAACATGGAACCTGGATCATTCGAAATGCAGTGAACTAACATGCAATGAGTTTGCTGACCAGTGTTTTCCGTTGATATAACTAATGCAACTTGCATCAGTTATATCAACGTAAACCTTGCATCCTGCAGGGATAGCAAAAGTTTTTGTCAATTTTTTAGATCATAGTCCGCCCTGTAGCAGAAAACGCGCAGCACGGCAGCAATGCTGCGGCCCGATCGGGAGGCTGCGGCCAAATTGCCGAACTTTCCGCAATCCGAAAGTCACGAAACTCCGGAGGACCGAAGGTCGACGAACTCCGGCTGTCCGAAGGTCGCGAAACTCCGTCGGTCCGAAGGTCGCAAAACTCCGTCGTTCCGAATGTCGCGGAACTCCGGCCGTCCGAAAGTCGCGGAACTCCGGCCGTCCGAAAGTCGCGGAACTCCGGCCTTCCGAAAGTCGCGGAACTCCGGCCGTCCGAAAGTCGCGGAACTCCGGCCGTCCGAAAGTCGCGGAACTCCGGCCGTCCGAAAGTCGCGGAACTCCGGCCGTCCGAAAGTCGCGGAACTCCGTCGGTCCGAATGTAGCGGAACTCCTGCCGTCCGAAAGTCGCGGAACTCCGGCCATCCGAAAGTCGCGGAACTCCGGCCGTCCGAAAGTCGTGGAACTCCGGCCGTCCGACTGTCGCAGAACTCCGTCCGTCCGAAGGTCGCGGAACTCCGGCCGTCCGAAGGTCGCGGAACTCCGGGGATCTGAAAATTGCGGAACTCCAGCGATTCAAATACATTGATTTTCATGACTTTTGGTAGCTTTTTGTTCAAATTCATGACTTTTAATGACAAAATTTACCCTATGCAAAAAATTTTATAAGCGCGAAAACCTTGCATTTAGTCAATTAATTTTTTATGAATATTAGTTTGTAATGTTTAACTGGTTTTTTATTTTATATGTATGCACATAATATTTATATTTGTGCACCTAAGCCACAAGACTTCGTCCACCTGGCATAAAAACTTAATTTCGACCCCTGGAGTTTTTAGTAGGATTAAAGCTATCGATAATATTGAATCACGCTGGGGGGGGGGGGGGGTCCTTATTTCTTACAGCCAAATTTTTTCCCCCTAAAATCTCATGCTGCAGCCACATTCAGAAAGTTCTGCTACTGGGAATTAGTCCGCATACTCACTCTTCATGTGTTTTGTGGAATATATTTAAATAAAATAACAGTGCAGGCAAGGCCAACGTGACCTGATTGGAAGAGACATTTAAAATAAACTACAAACCTTTTAGAAAATTCACCTATAAATGTGAAGAAATACATATTTATTTCCAATTGCTAAAATGATGCTTTTGAAATATATCAGAGAAAGCTATTTGAAAGAAAGTGGTCATTTATTTATTGTTGTTCATGCAGATTGTGATACAAATACAATAATCGTCTAGGAAGAATAAAAAAAAAGCACATGAAAGGCAGGTAAATGTAGTAGCTGATGATGGGGACATTTTATTGCCACCTTTCACCCATTCTACTAAGAATACCTTTTACATGCAATTTGCCACAAAATAATATAAAGTTCGAGATACTCAAGTTTTTCAACTATCGAATACGGGAGGAAGCTCTGAAAACTTTAGTAGCCCTTGTCTAGCACTAGTACGACGATTATTCGCTATTTGAAAATGGTAAATTTTCGGTTTTAAAGAGTATAACAAAATCAAAAACCTTAAGCGATAGGCTTGCAAAATTTGGGTCATCCTACGATATTGGTAAAAAATATTTGGTATATATATGTTGTAAATTTATTGTGCTACTTTATAAAGGCAAAACCCCAACTCAAGCAAACTAAATATGCTGCGTTTCAGCTAAGAAAGGATTTGATATAGTTCGGTTACCCCCAACACAAAGTGCGGCAAAAATATCACCTCCTTCGAGTGCATTTGTCTATAATTATTTGCAAAAAACTTTATTATGTCATTTGCTGAATCCCACACTGCCGTCGATACGGACATCCATGCTTGTAGTTTACCAAAACAGTTGTGGAAAGGACTGTGCAAAGTGTGGATACAGTTTTGATTTAGATAACGATGAAGATGAGGGGTGTACTTTTAATTAAATTTACTTTATTTCACAAACCACTGGTATAAATTTCAATTTTTATGTATTATGGTTTGATGCACATTAAAGTTTAAATAATATTCTTTTACAGTTTACTTTTATTTCTTTAAAAACTATATTTTTAACTAACAAGATTTTAAAACTAATGAGGTTGCAAAAAAATATTTGTAATTTTTCCTGATTTGACGACTGTTTTTTATTAAATAATGAAGTTCGTATTGTAGATAACTCGTAATTGAAAAAAAAATGCAGTCTGTATTATATTATTCAAGGGAACACAAGAAAGTCTTATGTGTTAAAAGACGCGTAGATAAAAGATGAGTTTTACCAGTAATAAGTAGTATTTTTTTTTTCAATATTTTCATCATAACTGCAGTTCAGTGTTGGTCCATAAAAATTGCATTGCTTTGTTTAAAGCTACAAAGTATTTCGCCATCACGTCATCCCTGCATCAGTTATATCAACAGAAAACTCTGGCCAGCAAACCCATTTCATAAGTTATAGTTCACTGCATTTCGAATGATTTAAAAGTCAGGTTAAATGTTGACTTTCAGTTATTCTTTGTCCATTCTTTTAGTACATTTCATGAGAATTTGATCAATATTGCTTATTATTAGGGACTCCATTCTTTGAATCATGGCTTTGAGTCGCCAAGTAGCAAACTTTTGTTGGACATCTCAATAATAAGGGGTGGTTCCATCGCTTGCAGTGATAGTTTTCGGATGTTTTCTCATCGTTTCCTTCCAAAAACATGTTTGTAAATATTTTTAGTTTTTAAACCAATATCATATTCTTTGCCAGCATAAAATTTCCTTTAATTTGATACCAAACTCGACATATTATGGTTTATTATAATTTTTTTGTTTTTAAAAATTGATGTTTTTTCAAGATGGCAGCCAAAAAACATATTTGTCGCGGCAGTACAGGTTAAGACTTTTAGTATGTTCATTAGAAGCATGTTACCTACCATTTGCAACATGAATAGTTTATGTTCCAATTTGTTCTAGGTTAAGGTGTTTTTTTTTTTCGCCTATTTCTACTGCACTACAATATACATTTTGTTTACATTTATTATGCATAATTCATACATCAATTATGGAAAATTTAAAAAGGTATTTTTGTGAAATATAGATAAAGTTGTGGAAAATTATATTAGAAAAAGTATTATTATGGCATCTATTTTAAAGTAGTAAAGAATTTTGCTTATAATTTTTTCTAAATTCCTTTATTTCCCTGCTTTCTCGTAATCTTTTTTGTTTCTTTTCTTCAAATTTGAGCAAATAAATTTTGCTAATTCTTGTTTCGGTCTCCAACAGCCATCCTCATCTGACAACAGCGAACCTGATCGTCATGGCAGCCGCGACAAGAAAAAGAAGAAGAAAGACGGTCGCCATAGAAACCACAGTTCCAGTGCTTCTAGGGAGGAAGGAGAAGTGGACCAGGCCAGCGACAAGGTTGGTCCAATCAGACGCTAGATCTCTCTATCTCCTCCCCTTTTTTCATATAACTCCTCCCATTTTAGACTATTATTTTAGTAAGGGCATCTCAAAGGGATAGTTTTTCTTTCAAAAGGTGACGTTAAGGGTGAATGGGCTGGATGGATTGCAGTCCAGCGTGTAAAATACTTTTTTTTGTGCGTATAGCAGTTTTGCTACACCAAAGTATTTGTGTGTAGCAATTTTTAATTAATGCATAGCACTTTAGAAAAAATTTAAGGGTCCGAAAATCGCGAAACTCCGGGGATCCGAAAATCGAAAAACTTCGGGGATCCGAAAATCAAACTTCGGGGATCCGGAAGTCGTGGAACTCCTGAGAATCCAAAAGTCGCGAAACTACAGCGATCCGAAAATCGCGAAACTACGGCGATCCGCAACTTCTGGGTCGGCTTAGTTCTAAAACAATTTAGCTTTATATCGCAATTAAATGCGATACATAGCTAAATCGCTATTGCAAGTTTTCATTTTGATGTCGCGTTTCGCAATGCGATACTGCTTATTTTACACGCTGTTGCAGTCCAATCAAACTTTTTTAGTAAAGCCTCGCCTTGAGTTGCCAGTTCTGAAATAAAAGTCTAACTGGTCATTACCTTTCCTAACCAAAGAATGCCACTGTATTTTCTATGTGTATTATGTATTTTGTTTTGTCATTTGATTAAAACTATATGTTATGTTTAATTTGCATACACTTGAGTTCGTTTTATTTATTTTCGTTGACATTTTCCTAAAAATGATGGAGATTTTGTTAAATATATATACTGTGTGTGTGTTTCATTAGTTTATTTTACACTGACTGTAGCCTTTAGTTGTTTTAAAATTACTTTCAAAAATTTTAATGTACTGCATGAAAACAGTTTTATAAGTTTTAAAACCATTAAAATAGTGCTGCTAATATTATTATTACTACACAGAGTTTGACTCTCTTAGAGTGTTAGAAATGTGAAATATTTTGAATAAATTTCTGTTCTTTTTCAAAAATATCTATGCTATAAGTAGATTTTTAGTTAAAATTATATTAATGTCACTTGGAAATAAGAACAATTCAAAGTATAAGAAATTTATGTTTACCTTCACATTATTTGTACCAAAAAACATAAAGGCTTGCCTGTATGATTTAAAACAAGATAAATAAATTTTATTACAAAAACATTTTGATGACTAAAAATTTCTATACTAAGTTAAAGTAAACATTAGCCCAGCAAAATGTTGTTAGAGGATGTAGTGTAATTGTTTTATACCAATACTTACTGCATGAGTTGGATCAATATTTCTGTTAAAATACATTCAAAAAAATTTCATACAATCAACAATAAGTTCAAAACTACTGTTTTATGTTAAGAAGAAGCTGAATAGGCAGATCCCTCTAATGCATACTGTTGCCATATGGCAACAAGTAAGATAATCCACTTTATTCTATCAAAGTATACCCTTCTTTCAACAAATCTGTGGGTTTTTCATCTATTACATTCCATTTTTTTTTTTTAATAACCCTCATAGAAGACGGTAGTAAAAGTGTATTCAAAATTAAACAGGGAAGTTATTAACTGTTGTGAAATTGCGTCTTTGGCAGTATTCAAAGTATGATAATATTAGTACTAAATTACAAATAAATTGTTTTGAAAAAATATTTTTGGTCAAGAGGGTTATTTTAAAATATATTTAGTAGTTTTCTTTAGTTTATTTTTTAAAATCAAAATTGGAATTTTGTAGTTGGTTTTTGCCATATGGCAAAAATTTTAAAAAATTTAAATTATTTAAATTCCAATGCAGTAAAAAAAATTTCAGTATTTTCCCCATAATGTACGAGTATTAAAGATACAAATATAGTTTTTCGGGATAAAAAAAAATTCATGCATTACAGGGATATGCTTAGTCAAGAAAATTTTATCAAGGTCAAAATGGTTTTGATACCTAAATGATGACTAAGCTTTTAATTAGATGATATATTATTAGGTTCAGGGATCTTAGATAGATTGCAAAGCAGAATTTTCTTTGTGAAGCTTATTTTATACAAACACAGATATAAATTGAATCATTCTCTTTTTTCTTCTAATCTATTCTTTTATATTCATGGACAGATAGGGTGCTTGGATAATAGTAAAGTGAAAAAAAAAATCTGTAATCTAAATTACAATCCAGATTCTTTGATCTAGAGATCAATCTAAGACATTCACTTCACATTCTATAAAGTCCTTGGTATTTGGAGGGTTTATTACAGAAATAAATATATATTACTTGTGATAAATGTTCTCAATATGATGAAGCTAATATAACTAACATAAAAAAGCAACGCTTTAATCTTGTAAATAAGGGATATAAATACATCATATAATATTTTATACTTATTTGTATGTGCTATCAAAAGTTGTTTTTATGTTGTTAACGTTAATATTAAAAAAAAACATAGTAAAAAAATAAAAAAAAGTTTAAAAAAAAATTAAATTAGTGCAAATTAGTAGTTTCCACTCAAATACAGCCTTTTCTTTCATTAAATAAATCAAGAATATTATCATTTAATTGGTAAAAAGTTAACCTGACATAACTAATCATTAAATAAATTATGAAATTATTATAAAATAAATCTGGGTATTCAAATAAAATTAGAAAAAAAGTCAACACAAGAATTTCAAAGTCAATTAGGATATGAAGTGCTTATGTTATTGTCAAAAATAATTTACAACATCCCATGTTATAAAAAGTATCAGTTTTACTCACTTTGCCTAAACTTTTTAGAAAATAATTAACACCTCGAATGCGAAATTAAAAATAAATAACCTGAATCTAGTTAACTATTACGATATATTTACAAATAAAGACAAGCACAAATTAGTTTTTTATTTTACCTTAGGGGGATCAGTCAATTAAACAGATTTTGTAATTCAGCAGCGATTTACACAACGTCCTAAAGGAGGCTGAATATTCAGGCCTTGAAGAAAAAAATCATTTTACAATTGAACAGCTTAGTGGAAGAGTGACAAAAAGGTGAAAACGAGAAAATGAGCTGTAAATTTTTTAGTTTGCACTCGGATTTCTTGAAAACGGTACTTCCAAACTGTAAATAATATACTAAACTCAAATTTTAGGAAAACGAAGTACTTGGTATCTTTAAATGAGGGAATAATATGCTCACTGGACACAAAAATCTCAATTTTTCAAAAGTATCACTTGGCATGTTCTTCCACTAAGCTCTTCCAATATCAATGAAATATTAGCTTTCAATCCTATTGCAAGGATGTTTGCAAATGTTTTCAAATTTTAGGGTATATTTAGATAAAATGTTATGGGTAAAAGCTTTTTTTGCAAACTTAAAAGAAAGTATATATTTAGATAACACTGTTAAAAAACTTTTTAAAAAATAACAGGCCTTTTATTTTGAAATTTTAAATGTGAATTCAGTATATATTGTATTATGTTTACAACTTGTTACACGACTGAATAACTATATTAAATATTCACATAACAGACCTAACTTAAACTATTACAAACAACTTCTAGACATAATAACTGCATGAGCAGCCTCCTTGAAGAGTTAGCTTATTTCCAGAGCTAATTGGTAAATAGTAAATAGGAAGTGTTAGTTTTTCAAAAAGAGAGCAGATGGAAATACCTATTGATTTGTTCTCAAGTGTTCAAGTCGCTTGTGTATCGAACTTCTTCCAAAGCAATTTATCCCTAACAGCTTATTGTAAAGCTCTAGCGCAATGTGAGTTCTACCAACTCTTCAAAACAGTAAAGGCCCGATACAAGCTATGCTTTATCTACGAATCCAGGACTCTCCTATGCCCAACAAAGAAACAGATTGATATGATTCTATATGTAATTCTAGGTGTTATTCAAGTTTTTGAACTATTTATTTTAATTTACTGTTAGCAAAACCTTTTTCTTTGAAATGGATGGACCCATATTCCCCCATTAAATTTGTTTGCTTTTATTATTTATGTTCATACAGCTTAAGAAACGCCCTAACTTTAAAGCAATTCTGTTACCAATATTGTAATTTCAAAAGTAATGCATTATGTTTATGGTAGCCCTCTTCCCAACCCTCTTAAATCCACTAATGTTAGCAGGTTTTAGTAAGTATCCTATTCTAATGCTTCATATCTTTTTTTCTGACTGAAAACTACTCATTTTAATATTCCTTTTGCTTAATAAATTTGCATAAATTTCTTTCTCTCATGCCTTCCTCAGACTGGTACTTCCATTGCAAAAGCGGTGAGTTGAATCAATGAACATAAGACTATGTGTCATTATTTATACTTGCACCATATGTTTAGTTTTCTTTGTATCACAGTTTTTTTAAATTTTATTTTTGTAGAGATAATGGTTAAGTTAGCACTGTAGACCTATGGATAAATGTTTAAGTTTATCTTAAATTCTTGAAAAAAAAATCTTCTTTACTAATCCTCATTTTCAATTTGTATATGTACTCCGGGTGTCACAGCAAAAAAAAAAAAAAAAAAAATCGAACCAAAAGGCTTAGAACTAACAGTATGTAGGTAATTAAGTCATACCAATTAATTTAAACAAAATAAATTTTACGTTTCAATCCTTCTTACATGAAAAAAAAATAAGGAAAAATCAAGCAAGGTATGATACCTACATATTAACTCTTTCAAACACGTTTGGATTTTGTAATTTTTGCAGATGGTCTATACTATCAAAGAACTTACCATTAGCTTAAGCTTGGTAAAACAATTTTAAACTTGGTAAAACAATTGTTAAGTATAAAATTGTTACAAAACTATTTTTCTGCTAATTTTTTTTACTGGTTTTGTATAACATTATAAAAACAATTTCAATTTTGGTATCGTATAGAAGGTTATGGTTAAAAGTATGAAACATTTGCATCCTTTTTTCTTTTGCAAATTGTTCTTTTTGACTTTTTAAAATTGATTTGAAAACTTTCACTGGACAATTATTAACCCAAACACTTTCATTTATTTTCAGAGGTATTCCGAGAGCGACGCAAGCGAAGAGGAATTGGAACACCGAAGAAGACTCTTGCTCCAACAATTAAAACTTCACCAGTAAAAAGAACTTTTCATTATTAAAATTTTTACACTTCAATTCAAAGAAAATATTCCTATTATTGAGATTATTTTATTACTCTCTAATTCCACTCATCAATATAAGATGTCTGAAAAATGTTTTACCGCCAATTATATCATTTAATTTCAACTGTAAAAAAAAGCTTCTTTGTATGTTTCAACCAATAAAATTTCATTCTGTATAATATTATTTCTCTTACTCTCTTATTTATTCTTTTCAATTACGTATTCTTTTATTAAGATTTTTTTCACTTATAATGGAAAAAACTATACGAATTTATTTTTTTAGCCTACTTTTACTATTTTAAAATTCAATTTAAAAAAATAGGTATTGACATTCTAAAGATGTCTGTCCACAAAATCGGTTTTATCCGCTAAGTCTTAAAAATTCTCTTTTCTTAGTAGAAAGGTATGATCATCTATCTTTCATACTTTTTTTTTTCATTTTGGCTTTGAAAAGTTTAATTATAAATGTTGTGTTTGGCAAAGTAATAGAAAAGTAGCCTATTTAATTCTTTCAGAACTTTTTTCTATATTTAATTAATGATCTATTATTTTTGGAAAAATGGTGGTGGCTGTACTTCTCTACAACAAAAAAACTTTTCAACTTACTTCGAACTCTTTGCAGTACTTTTATTTCAAATAAATGCAATGAATATATTATATATATATATATATATATATATATATATATATATATATATATATATATATATATATATATATATATATATATATATATATATATATATATATATATATATATATATATATATAGTTTATAGTTAAACATAGTTTCTTTGCACAGAAGCCACGACCATGGGCGGAGCTATAAAACGCTTGGAGCAATCGGAACACAAACTAAAAACATTTGAAATTTTCTCTTTATCTGATTTCTCCGCGTGTTTTATAGCTCCGCCCATGGACGTGGCTTCTGTGCAAGGAAACTATGATTTTAACTATAAGCAAAGTTTGTAAACAATTTCTTATTGCATAATTTTAAAACCTTTTTTGCAAAAACCTAAGGTTATTTTTTTTGTTGTTACAGGCTTTAAGAAGAATGACTTTCTGTGGGAAGTTAGTGAAAATGTAAGGACCCTAGGTTAAAATAACTGAAGTTCAATTAAAATCTACTGAGAACTAAATAAAATGTCCAATATCCAAACTATGCCATTTATTTTTTTCACCCAGCTCAAATAGCTGAATTATTCCACAGTCATTAAACCATATGCACTAGCTCCCCTTTAAAAAAATTGTTTCATTGAGGTTTTTAACCCTTTCAGTCCCAATGACAATTTAGCATCATTTTTGTTTTTTTTCTGATCGTCTTTAGCAAATTATGATATCAAAAAGCACATAATTTAATTCTTCAAACTTTTTCTATTAGAATTTTTTTTTTATAATCCCAATAGATGTCAGTCCTATTATTATTTTTTTAATTATGATCTGAAACATGATGATGACAAAAGGCATCACTGGGATTAAAAGTGTTAACAACGCAATAACTATAGTTCACTCTAGTGTAGATTAATTGAATAAACCAATGAATTCAAAGACAATGTGTAGTTTAGAAATGTGTTCGTAGTTTTAGTTTAGATTTTTTTCAGTTTGGGATAAATAGTTTTAAAAAAGTCACTGTATTTTAATTAACACTAGCGATCAATGGTATATCTTATGTTTTTACAACTGAATATGAAGCATCATAGTTATTAAGTAACTATACATTAAAAAAACTTGTTTAAAAAATAAATGCTCTAACCAGAATAGGAAAAAAATAATCATTAATAAAACAGGTTAGATAGTTAAATGTGTTTTAGTTTAAAATTGTCCTGTAGATTAGTTTTTGTTTTAGAACTCCCCATTTTAAGGATTTCTAACTATTTTTACTCTTTTCAAATTAACTTTTTTTTTTACCATCTGTTCATTTATGATAACTGAATTTTTCAAATTGTTTCACAAATTCTTTTAATATTTTTACAAGCAAAGCAATATTTCTCTATGAACTATCATTGCTGATGACTTACAACAAACCATTAGTAAAGCAATAAACATAATAAAGTCAGTAGTAAAATAGTAAACATAATAAAATTGGTGGTAAAATAGTAAACATAATAAAACCAATAGGGTAAAATAATAAAATCAGTAGTAAAAAAATAAACAGAAAATTTACAACTTTTGTTGTGTGGACAAGACATTTCTACTTAAATTTAGGCATTTGTTAAAGTAGATTATCTGGTTTTTTTAAAAATTTAAATATATAAGTTCTTAAAACAAAAATGTTTCCCAATTTGAAGTTTATGTTATATTTAAAAAGCTACAAAAGGGAGAGACCCCCACGGCAAATATTAATGCTGAGACAAATGTAAAGGAAATGAAGGTATAATGAGACACTAAATTGTCTCTTGTTATAAATCAAATGCAGACAAGGTTTTTAAATTAAAAATTTATCATACTATTTATTCAGTTTTATTTAAGTTGTTTTCTTATCAAAGCTACTGCTTTTTTTTAAGATTAAGTTTTTAATATTCTACGAGACACATAACTTTTTAGCTCTTTAAAAATGTGTCTTAAAATAAATTTCAAATACCAACCTTGTGAGTTCCTTGACCACCCAACAGATTATATCATTCAAATTTTATTTTAATGTTGAAAATAATACTTAAGTATAACAACTGGCAATTAGATATATTCATTCTGGTTTTATATTTAAACTTGGAGCTGTACATATGTACAGGGGAAGAACCGATTGATTTATTAGGCGGACACCCGCAATTGTCTGCTTGGCGGACATTGGCGGCAGAAAACTGGTTTCTCTCTTTCTTCTTCGCTTGGTCCAAGCCTCATGATCGTCAATCGCCTGAATCTTGGTAGCTAGGAACCACAGAGATGGTATGGTATGGTATGATACATATATATTCCAGCTTGTGTGCTTGTTCGAAGAACCGCTTATAAGCTTTCGTCAAGTGGGACATACACAGAAAGAAATTTTACAGTCACGAAGAAATGAATAACACATAGACAAATAACAACATTTATTGACTGTCACAAACATCCATGCCTGATCGGGATTCGAACCCGACCTCAGCAGCTCCAAAGGCTAGTACACTAACCATTCAGCCACCGAGGCGGCACACAGAGATAGTAGTTAAAGTATTAGAGTGGAAGATTATGTGACCTACAACACTGCTGGCTTCATTGGGGCTCTTCTGGGAGCTCCATGCACTTCTCGTCGTTAGCTTTGGAGGTCACGTGATCTGCCACTCTATTACTTCAACTATGATCTCTGTGGTAGGAACTGGTTTCCTTACACAAGTTTAGGCGACCACTCGCTATCATCGCCAAAGTGGCCTGCTAAGGAAATTTCTCTACAAAATCAATCGGTTTTCCCCTGTACTCTTCATATGTTAGCATCAACTATGTCTACCGACCTGGTGTTGCTTTTGGCTTACGGGCAAGGAAGGCTGCTTAATGAGCCACCCTAGAGAGAGAGTGTGTCGTCAATATGGAAGAAACTGCTGCAATCACATTGGCCAAACTCTAAATTCCCACCAGGTTCTCGAGAATCCTGTAACTTGGGCTACAATCATTCGCTCCACAAAGTGTCTTACAAGTAGAAACGCTTGCTTACAATCGTAATCAACAAGTATTTGGCCATATTAAACTTCTTTATTACATGTTATGAATTAAAGAAGTTCAGAAATCCAGACTACTTACAGTTTATTCCTCAGCTAATATTAGATTAACAATTAGGCAAAGTGCTGGTGCACGTATTGCCTACAGGTCTTCTAGGTTTTCAGGACTCCAGAAAAAAAATAACTAAGCTCTTTATAGAATAGGATTTACAATAAACCAGGCCTGGCAGTGCTTAGTCTGTAATAGACATAGAGGTTATAGTTTAAGTGTTAGAGTGGAGGATCACGTGACCTCCAATGCTAATGACGGGACGAGCACTGGTACAGGATGAGCGGGACGTGCACGGGACGAGCACAAGGAGAGAAAAATTGGTAGGGTATGGGGCCAGTGTTGCCAACTTTTTAAGTGAAAAAAGTACAAATGAAAAAAAAATATTTGTAAAATTTAAAAAAAAATACCGTAAGAATACTAACTGCATTTTGGAATATTTTTAGTGACCTTTAAAAACCTTAAAATATTTTTCTAGTATTTTTATATTATTTTGTTTGTAATTTTAGAATTAAAATTATTTTTCATAGTATTCTTAATGTGGCGGCAAGTTGCCATCACATTACTAAAAAGAATACTACGAAAAAATAAAATTTAATTCTAGAATTACAAAAAAATATTATAAAAATACTAGAAAAGCGTTTCAAGTTCTATTAAAGTCACTAAAAATAATCCAAAATGCAGTTAGTATTTTTACAGTATTTTTTTTTTAAATTTTAAATTAAATTTTTTTTCTATGCACTTTTCTCCTTAAAAAGTTGGCAACACTGGCCCCATACCCTACCAATTTTACTCTCCATGCTCGTCCCGTCGTTAGCATAGGAGGTCATGTGATCCTCCACTCTAATACTTTACGATCTCTATGGTAATGGGTCACTCCACTCAAGCCATATAAAAGAAAAAATATATACAAACATCAATAATTTCTATTACTTTGGCAACAACAGCATTACTTTGGCAATACAAAACATATAACAGCACAAATTCAAATGTAACACACATCTTGTCCACACTTAACTGTTTGTTCATAAACACTTTGGAAACATATAGATTTTCCTCTGCCAGTGGTTAAACCAATCAGGGAAACAAATATAAACACAACATTTAACAATTGTTTACTGGGTATTTTGTTACAATTCATGTCAATGGGGATTACTTATGTGCTTGTTGAGTAGAATCTTATGTTTGAACTCTTTGCTGCACATGTCGCAAACATGTGGCTTTTCACCCATATGAACAAGCAGGTGACTGTTCAGGCCACTCTTTTGACTAAATCGTTTTTGGCACATTTTGCAAATATATAGATTTTCCTCTGCCAGTGGTTAAACCATTCATGGAAATAAAACTCGACATAACATTTAATTAACAATTTTTTACAGGGCACTATGTTACAGATTCATGTCAATGGTGATTACTTTTATGTACTTGTTGAGTTGAATCTTATGTTTAAACTCTTTGCTGCACATGTGGTTTTTCATCCATATGAACAAGCAGATGCCTGTTAAGGTAACTCTTTTGACTAAACCATTTTTGGCACATTTTACAAACATTTTGATTTTCCTCTGCCAGTGGTTAAACCAATCATGGAAACAAATATCAACACAACATTTAATTAACAATTGTTTACTGGGTATTTAGTTATAATTTATGTCAATGGTGATTACTTAAGTGCTTGTTGAGTTGAATCTTATGTTTAAACTCTTTGCTGCACATGTCGCAAACATGTGGTTTTTCACCCGTATGAACTAACAGGTGACTGTTAAGGCCACTCTTTTGACTAAATCGTTTTTGGCACATTTTACAAACATGCGGCTTTTCACCTGTATGGGTCAACAGGTGCTTGTTGAGTTGAGTTTTCAACCTAAATGTTTTACGGCACACTTTACAAACATGTAATTTTACAGTGTCATGAACAAGACGGTGGCTGTTGAGGCTGTTCGCTTGGTTGAATTGTTTGAGACAAATTTCACAAACATGTGGCTTCTCGCCTGTATGTATGAGTAGGTGCTTGTTGAGGTGGCTCTTCAGCTTAAATTGCTTGTCGCATATCTCGCAAACATGTTGCTTTTCCGTAGTATGGGTGAGAATGTGACATGTGAGGCTGCTTTTTTGGGCAAACCGTTTTTTACATGTTTCACAAACATGTGGCTTTTCGCCGGTATGCGTAAGGATATGCAGCTTGAGGTGGTTTTTATGTCGAAACCGTTTGTCACACTTGTCACAGAGGTGTCGCTTCTCACATGTATGAATAAGGCGATGTGCAGTTAAATTACCTCTATATCTGAACTGTTTATGGCAAACATCGCAAGAGTAAGGTTTTTCACCTGTGTGAATACGGACGTGATTTTTGAGAATATCTTTTTGGCTAAACTGTTTGTTGCAAAGTTCACAATTATACAATTTTTTACTACTGGCCACATGTAAATCCATTTTTTAAAAACAATTTTTGTTTATGTTATGTTTTAAAAGTATGTTATGGGAGCTAATTTTTAACTTGCTTAGTTCTGTTTTTAACACATCTTATTTACGTTTTGTAAGTTAAAGACCTTTAATTTGTATTTAACATTTTTAACTTACCTATGTCACGAAACAACGTTGCACTATTAAATAAGGAAAATATAAAAACAGAATTTCTTGATCTTTTATTAGTTAATATCTAATAAGACCTTTTTAGTTTTTGTTGGGAAAAATCACTCATTTGACAAATCTGACTTTTCGAAATATAAATGTAAAACTAAAACTATCAATTTATAATATCTAGCGATTAGAGAAAATATTAATATCAGGCTATACTTCTGAAAAACTAATTTTTTGCGCTTCACTTTTCAGCGCAAGGTGCGATTATAGAATCATCTATCATCGAATCACAGAATCATCATTCATATCATAGAATGCGATCATATCTGGGATTGGACGATAGGTATCATTCTGCTAAAGTGGCTATGAGAGACAATGTTACAAGCGCACTAAAAAAATGGATTCCAAAAAACAAACACCCGTCAGAGGGCGCTAATAATTTTCGTCACAAATTCGAAATACTTGCGTGGTTGCTGTTATTTGCCTTTATCCTTTATTATTATTATGTTTTCAAAAAACAAACATCCCTTAAAAAAGGTTGCCGATTTAGCAGCACAACCATTTTTAAGGGTTGTTCGGTCTTAAAAATAAACCGGTTTAGCCTTCGAACCAGAGTTTGCCAGTGTAAACTGAACCTAAACACCGGTTTTTCGGTTCAACCGTTACCGTTTCTTATATTTTCCATCCCTTATTCAAAACTTTTCTAGCCCTAAACCGTCTCGCTTCGAGGTGCCTTTTTTCCACTTGGGAGAACACTGGTAGTTGACACACTATCCCTTTTTAGCCACTGTAGTTCCTGCCAAATAAAAACAAACAAGAAAGCTTTTTCGGTGTTTGTTTATAATTGATGGCAGTTGGAGTCGAACGCTTTGCTGTCAAATAGGGCACAAAGTGTCAAAAAATGACGCGGTATACAAATGGACCGATATCCCAATATATTTGCAAAAATGCAACTAATGGAATTAGTTGGTCGAGCAAATTAAGCCTTTTGCTGAGGAATTTCAATCTGAAGAGTAAAATTGGTAAGCTCACTTAACGCATGCTTGGTTTTGTTTTCCTGCAAACAAAAGCTCTTGAGTTTTGCATTCTTATTCGCAGAACAGAACATTTTATTTACGAAAAGATATTTTACCTTAATTGCAGGTGAAAATATCCGCATTTTCTCTTAGTATTTCAAGTATTTTATGCAATCTTTAAGAATACAGCTTTGAGTGAAGTTAATATTCTGTTGCCTGTTTTGATGTGTGGTTTCGATTTTGAATTATATAATTCATTTCATATAATTTTGCTCATTATTATGTTTTGTATAGTGGTGCATTGGTTAGTAAATGTATTCATACCATTTATTAATTTTTAGATCAGTAAAATTTAGGAAGCATACTATTTAATGCATTGATATAATTATTTATGCATTGAAATTTCAATGCATATGAAAATACTATATTATCTTTGTATTATATAACAATTCTACGCAGTATAACTAAATTAAAATCGCATGAAACTTTTTTTTAGACTAGATCTTTATTTATTAAAAAAAATAAGAGTACATTGATACTTCAATAAAAAAATAAATTTCTTAAATCTTGTGCAGACGATTAGTACCTAGATTGTGATCTCTGGTCGTCCCTTAACTGTGGTTCTTTTGGTTGGTTGCCGCTCATATGCATTGATATTTTTGTGTATCCTGAAGTTATCCCAAGTATCCTGAAAGTGTTCATTTTTAAACTGAATTTGCTAACCTAAAGAATGGTGGAAGGATTTGGCGATTTTTCCAAAATCTCGCAAAGTTGAAATGACAACAAACCCCATCACTTGCCAAGACGGTTGCCATCTAGACAGGGCCGGATTTAGATGTTATGCTTCTAGGCCCGTGGTTTTTTGTCCCCCCCCCCTTCACACCATCGCAAAAGAGGGAGAAATTTGATCTAAGAAAGGTCTTTGTGAAGACAATTTGTCAAATTCATCCTGAAGTAAAATTAATTAAATAAAATAATGAAAGAATCGTTTTTCGAAATTTTGACATATAAGCTATAAATAAATAGAACAAGGAGTTATTAAAATTAGATTAAACCAATATTGTTACATCAAGAAGGGCACCATTATATCAAAAATGTTCTTGATTTTCATTGTTAAACTGGCCTTTTTTTCTTAGACGGTCGCTAGAATTAGCACGTCAAACCCATTAGATACTGAAATTTCGATAGCATGGTCCAGTCTGTCCTGGCAGACTTCAGATTTCACCTTTAACAAATCTATCACCTGTAGGCCATCAAGCCAGCGAATGCAAAGAATTCTTCATAGATGGAGAGCAAGTTGGCATCATCCGACCTGACATTTGGCGAGAACTTCTCCACTACCCCGGAGTTTTCCAGTATGACTCGTCGCAGAACCGGGTCAACCTTAACCCGGATTGGAAAACATATGAAGATAGGAGTGAGCGTATGGATGCCTTGTTGAAGGAACTTCGCGGGAAGAATGTGTTTAGTACTCTCAATGGGTGGAGGAATGAGGTATAATTTAGGTTGTCTTAATATATGACATATCCTGCCGAATTGTATATCATATGAAGAGTACAGGGGAAGAACCACTTGATATATTAGGAGTCCTCCCCTAAGTGTGTCTGCTTGGCGGACATTGGCGACAGAAACCGGTTTCTCTCTTTCTTCTTTGCTTTGTCCAAGCGTCAGAATTGTGCATCTCTTGAATTTCGGTAAAAAAAAGTCTTGAAACTGGTTTTTTTAAACCAGTTTAGGCGATTCCTCGCTATCATCGCCAAAGAAGCCTGATGAGGAAAGTTTTCTACGAAATTAAGTGGTTTTTCCCCTGTACTCTTCATATAATAAGTCCACAAAAAAATTAATATTTTGCAGTTTTTTTTAATGGCAATAAAATATGGCAGGAGTTCTGAAACTAAAATAAGAATTGCTATTCGCCATTTTGCGAAGCACTCCGCCACCATCTCTTGACAAGAGAAGATGTTCAAATTCTGCTATATTTTATCGCCAATTACTACTTCCCTATAATAAAGACTGAAATATTAAGTTTTCCCTATTGACTCATTATATAATATGTATGACATGTTTTTTACCTACCAATCTACATTGAGCATGGCTAAACTGATATAGTTAACTTTTTGGTCATTACAAGTGAAACTACATGCTTTTCAGCTTCAGGCCTACTCATTGTTTTAAATAACTCTGACAAAATTAACTCTTTGAGGGACAGATATACGAACCCGTCACCTGGCTGTCGGGTTTTCCAACAACACATAGAATTTTTAAAAACTTATAAGTTTATTAAATTTTGAAATTTAAACATGGCGTAGCCATTTATAACCAGAAATATAGTGTTTAAAAATTTTAATTTAAATCTCATGCGATGAAACAAGTTCGCACTTAAGTCAATTTGCTTATCCTCTCAGAGGGTAAAGATTCATTAAAATATTATTAACATCAATGAAATTAGTTTAAAACCCCCCCGGCTTAAAACTATTTTTTTTGCTTACATTGGTTTCCCCTCCTTTCTATTTTTTGGTTGCAAATCTCTCAAAATGAAAATTTTTGACAACAGAGCACAACATACACAGTTAAAAGTTTATTATAGAAATATTCTGTTTGACAAGAATTCTAAATTTTTGGTGACTTTATTTCTTGTGCAGCAAATTGTTCTTTTTCTTGGTGAAAAAACCCACTTCCACTAACTCTCCCTCCCCATTTCCTCTGAATTACTAAAACAGCCCTGAAAATCTCCATTAAAGCTCTTATAAAATATGCTTGTAATGTACCTTTTGAATAATCTAAAGTCATCCTGAAAACCCTAAAGAGATTTTGAATAATCTAATGTAGTCATGAGAACCTTAAAACGAATGAGCTTCTAAAATTTTTTTTAAATAAAATAAGTTCCCAAGTTTCGATGGCGAACCACAGATTTATTGAAATGGATTATTTCACGGACAGTGTTTTGGATCTTAAATTGTAAAATCTAACTTGTGTCTTTATAAATTACATAAATTAGTTTAATTATCTATAAGACTTAAGGATGGTTGCTTCTGTAGAACTATTTCTTTTCTTAAAAAAAATCTTTATTTAAAAATAATCAAATTGTTCGTTTATTTTAATTTCTTTTACATGTAAAAACTATTTGGAGTCGGTCAATAAGATGTAAAAATATTAAAAAACTACTTAGTATAGCAGAAAACAGTTCTCACTTCTTCCTACTAAAATTTTGTTTCTTTAAAAATACCAAATATGAGGAATTCTGTATTTTTTCAGTGCTACGATGTGAGTTCTAAATTTGGTGATGTCCCAGTAATGAAGATGGAAAGGTCTGCAACATGTATGTGGTCATATTATACAAAAAAGAAAAATTAGTTAATATACTGAATAATGAGTATTGTGTTTCTCTAAGGGGTTATCCACAAGTGTATTTGTTGCATTTTAAGACCTCAATTTTGAG
Source organism: Hylyphantes graminicola (assembly GCA_023701765.1). Classification (NCBI taxonomy): domain Eukaryota; kingdom Metazoa; phylum Arthropoda; class Arachnida; order Araneae; family Linyphiidae; genus Hylyphantes; species Hylyphantes graminicola. The sequence continues at coordinate 67,564,687 of CM043113.1, read as the reverse complement.
AAATTAAGCAATTAAAAAGTTTTGTTTTTCTTGAAACACTGAACTTTACTTAAATACATATTTGTCTTGCACAATTAAATTCGGAAAAATAATGCTGACAAAGTTCAATGAATGGAAAAATGTTAAGTCATTAAAAATAATGAAAGTATTATGTTTTATAATCAATAATATGCAATGAAATTGCACAATTCGAAATGAACATTTTTCATTGTTTGATTAATTATTTGATCTGTCATTCTGCTTTGCAGAGGGTATCTTGATTCTAATCCGAATGAATCATTTGTTTAATTAAAATTGTTACATAATGCATGACTTTCTTCTTCAGGAAAAATATTACAATTTATGTAAATTGATAAAAAATTAATCAGTTTAAGAGTTTTTTGTTTTGGGAAAAAAGTTCTAAAAAAAGGAAACTACTAGTAAGCAATACATTTGTTTCTTATATATTTTATTACTTGCATGACCACATCATAGTATCATATTTTAGATGAATAAAATAACGTATAGCCAACATTTCACTCATTCATTCATTAACATTTCACTCATTCATTAGTTCATTCCTTTCTTTCGTTAATCATTCAGTACTAACTAGAAATATTAATGAAGATATATAACATATATACCAACATGGCCTCTTCATTTGATAAGTACAAAGATACACATTATCACCAATACTAAAGCATATCTGTGTGTAGTCGGCTCTGTGGCTGTGAGATACAGTGTGCTTTTCTCATAAGCTCAAGTTTGTGACTAAACTGCAGGTTTGTGACTAGCTAGCTGCAGGTTTGTGACTAGCTAACTGCAGGTCTGCTAACGTTTTCTATATCATGATCATCAACTGGTTAAGGTTTGTGAAAATCATTAATGCTTTTATCTCCGATTCAAAACATTAACTTTAAGTTGTTAAATTTCGTTTTTGATGTAACTTAATTCATGAAACATAAATTGTTTAGGAGTATGGGCTACATTTGTTTTTATAGAATAAGTTAAGCAGAAATCTAATTTTGTCATGGCAAATTTTCTTGCCATTCATTGTTAACAGCTTAAAGCACTGCCTCTATGATCATTTAGAACTATTTTTTTATGAGTGCTTAATCAAATTACTAAACTACTACCTTGTTTTTCAATTTTAAATTTAGGTAATTAATAACTATTAGACTGCCTTGCAAACTTAACATGTGTCTCAATATAAAACTTTGTCTTAGGTTTGTTCGGAATTAAGCGGTGTGGTGTCCACGTGAATGGTTATGTGAACAATGCTGATGGAAGCAAGTGCTTGTGGATTCAAAGACGTGCTTACACCAAACCGACTTGGCCTGGAAAGCTGGACAACATGGTAAAAATTTGAATTTTCTTTTGAATGTCCTTTATTGCAATTAAATGATATTCAGTCTTTCATTATTCACTTGTGAGGTTCAGTTTACAAAAGATTGTATGGTTTAATTCACATCCCTTGTCTACGAAATTCTAATCTCTTTGTGGATTTTATGAATTAATAAATGGTTAAATAAAATATTTTTGAATTTCAGTAGTGCTAAATCACGGTCAATGTCGCCAAACCTAACTACCAAAATTTGGCTTATCTTTTTGACACTAGTTTGACATTCCTGTACCCTGTTATGTTAGATGGTGAGTGGATATATAACTATAATCATGAAAAATAAATGTGTTGAAATACCAAATTGAGCGCTCTTTTAAGTTTGCAGTGCCTGTTTTTACTCAATTATTGCATTCTGCAATGATGTTGCTCTACATGATGTACTCTCCTCTTTTCACTTTTGTTCTTCTAGGGATTTCATTTTTTATTTGTTTGGATTTTATCCTCAAAATGAGTGACTTCCAAATCACTCTCAAAATGAGTCTCTCACAACATGACACTTGCCATGGCATCAATTTAAACCCTGCTGTCCAGTATATACTCCATGAAAACCTAACTTGGGTAATAACAAAGAGTAAAAAGGCAGGGGGAAAAGCGCGGTTGGTTCGTTAGTTGGAAACGCTTGTAAGGTAATAATTTACATACGAAATGATGTGAATACAATTTAGCCAAAATACACTTTTCATAAATGGCCAAATTTTTTCAAATAATATTCAAATCTGTTAGACCTTAAGCGAAATTAATGTTTCGAACATGTTTTCTGGATGGATTCACAAATAATTTATGGAAATCTTTACATGGGTGGAAGGATCTTCTCCATAGCATATGAAGAGTACACTTGAAAACCGATTCATTTTGTCGAGAAGATTCCTTAGCAGGCCACATTGGCGATGATAGCGAGTGGTCGCCTAAACTTGTGTAAGGAAACCAGTTCCTACCACAGAGATCATAGTTAAAGCAATAGAGTGGCAGATCACGTGACCTCCAATGCTAACGACGGGAAGCGCAAGAAGCTCCCAGAAGAGCCCCAGTGAAGCCAGTGTTGTAGGTCACGTGATCTTCCACTCTAATACTTTAACTAATATCTCTGTGGTTCCTAGCTGCCAAGATTCAGGCGCTTGGACCAAGCAAAGAAGAAAGAGAGAAACCGGTTTTCTGCCGCCAAGCAGACAATTGCAGGCGTCCGCCTAATAAATCAATCGGTTCTTCCCCTGTACTCTTCATATGTCTACTTACCCAACTTTGGTTGGCACGGAGTGTAGTGTGACTTTTGTTGTTAGGTGAGTGGGGGCTTCACGGTGGGCATGAGTGTTTTGGAGTGTGTCCGTAAGGAAACCCAAGAAGAGGCCTCCCTCCCCCAGCATTTGCTTGACGCCATGGTGCCAGCAGGGACCGTTTCGTAAGTTGGATTTATTTTTTTGGAAATCGTAGAGTTCTGTTACAAATTACTGTGTTATAAGTAACGCATTACTCCAATGTACTCATTCAGTACAATGCAATTACTCCAATGTACTCAATCAGTATAAGTTCAATTACTCCAACAGGTAACACATTACTCCAATAGCTAATGCATTAGTTTTGGAATCCCTGTTGTATTTATTCAATAACTCTACGGTATACGAGAGTGTACCGAAAGACTATTTAATACAGAGCAAAATTCATTGTTGTGGTTACTGCAATTACCTGCCTACTGCAGCATATGCAAATTGTTTATGCCAATTGCAAATTGTTATTAAGAGGGATTCTTAGTCCCATAGAGCTAATGCATTAGTTTTGGAATTGCAAATTTTGCAGAAGAATTGCTTTGCCGTGTTTGCCTTTTTTCCTGAGGTTCCATCAGCAAAACAACTAAATGAAACAAATTTGAAATGAAAATGTTATATAGTTATTTAATTACCATATTTTTGAAGTTTTAATATGCCCCAAAATATTCAGCAGACGCTGACACTATTTTAAAACTTTATCAATTAATAATTAAATAACCAGATGTTATTTTCCTTTCAATTTTGTTTTTAAATTGATGTAATGATGATTCCCATACCTGGTGAAACTGAGATAACATGGCAAAGCAATTCTTTTACAAAAGTTGTGATTTCAAAACTAATGCATTAGCTCTATGGGACTGACAGTCCCTCCTAAAAATGTCGTATATTTTACGGGTTATAGTAGAATGTATAATAATCCTAGTATTTTTAAACATTTGTGTAAAACCACGAAATAGTAAATTTCACAAAAATATATTTTGTACGCAGAAAATACTCTTTAATTTTGTTTTAATTGAATCAATGTTTCTGAAATAGTTTTTAAAACATAATTTCTTTTGAGTAGATTTATGTTTGAAGACGAAAGGGGCATTTTCCCAGAGACCTTATTTGTATTTGATGTTGAAATCCCGGTGGATTTCACTCCCACAAATAGCGACAATGAAGTTGAAAGTTTTCAACTCCTCACCGTAGAAGAGGTATGTTGTCAGAAATTTCCTTCATATTCGGTTGAGAGTATTTTTACCTGGAATCATATCTTATTAGTTTATATTCCAAATTCTAAAGCTTAAGCCTTTGTTCATAACAGCTTATAATTTTCATGCAATTTTACATCTATATGTTGAAAAGGTTCTTGGTAAAGCTATGATATAATGGCCGATCTGTTCATTGGCAAACTAGGAAAAGGTACTGAACAAGGTAATACTGAACAAGTTATTTGAAATATGAGGGTACTACAAACTCCTATGCAACGCCCATTAGTGAGCCAAGGCCTGCTGTGCCCACTTCAGCTTTCATGACCTAAGGATCTGGGGTGTTAGGCATATGTCCCGGTAGGGTGGTCAGCCTCATGTGGAAACCCCAGTATTTAGTTCTCAAGCATGCTTGGTACCCATTTTATTGACCCACTCAAGGGATGAAGATAGGTTAACCTCACCCAATCCGGGATTTGAACCGGGAACTGTGGCGTGGCAATGCGAAGCACTACCACTTAGCTACTGGGCCTCACACGACTTTCAATCATCCCTTAATAAATCAATACATTTGAAGTTACTGATATGCACAATACTGTAATTTCAATAACCTCAAAATTAAAAAAAAGTTATATAGCAGCTACATTTTGTGTTGTACATATAGCAGCTACATTTGAAGTATGAAGTAGAAAGTTTATCATGGGTATTTTCATAGCTATGTAACATAACATAAATCAAGACTGCCCATTATACCTAGACTTTACAACTATCTGTTCCAAGTTGTTTCTTTATATTATTTCATAGAAAAGTAAAATCTTCCTCTTTTTCAGTTGAAAAAGGTTATTGTTACTGATGACTTCAAACTTACCAGTTCTCTAGTAGCCCTAGACTTTTTAGTCAGGCATGGTTATTTAAACTGTGATGAGGGTAAGTTCATTTTTAGTTGTTAGTACTAATTTTTTTTTGATTTTATGTATTTCTAATCTTTATAGTTCCTCAAATCAAATATTAGTTGATTCTTGTTTTTTGGCTAATTAAATGTAACTGTAGTGTAAGTTACAATTTAAAAAAGCTTTTTTAATTTCAAAAATTCATAAAATTAAGTAGAGCATGTTATATTATTTAGTTGCAATTAGTGGAGATTAGCTATTCTGTTATTTTTTTTCATTTAATGTTAAAAGTTGTAATGATAATCTTTTTACATACATGACTTACATGACTATAAAAAGGGTAATTTTGCATGAAATTAGTAGTCTTTACTCTTAATTTCATGATATACATATCCTCACAATTTATTCACCTTTTGAGTTTTCAAGGGGGCCCATACATGTAATCACCTGAATTTTGATTGTTTTTATGAGACCTTATTAAAACAAAGAAGAAATACATAAATCATTTTAAAATTCAGTATGTTTATACATTATACATAAAAAAAATTAGATTTTTTTGTTATGGTTTTTTCAAAATGACCAGATAAATGTGCTTAAAGTTTTGACAAAACCCTCAAAGTGCCGAGTTGAAGTGAAGCATTTAAATGAGTTTTTAATCAATGAATAATGCGAATTTCATTTAAAAAATTTGCAGACATATTTTGAGATGTTATTTTAACTATTTACGAAATAAAAAACATTCAGATTTTTACATGCATCGTCCACTTAAAAATTGATGATAGTTGGGATTTTGAAGTTGCACCCAACCAATAACAATAATGAGTCACTCTATGATTTCGTTTTGTTGTTTCAGAACCCAACTATATCAAGTTGCTGGAAACAATGCACACCCCCTTGCATTACCGCCATCCGGATAACTAGAGCGTTGGCCGCCTTCATTTTATTATTTATTCCCTGGTGATTTCATATTTATTTTTATTCACTATATTTTTTTCTTCCACTATAGAAGCAATGTTTTTTCTGTTTTATTTTTGAATATATATTTTGTGGATAGTTAATATCCATCCTCGATGGGGCAATTTATTGCATTTTTTAAGCTTATACAGTAAACTGAACTTCATTATTATCATGGAGTTTTCCTTCCCATAGACTAAGCATTCTTTTTTATATTTTGCATTTGTATTGTCAAATTTTTTAATGCAATCATTGATGAATACTTATAATAAAACCCAATCAATTGGTATTACTTTTTTAAAAAAGTATTTTTTTTATACTTTGGTTGAGATTATTCTTTATTGTTAAAAGCATATCTTAGTGCGTCTTTAACAAAAATGAGTATTATTTTTGGCATTTTTTAACTGCACTACAAATGAGCTAAAATTTCTCAACAGTTGGCATGAAATTCTGTTAACAGGAATTACTTCTGTGCTCCCAAAAAAATTCATTCGTGTTTATGAGGTTCAACTGTATAATAATAATTTTCTTCATACTTAAAAAAAGTTACTCTGAATTGTTAAAGAAATTTAGAGAAATCTAACACTCTTAGCTAAATTAAAAGAGTTTAAAGACAAATATATTAATATTAATTTTTGCTAAATGTAAAAATTTTGTTTAACTACAAAAATTTGTCCTCATAATTCAAAGAAAAACCTAAATTATTAAAAACATTGCTTCTAGAAATATTTCATATCATATTTATTTTTATTTTTGATCATTATCATAGCCATTTATTTTTTGGTGTTTTAAGTGCTCAAATGATAAATATATATTTTTTCTGTTTTACTAGTTGTTGTACATAGTTAGCTTTATATGCATTCCTTTTATTTGTTAGCTTCTAATTGATGTTTTACATTTTAAGAACGAGGCTTGCGTACTTTGTGGTATATATTGGAAAGACGGTTATGTATATTGGCTGTATGCATATTATTTTTATATGCTTTTATTTTTTAAGTGTGCATGGAACAGTGTTTCTCAACTTTTAAAAGTTAAGAACGTTTTTAAGTCAAAAATTTTTTTAGTTCTAATTTTCTATCTTTCTCTCAATTTATGTAATTTATTGATACTATGATCAGTTTGACTGAATTTATAATTTTACAATGTATTACTATTTTATTGAATCGTAAAATATGAGCAGCCGTAATGTTTGGCTGTAAAAGCTTTTAAAAAATATCCTTTAAAAATTTAAGTTTTTAAGTGCAAAAAAATATTAATTTCATTGCTTTTATTTTTTTAACTTTAGAAATTACAATTAAAACCTCTTGAACTGTGTTTAGTTTCACTGAAATAAACAAAACTATTACAAATTTAGTTTTTCATCAATTTTATTGTTTCATTTTAAAATATAAAGTAAAATGTATTCAAACAATCCCAAACTTTTCTAAATATTATACTTTCAAGATTTCTGCCTACCATAACAGCTTAAAATTTGTCTGTTTTCAATCCAAAATTCACATGTTCAGTTTCAGATTGATCTGTCTCTGATCTAACTCATTAGGTAACATGCAGTTTTGAAAAAAATTCCTGCATTGAATTTTAATTGTAATTTATTATATTGCTAACTATAGTCTGTTTATTTAATATGCAAGACTCGAAAGGCCTTTCTTCCCCCATCCCTTCGCTTGGTTTTCTAGGAAACGGGGGAGCATCGCTTTTCTAAACCTAACGCATTTGAGGTTCTATTGTGAGGTTAACAATCCGAACAGTTCAAACCCAAGTAGGGTGGGAAAAAAACAAAATCGCAACGCTCACACCGTCTAAAAAAACACATGTGGGGATGGGGGAGGAAAATGCTTTCGAGGCTTGCATTCTAAATAGATCTACTATAAGTGGCTATCAGTAACAGCGCTAAGTTTATTCTATTGCACACTTTAAACTGTTGAGAAGCACTGTGGTGTTTTGTGTGTTATCACCAGGGTCTGATCTATCAAAACTCGGATTATAGGCACAGCAAATTTTGGGGGATCCTCTTTGAAATTTTTGTACATGATTGCTCATAAGGATGATGCTAGTTGGCCGATTTATCATATTTTTGCTACCATTCTATCGGCTTCTTTATTACATCAATCGGAACAATCAGATTTGATCAATTGCTGAGGCAAAGTCAAGTTAAAAATAATGTTTGATCTCAAATTTTTTTAAACACTTTATTGACCGATAGCAGTTTGAACATATGAACTTTGTTCTCGGCCCTTCCACAGCTTGTTTTCCCAATAGCCTTCGTGTAGCTCTAGTGTGACGATAATTCAAAGCTAAACCAGCTCGGTCCTGACACGATCGGACCTATCTAATCCACTGAATACTTCTGGTTTAGAGCGATCCACAGTACCGGACAATTTGAGGCAGAGCTGTCAGATCGGTCGTGGGTCGAAGCATAGATTGAACACGGCCTAACCAAACCAAATCTAACAGAAAGATCAAAAGTTGATTAATCGTTGACCGGTCGGTAAGTGCTGGGGAACAAACGTCGAATAATCGACAGCCGGTCGGTAAAGTGTTAAATTTACTGAAATTTGGGGGATCTACAGTATTTAACACAATAGAAACTAAAATTTATAGGGCCCCTTGGCCAGGCTTTCTGATAGATCAGGCCCCGGTTATCACAAAAGTCTATGGTATTGTCTGTGATCTCTAAACAAATCGGAATCAAGTGAATCTCTCCCTGCTCTGGGCTGTTTGATGGTATCGTATCCTATCTATTGTTTGTGTCATACTATTTCTTCATCTATGCCAAAGATTTTATTTTATGGGTGACTCTTTTATTTTGATTTCATTTTTATAATTTCGTGAGACAGTCCTTTTAGCAGTTTTTCACTTACTATTTAGAGTTTAGAAATACTTTTGGGTGTTTGAAGATGCATAAAAAAATTATACACCTTTTCTACTGTTTTCAAAATTTCATTTTAATTAAACTTCAGTTGAGAAAGCAATATTTTTTTTTGTATTTTTTTAGAAGTTTTCTTACCTTTAGTCTACTTTCGAAACATTTCTGGATAAAACTAACAAAACCATATGTTATTGGTGATATGACCTCAAATATACTATTGCAAATCATTCAGAATAATGTTTGGTGTTTTATTTTTATAATATGAGATATTATTTTAAAAATCTAACTCAAAACAATCAAAATTATATTAAAAAAATATTGATCAACATTGATGTATCTTGTTAACTTAAATTAAATTTATAAGCAAAAATTATTTCAAATTACATTATTTGTATTTGTTTATTTTTTACCATATACATACCTTTGAAAAATTGACTATAATGCTGACCAGTGCTTGATTAAAAGTTTACATAAATACTCTCTTTTAAAAGTATCTGGGTTTTGCTTTAAAGCACTGTCTCAAAAAATTATTTTTATTGGTTGTTTTGAGCGATCCTCTGTGGCACAACATTAAAAATAAAAAATACTATAAAATTCCAGAATATTCTGTGTTTGTCCTCACATTAATTTGAAATGTAATGGATTTCATGTATTTTTAATATTAAATATGTAAGTAAATGCATACATTATCCATTGATGGGTCTAGCTGTAAAATTCACATTCGCTAAAAAACAAGTAAGATATAGGCTTTGGTGCTGTCATTGGCGACCTCATCAAATTCAATCACAAATGACAACTGAAAAATTACCTATGAATGATGTTTTTGTCCTGTGCCTCCAGGCTGTAACCTGGAAGGCAAGATAGTTGCAGTAGCATCCGTTAGCATAAGGCTATAAGTACCCATAAGACTCTCTGACTTCTCTGACTTCTACTCTGAGATAGAGCCACCCCCTCAATTTCGGCATGCCGCTAGAGGGGAGGTGCAATTTTCTCCAGACAACCTGCACCCAGGGTAAACTGCGCTATGACCGACCGCAGGACTTTCGGAACACAGATTTAACAAGCACGCTCTCCTCTCTCATGTTTCAGAACAACACAAATATCCATGCCTTACCCGGGATTTGAACCCGGGCCCACTCGCTTGGCAAGCGAGGGTTGAACCCACTATACTAGCTAGCTGGGGACACCTATGAATGATTGGAACCCTGTATCTTAATTATACTTTAGAGAATATGAGTTTTGCAACTTCACCCTACAATGATATTCGACAATCTTAAGTTATTATTTATGGGTTGTTACTAGCAAAATAATGTCAGTTCACACTGGAATTACTTTTACTTGGTACACTTGCATAGTTGTGATAAAGCATTTTATTTTGATGGTGGGTTTTGTGGCTAAAATCTTGAACATATAATTGTTTTGTGCCGTATTTTCATAAAAAATATATAACATACTGAATATGGGCAATGCTGTTTTGCCATATTGAAAATAAATAAAATATCTAAAAATGTAATAAAATCACTAAAAACGCAGTATATAGATATAATTCATCGAATTTTGAGTGTAAAACTGCCAAACTTTTTTACTAAAACAAAGAATTTCTGTTTTAATTAAAGTAAAACTCTATAAAAAATATATGTTCAAAATATGTTTAGCTAATTATTTCCTTATCATTATTAAACAAACTATCCTCTCCATGATTTGAAGTTTAGCAACTTTTAATCAATGAGGTAGTGTTGACCTAACCTTCCTTACACCTCCTCTAAGTTTCTTTTGTAATTAATAGCCTACTTTAAAATTTTTTGTTAAACGTCTAACTAAAGGGGTTTTTGGTGTTTAGCAATAGAGTTCTTTGAAAATATGCATTCAAAACTTTATTTTACAAGAATTTAATGATACTCTCGACTATAGTCGTATGCAATTTATAAAAGTAAAGTGAAGTTTATACTTGGATTTTCTTCTAGAAATTTTGTAAAACATTGTTAAAAGTTATTTCAACAGTACCTGATATTTTGTATAGATATATAAAAATAATTTTTTTAATCGAATTTAGATAAAAATCTGTAATCCTTTAATAAGTTTTAAAAGAATGTTTTCTTTTTAATATACATTCAAAGTTTCCTACTTACTCCAAAACTGCATTTTAATATTGTATTAGCTGATACAGCAGCATCATATTATAAAATAATTTTATGTTCTTTGAAATTAGAGTATTCCTTTTTAATGTACTTAAACAGTCTACATAAGCTTCTAGATTATGTATGAAACTATATTTTTTTTGTAAAAAAATCATGTTTAAAATTAAACACAAGTTAAAGTGATTTTTTTTTGTAAATTACATAAAAAAATCATTTTTATTTAAAGAGTAGCTGAATACAATACAAGTTAACTTTGCGTTTAACTATCATGCTATAGTTAAATGCAAAGTTTCCTTGCACGGAAGCCACAACCACGGGAGGAGCTATAAAACGTGCGAGCAATCAGATGAAGACGAAATAAAAAAGCTGAAATTTTCTCTTCATCTGATTGCTACGCCTATTTTATAGCTCCAGTCCGCCAGTAGTCGTGACTTCCGTGTAAGGAAAATCTCCATTTAACTTTAAATATCTCCTTCTCAATAACTTAAGGTAGGCGAATACCGAAAATTTCCCAAAATTCTAAAATTTTTACTAATGCTTTAATATTTTCCAAATTTGGCTTAGTGATTTCAAATATAATGAATAATACTATTTAGGCTTTTGTTTTTATTTAAATATAATTTATTTATTTTAAACAGTTTTTTTCTTCTGAAAAAAGAGGTTTACGTCAACAAGTTTACCACATTGAATTTTATTCCTATGAACATTTATTATGTGTTAAATTCTTCGTTTTGAACTGATACGTGCAATGACCCTCTAAAGTTACATACAAATTACAAGAAAAAAAGTTATTAAGAAAAATGTTATAAATTAACCACAAAAAAAGGATTTTTTTCGATTAACTTACACTTGGACATTTTTTTTAAAAAAAACTTGCATACTTACACCAGATGTTAGAGGTTCATGGCACAGATATATATTGAAATAGCATCTGTGAAAAATTTCGGGTAAATTAATGTAAAACTTTTTATGCCATAAGTGTTGGCGCAAACCCCTTTTTTTAGTTGAAAAACACCGTTTAAAATAAGTCAATTATATTTAAATATAAAAAAATTGCCCTAAAAGCATTGTTCATTATATTTGAAATCACTATGCCAAATTTGGAAAAGATTAAAGCAATGGTAAAAATTTTAGTTTTTTGGGTATTCGCCTACCTTAAAGATTAATAACAAATTTAAACCCGTAAAATTTTACGTTTAAAATATTTCAATCATTGTATCTATTGAAACTAAAAACCTGTATACTTTAGCTGGAAAGTGCATGTATAATGTATAATATGTATACAGCTGTGTAAATTTGAACATAGAATTAAACATATATATCTAAATTATTTTAATAGACAAAATTGCATGATATTGTTATATATTAACCACCTGAGTTTTTTTTATATCCCTCAGAGGGTTACTGATTATATTAACAAAAGTTTCACTTATATATAAAAGTTCAATTATTTATTCTGAATTGCGTTCAAATAAGTCAATAGTAAAAATTGAGGAAAAAGAATTATGCGTATTTTCCTTTTTAGTTATTCCACACAAATTTATTTTTCATCATTGGAAAATTATGATTGATTTTTGTTGAAATTATATAATTGGGTGTACTCATTCTATGGGTCCTATATGTCCCCTTTTGATCTGATATATTTGTTAGATAATAAATTATTTGGAACATTTTATTCTAAATAACTACAAAATAATTTAACACAACAATTTAGAAATACCTTAAATAACTGCAGGGTTGCCATGAAGCTTAAAAAACCCTGAATTAGGCCCTTGATTTTTAAAATAACCCTAAAGGTTTGGAAAAAGTATATATATATATATTCGATTCCTAATCAAAAAGATGTTCCAAAAATTTTTTTATAAAAAAAAATCGTCTAAAATTCGAATGTCTTCTTTAATAAAATTAATATGAACTTAAAATAATTGCATTTATGGCTATTCAATCTAGAAAAAAACCCATCAAAATTACAATACCTTAATTAATATTAGAGTATCTTTAAGAACTCTAAAGTTCTTTATACTTGTTCCAAAATTTTCGGTGTTAACCCTGGTCCTAAGAACAAAAGTATTATGGTTCAACTTAATAAGTATTAGTGCATGTTTCATACTGGGCTTGATTGGGAAATATTCTTATAGTGACAATGATTTTGTATTGCATTTTGTAATGCAACTTTTCATGAAATTTCCTGTAGCTCTAGAATTAGTAATTAAGTAGAATGTGGCAAGATAATGGTGCCTGATGAAAGAAACCTGTTGTGCCTTTTATGTAGCCCATAAAATAATAATTTATCTCTGTAATTATTAAATATACACTTTAATGATTTTATGTATATGTCCTTGAAAGTCCTTGACACACTTGGTTTTTGCGTAAAAATGTTTATTTATTATCGTAAAACGTTTTTTTTTTTAAATTGGAATTGAATTGTGATTTATTTTTCAATTAAACATCTGAAAAATTTGTTGTGCTATGTATCAATTTTTATTTTCAAATACATACTTGAAGAAGACTTAGACATTTTGATAATTGTTTGATTTTTGTTGTTGCAATTTTAAGGCCCAATGCCATTTTTGGACATGCATATGGCCTAAAATTACATATATACCTTGTCTATTTACTATGCGAGCTCCGAAAAGACTTTCTTGCCCCATCCCCACTTGGTTTTCTAGGAAACAGGGAAAGCATCATTTTTCTAAACCTAGAGCGTTTGAGGTTAACAATCCGAACAGTTCAAACCCCAAGTAGGGTGGGGAAAAAACACGCTCATGCCGTTTCGAAGAAAACCACATGGCAGGAGTGGGGAGGAAAGTGCTTTCAAGGCTCGCATTCTGGATAGACAAGGTATAGTATGTGTGCAACTATTATCTTTACAAATTAATTTTGAAACACAATTTCTGAATCTCTATTATCAGCAACTTTAACTTAAATTTATTTATGTTCAAGGACTTCAATCTATTATGTTATGTACTACATTATTTAAAACAATATATTATTGAATGTTGTTTTCTTAGTTGAACTTATTAACATGCTACATATTTGTAATCTGAACATGAACTAACTTTTTTCTAGTATTCTTAATCTTGAATTCTTCTTGTATCTTGAATGTGTTAACACATCTTGAATTTATTTTATGACACACTGAAAATTTCTTGACATTTAATAAGTATTAGTAACAAAATGGCTGAAAACAACAATTAGCATTATAAGAAATGTAAAGTATTATTTTCTACATTGAAATTGAATGAATAAGGATAAAAGTGACATGCATGAAGTTTTAGAGTGTATTAATATTAAAAGAACTATAAATAAGTAGAAAGTATACACCTTATTAGGTTTTTGAAACAGTATGGTGATACATTTTGCTAACTACATAGATTAGATATTTATAATTACAATATTAACCATTTTATAGTACATAATAATAATAATTTAAAACATATTTATGGAAAACATTTAATATTTTTAGAATAAAGAATGGGTGCATTTAGTATTAAATAAGGTTGTAAAAAGCAAAAACTCTTTTTGACTGTATACTACTACACTTATTTTTAAAGGAATTACTAATGTTATATCTAAATTATCTTTTTCTAAATTAATTAGGGAAAATTGCACTGATTGGTTATAGTATGAAGTATAATTTTTCACCCTAAATATCATTATCACACTAAGTAAGCATTTAGAACTTATAATTTCTACTAAGTGTATGTTTTGAATTACTGTCTTTATCAAAACCATATGATATAAATAATTTTTAGCATTGTGTACTTGGCATTTAAAATATTGTACTAGAATATAAAAGTACACTTATAACAAAATTTATTTTTCACATACTTTAATTGTATTTTTTAAAATAAAAAATTCATTTGATTTTTTTCTGAAAAACATTGATCTATTAAAAATACATTTAATATTCTCAAGTGTCTGAAATTTCATGATTACTTTTATTAAAAGCTTTGTATTAAAAATGCTTATTCATACTTTTTAAATATCAGTGAACTTTGTAACGTTTTCAATAGTGTAGAAAGAAAACATTTTTCGAACAAATTATTGTCAGTGTAGCATGGAAGCACTATGTCTATGTCAATAGGTGATGTATAAGAGATTATTTCGTTATAAGTAATAAAATACAATTGTTGGTGTTTTAATTGACTTCCATTTTTTTTAGCTTCCACAATAAGTTTTTATAACGTAAAAAGCGCATATATACATGTGATTGCTCTGATGGTCAACTATTCGAGAATACCGTAATCGAATACAGTGCCACTAATGGAAAAATGTAAAACTAAAATGAAGTTATGGTCTTTAAAAAAAATCATTCGCTCTCTGTAAGAATTTAGTTTGGATTTCTATGGCTTGGCTAACCATTTTCGAACTATTACTTCTTTAAAATCAAGGGAGTCTTTTGGAAGGTTATAGTACGAGAGCTAGCAACGTCGGAAAAACAAGCATTTCAGGTGGGCCAGTTTTAAGATATGCTATCTATCTCACTCTCCCGGACATCATACGGGCTATCTGGCTGGCGATAGTGGTTGCGTTCCTCAGTGCGCATCCTACTAATACAAGTAAAAAATTGATTTTTCAAATCATTTTAGGACGTTTTATTTTTTTATTATTATTTTTAGTGAACTTTTTGCAACATAAATCTATTATTGCCAGACATTTTTATTGTTGTTTAAGCTGTGCCAGACGCTAATTTTGATTTTAAAAGCTCAAGTGTTGCCCAAATTACCAGCTCATTACAAATATTGCCACATGGTATTGCGCAATGAATGACGATAACGTATTACAATGATTGGTGAATTCACACCTGAGCTGGTAATTTGGGCAACACTTGAGCTTTTAAAATCAAAATTAGGGTCTGGCACAGCTTAAACAACAATAAAAATGTCTGGCAATAATAGATTTATGTTGCAAAAAGTTCGCTAAAAATAACAATAAAAAAATAAAACGTCCTAAAATGATTTGAAAAATCAATTTTTTACTTGTATTAGTAGGATGCGCACTGATGAAAGCAACCACTACCGCTTGCCAGATAGCCCGTATGATGTCCGGGAGAGTGAGAGATATAGCATATCTTAAAACTGGCCCACCTGAAATTCTCTCTCAAAAACGTTGCTAGCTCTTAGACTATTAGGTTTTGAATTATTGTCGCACTAGAGCAACACGAGGGCTATTGGCGACCTTTTGGAAGAACAGCCACGTGGTTCTAAATTACTATGCATGTCGTCAATAGTCACCATGTAGCTCTAGTGCGAGACGATAATTGAACTCGACTCGGGGCAGCTATATTATTGGGCGATTATGGTCAGAGTAGCTCAGCTTGTAAGATTTTGGTTTTATGAATGAGTCATCCCCAAATGACTTGTCAATTAAAGGTCTTCACAAATTTCCTCATCCCAGCTTTATAATACCCGGCCTCGCACTCATGGATCCTTAATATCTGACTTGTATAATATTTTGTGACAATCGATCCCCCTCCCGACTGATCAGTGATCAGCAACCCATTAGGATGCTATATACATTTGTTTTTCTTTAACCCTTTCAGTCCCAATTACAATTTGGTACAATTTTAGAATTTTTTTCTGATCGCATAGCCATTTATGATATCAAAAAGCACATCATTTTATTCTTCAAACTTTTTTCTGTTTGAAAATATTTTTTTAAAAATAATTTCCTTTTATTTTTTTAAAAAAAAATTATGATCAGAAACATGAAGATGCCAAATGACATCACTGGGACTGAAAGGGTTAATTTTATATTCATCAAAATTAACTCAAATTGAGTAAATCTGATCAAGTTATCAATTGCTATATAGCTCAGCTTTTAATATTAAAACTATCTGAAATGTTTAAAATCTTCAAAATAAAATTGAGTAATAAAATAAAATCTTCATTTATTAACGATTGTAATATGATATGCAATAAAATTGGTTAAAAATGTTTCTTTTCATATTTTCCTAAGTCCAGAACTGTTACGATATCTTCGAATCCGTTATGTAAGAAATCTTTGCTGGGTAGAACTCCGAGTTGCTGACAACACTTGTTCTCAAAGTAACCATCGAAGTACCCTGAAAATGGAATAACAGATTTGAAAATACACCACTATTACAATAAATTTAGTAGTTTTCCTAATCCTATCCCATACATAGGATATTTTTGAGACAGTCAAAACTCTATACTTGCACAATCCAATTTCATTAAAGTTGTTTTAACAACCAATTTTAAAGCCCTCCACTCAAAAAAAAAAAAAAAAAAAAAAAAAAAGGACGGAGCTTCTGGAGCCCAGTAAAGCCTTGGTTTCCTCGGAGTCGGTCGCCAGAAAAATGCGACCGCTATTATACGTAGATGACGTCACTCTACCTACGGCCTACCGCCGCTTCATCGGAACGTTACGTTGACACGAAATTGGAAACCTAGCGAACTCACTCAACTCATATCTGCTGTTGTTATGGTTTTCGTATTTGCATTTCAAAAAAGGAAAATTGAGGTTCTTCGCGATTTCTCACAAAATCAATTAGCATTTCTTCCTCGGAAAGCGTAAAACAACTCTCGCCTTCCGTCATTTTCTCAAAATTTTAATTATTGGCAAGCGCACCACACAACCAGGGCCGTAACTTGGACATTTTATTGGGGGGGGGAGGACCACGTTTTGGCGCCCTCTTACATTTTTTTGGAGAGTCAGTTAAGAATCATTATTAACGGCTAATTATATACATCAATTAGTACATATGAATTAATTAAACTTTCTAATCAAAGCAATTGTTTGTTATTAATTACTAATTAAACCATTTTTAATTACTAATTAAACTATTTTTTATTACTTATTAAATAATTATTAATTACTACTTACATCATTATTAATTACAAATGAAATAATTTTAGCGTCCGCACTAAATTTATAACGTAAAAAGTGGAAGGATGTATAATCGTTTAGTCCGTCTGTCTGCCCGTCACCCACTCTCATAGCCCAAACTACAAACGCTACGGACAAGTGTGATACGTCAACAAATTCTGCGCATCAAAATCAGAATACATTGAAAATTTCAGAAAAGAATTCGAATTCGAAGTACTTCAATTATTAAAAAAAACCCTGCAAAATTTAATGCTCATTTAAAAAGCATAGGAAGCCATTTTTATTAAAATTAAATCACCATTGCCATCACAACAATTGCTCGAGAAACTTTAATTCATTTAGACAATAAATTCAAATACATTTATTTTTGTGACGCATCGGTCAGTTTGAAATGACGCGAAATATATTTCACTACGAGATTCTTTGTATGTTGATATGATATGTTTTCATTCTATTTAAAAGCAAGGGAATATTACATATTTATTCTACGAAATATAAACTAATTTTTGCAAATGATAAACAATAATAATTATTGAATTTTCGAAGTAAATTAAATGAAACTAGCCAAAATTAGAATGCAAATGTTTAATATAGAATTAATGCGCCTTTTTACCTGTTATTTGCATCAAATGTTTTGGTTTCATTTAAAAGGGATGAATATTGTATATTAATTTTTTAAATATAAATTAATTTTTGCAAACGATAATAATTATTGAATTTATTATTAAATAAATAATTATTGAATTTTATGAAATAAAATAAATGAATCTAGCCAAATTTAGCCTTTAAAGGTTTATAATAGAGTTTATATTGTGTTTGGTGACATTTTTCCCGTTGAAGACAACTGTTGTGTGGAAGCGGGTTAAGTGACAAATTCTGTTACAAACCTACTTGTTTTAATTACAAATTGAATAATTATTAATGACTAATTTAATCGTTTAACAATTCACTTGTAAATTAGTTAAAAATGAATTAACCTAATTTGAAAATAACAACACTGAATTAGTTATGATAAATTTAAACCTACAAATAATTGGCTTTATAAAAGTACCTTGCAATAGAGTATTCGATAAAACGAGTGAGATTCCAAATTAATTGATCCTTTATACAATTTTTATAGTAGCAATGTGAATATCTATACAATCATGCAAAAAAAAACACATTATTGCTTCATGAAATTATCGAAAAGTAGCTTTGCACGCAATTTAATTGTAAAAGTTACATTCGTCATTTCCCATTTATAATTATAAAATAAGTTTTCTTTTTTCTCATTTCGATTATTTTTATGTGCAAGTACATATTTAAAAAAAAAATAGATACAATTTAACTCCCTAAAATTATACATTTAATAAGTATTTTACTATGTAATGATAATAAAATGAACAAATAGTAATTTCTT
The DNA here is from genome assembly GCA_023701765.1 of Hylyphantes graminicola. Lineage (NCBI taxonomy): Eukaryota > Metazoa > Arthropoda > Arachnida > Araneae > Linyphiidae > Hylyphantes > Hylyphantes graminicola. The sequence continues at coordinate 67,545,752 of CM043113.1, read as the reverse complement.
ACCTTACTTTTATTCCCAACGAAAAATACAACTATTCTTTTAAAAGGTACATTTAATTTTTATTCTGTACCAATTGCGAAGTTCAGAAGGTTTCGAAAATTATAAGCATGGAAAAGCAAGGAAAAAAGTGGATAAAATTAGCTTTCTCTCTTAAACAACACGTAAATACGTTAAAAAGCACAATTAAATAAAAAGGATTTACTTTTTACTTGAGACAACGCGACCTACCTCCGTAGGTGGTCTCTTACTCTCTGGCTACTGAAAGATAACATAAAACAAGAGCAGACAGTTGTACTTACACAACATTCAACAATAAGGCTCCCAATTCACAGCCTCTTTGCCTCCATCTGTCCCCCGTGAAAATAGTGGGATCGCCCATCACTTTTTATTGCAATGTACAGTAAGTTTTCGTTGAAAATCACTTTCGGCCCTTTGATACTGTCTTGTTAGGGTTATCGACTTATCAAGATAACGGATTGCCCCCCACACAGCCCAAAAAATCCTAAATAGCTATGTCTAGTATGTCTAGACAGCCTTTTGTGTTCGAGTTCAGCTGGTCCAACATCCAGTTACATTTCGGGGACAAAAAAAAGATAGTGCAGCACCGATAGTCCCCTTTGCCTGCCCCCCCCCCCCCCCCCCCCGTCCACCACTAAAGACGGTAAGAATTTAAGCGGGAAAAAGGAAAGGAATAACAACAGTGAAAGATTTACGTTATTTTAAAAAAGTAACATTATGTTCTTTATACCAGTTTAAGCTTCTGTTGTTTATTATAAAATCTCAGGGTGTCATTTTGGGGGGAAATAGCGCCCTAGAAAAGCTATTGAGGGGAAATAAGTAAAAAAAATGATATAATTACGTATTATTGCTAAATAATTGTTGAAAAGTTAATTGTTAAAAAAGTTGAAGAGGGCGCCCTTTTGGGCGCCTGACGGCGCCCAAAAAGGCGCCCTTTGTAAAATTATTGGGGGGGGGAGGCTCCCCCCCTTCCCCCCCTATAAGTTACGGCCCTGCACACAACAGACAACAGCAAAAAACGTTGTCATCAAGATTTCTCCAACGCACTCAACAGCAACGCAATCTGGCGGTCGTTTGAGTTGTCCGGCAACGCTCCCGAGGAAACCACTCTAGCGTAGTCAATGTCAGTAGTTTGATGATGTATGATGTCGTTCACCGCACTTGTCCGACCGCTTAAATCTGTTGACGGACTCCGAGGAAACCGAGGCTTAACATTGATTAAGCCCGTATCTTACATATAAGAACCCACAAAGATCTACAGTTACTCTTACCCGCCTTCCTCTTCTTGGAATAACTTTCTTCAGATTGCGTTTCGGCATGTATTTTCGGAGCCAAATTATGAGAGGTGACAGAAGTCTTTCGTCAATATCTTCACCCTTGCGTCCACCTAGAAAGAGAAAATTTAGATAACATGTAATTGAGGGCCTGATCAGGGATAGCACGGACTAAACTAAGAAAATTTTAAAGGGGCCAACTATAAAGAAACTTTTGTATATGATTGCTTTTACAATGTCCAAAATCAAAAGCTAAGAGCTTAAAAAAGTTAAAATAATAATTAATTTAACTCATTTTCATGAACTTGTGTATTTTAAGGCTTTATTTTCTAGTTTTAAAAATAGCTGTAAAATGACACAATTTGCTGAAATTTCAGGGTCAATGACATTTAACTGGCAATCACTAAAATTTGGGGATCCTAGGCCCAGGCCATCTGGAAGATCAGCTTAGGTTAGGTTAAGTTTTTGAATTATCGTCGCACTAGAGCTACACGAGGGCTATTGGCGTCGTATTTTAGAACCCCAGTCAAGTGACGAGCCGACACCTGAATAGGCACCCAACGCAACCGTTAAGGGCGACATCTGGAAGATCAGGCCCTGCATGTATTTCAGTTTCCAATGAAACTTAAGTACCAATACTAAATTTTCTAGTATCATGCTCATCAGTTAATTGAGAAGCTTCGACTTACCTGTGAAGAAACTGATGGAGACGCCGACTATCAAGACAACCACGAATCCGACGGCGCTGAGCCACAGGTAGGAGAGTCGATAAGGAGGAAGGATGTCTTCACTGAGGAAAGAAGAAATAGAAATCTTTAGAAGACTTTTTATTAAAGGACACTGACACTAACATACCTGTTAACAGATATGTTAGTGTCAGCGTTTTTTATTTATTTACACAACACATTTTATTTTTTATTTACACAACACACAACAGTGTTTGTTACCTAATTGGCATGTTCAGGCCTAGGAACTAGTCTCTTTTCTAGCTATTAGTATCTATTTTTTTTAAAGTGTCTCTAAAAGTATCTTTTTTCAGGTCTAAGTCTCTAAATTAGCTTTTTTTTTCACCAGCTAGGCTAACTTTTGCCAAAATTTAACAAGGACATTCTGGAAGTTTCGATTTATATTGATGTATGAAGATAAGCTTTTTGTATTGTTTATTCCGAGGTTTAGCGATCAGCCAATTAAAAAAAAATCCCCCATTGTAAATTTCAGATTTGCTGATTTAAAGAGTTCTCTAATTTTTCCGCAATAGTCCTATTCCTTCAAAGTTACAAGATTTGTCTTTTTCTTTTAAGATTTAGAATTTCAAATTAATTTCTCGAATTTAAAAGTTTGTTATGTAGGGTTTTAAGATTCGCCGTTTGTTTGCTGATTTTCAGAGATTCTCGATTTTCCGTCTTTGCAGTTTAGTCCAATGAATGAAGGAGTTTTACCATACAAACGGTCCGTATCTTAATTTTTTAATATTTTTTGTGTGTGACCCCTAGGTAGTAATAAATGTGAGTTTTCGTCATCCTCGTTCTATTGCTTTTTTAAACATCTTTAAAAGACGTTCGAAATTGAGCCCATTTTCCAGTTTTTGACAAGAATTTTTTCTCTCCTAAGAATATGAAGCAGCAAAAAGTGTGTAAAATCGAGTTTTGCGAAAAAAAAAATACATTCCAATGACTTTCGATCACCGTAATTCACATAGACTTCATTTTAGCAAAAAAAAATAGGATTTTACAAATCGTAGGAAATTTAATTTTCTATAAAATACACTTATCATAAATAAGTTTCTTATAGATTGCACATAGAAAGATTATATTTACAGAAACACAAAAAGGGCTATTTTTACTCGACTCTACAAAGTTTTATCTTTTAACCTATAGCTCATTCAAAGTGTATTTTTCAGTATTTTTGTAAATACAAAACTTGTAAAAGATAATAAAAGTGGTTCTTTTGTGTGTTCCATACGATGAAATGTAACAGAGCTACATGGTGCCAAAAATGGCGTAAAATCTTGATTTTCACAAAGAGTTTTTTTATTGGGACTTCAAGTGGTAAAAATCTCTTGGAAACTGGAAATCAAGATTTTACGCCATTTTTGGCACTATTCAGTTGATTTTATTGCAATGCATCTGATAAGTACACTCAGGCCTAGGAACTAGTCTCTTTTCTAGTTTTGTATTCACAAAAATACTGAAAAATACAATTTGAATGAACTATAGGTTACAAGATAAAACATTGTATTGTTGGATGAAAATAGCCCTTTTTTGTGTTTCTGTAAATTAAATCTTTCTTCAATTCTTCTTATATTGTTATTCTTATTCTTGCTTCTTATTCTTCTTATATACTTTCTTTCTTATTTTTGATAAGTGTATTTTATAGAAAATTAAATTTCCTACGATTTGTAAAATCCTATTTTATTGCTAAAAGGAAGTCTTATATGTGAGTTAGAAAGTCGTTGATAGAAAGTCGTTGGAACGTAATATTTTTTTGAAACACTCGATTTTACTCACTTTTTGCTGCTTCTTAGGTCTTTAACTATTTGTCGTAGAAAAAACACTTTTGATACCGATTTTAAAGAACACTTTGTTTTCTACAACTTTGTCGAAAAGTTCCATTTAAAAATGCTTTAGAAAAGTTATAGGCCAAACATTGGAAAATGGTTGAATTTCGAGTTTTTTTCAAGGTGGCGGAAAAAGCAATAGAACGAGGATGACGAAAACTCACATTTATTACTACCTGGGCCCTGGGGGTCACACACAACATAAAAAAAAAATCAGATATTTATAGATTCGTAATTTATGGATTTTCAAGGAGTCGTTAATTGCAATTCTGATGAACTGTTTTTTTTTTCTTGCCGAAACGATTTGCAGAAAGCTGATTACTATAGTCTACTTTTAGTCTCTTTTTTTTTATTTGAAAGTATCTTTTGTCTACTTTTTTTAGAGCATTATTAGTTCTGAGGCCTGCATGTTGGCATTTCGGTAAAATTAAATTCTGGCATATTTCAACTTCCGCAGAGAGCCCAGATTGGTTGGTTGGTAGACATATATTTTCAGGCTTGTGTGCTTGGTTAGAGACCCGCTCATAAACCTCTGTCAAGTAAGACAGACACAACACACATACGCGACAGATGCTGCCATCTATCGAGCGCCACCTCCACAATTTAGACATGTCCCTGACGGAGCCCAGATTTATTGTATTCTTTTAGTTCGCTGCTCGTGAAATATTAGAAGCTAGAGTCGTCTAGATGGTGCCAAAAAAACATGTCTCAGCTCCACGGATCTTGCCGATTCTGAAAGGACCAATTCGCCAAAAAGCAACCTTGTTACATACGAATATAAAAAAATCCCTATCTGTCCATGTTTGCTCTCCTCCAGGAAAAAGGAGCCTCACTAATTTTATAGTGTTATATACCAATAACTCCTAGAGCTAAGCAATCCTTACGATCGGATTTTAGGCCACATTTATCTTATTTTGAGGAATATGAATTGGCATCTAACATAAATCCCGCACCAAGTTTGACTAATCAAATTGATTATTTGCCAGACTTGGTCAATAACATTGGACAGTAGTGATACGATATCGGCCTATCCTGCCGTTTTTCAGAAGTCTCATGCGAGATCGGGGTGTGGGCAGAGGCGCCGACTTATTGGGGGTCTTGTCCAGAAAAATTTTCGAAATTTTAGATGAAAAATAATGAACTTTAAAGTATTTTTTTAAAGCATTTTAGTCATGGCTAAACATTCATTAGAGAGCCGAAATCTCGACACTTCTTGAAACTCGACAAGCATGACAATTTTTTTTGGCTTTGAAAAACGAAATAAAACCTAAACAGTCACGGTGTTTTCTTAAAAAGTTAAATTAATTTACAGTAATAATTATGCTTATAGACTATCACCGTACGTACAACCCATCACTCCTGTAAAATCGACACCCTTCTAGTCCTGAGTTTCGGTGGTTCTAATGTATTTTATAGCATATTTAATAAGTGAAATAGCTAATTACTTTGAATAAGGCTCAGGGTTCATTAAATAAAAACAATGTATCAAAGTTAATGCTAATTCAGTTAATACAGAGTGCCTAATACTTTCAGTCAAAAGTTATGTAAATAGCGGGTTTTAATTGATTGTTTCTCCCTTAAAATATTTAATTATTTGAAAATAACTAATAGTAAAACAGTATTAAACTTAGATTTTTAATATTGCGCCAGGCTCTAAATAGCATTATTAGGGTTTTAAAATGTGCGCATGTCTACCTCTGGCTGATACTAAAGAGTAAAGTAATAAAATATAGTCACATAAGAGTCCACTAAACAATAATCTCGGAACATTAAGGGCAAAACTAAATACGGTGGAAGCGCACAGCAAGAGCTGAGATCGCCACCAGCAATTTACAGGAAACTATTCCCGTGAGTTTGACAATAAGATACGGTAACAGAAAGATGAAAATTACCGGTAACGGCAGCACCGTAGACTAACAAAAATAAAAAGAATGGCAAAAACGCTAAGGTTCGATTAAGTGATATTAATAATATAACAGTAAATATCGTGAAACAATGTGGAAATAAAAAAAATACATCAACTTATAATTTTGGGATTTTTCAGTGCATAATATAACTAATAATTTTTTTTTAATTATTGGGGGGGGGGGCTCTGCCCCCCTAAACGAATTTTTGAGGGGGCTCGCGCCCCCTCAGGCCCTATGGAGTCGGCGCCTATGGGTGTGGGAGAGGATATCTCACCAGAAAGTGAAACTGACCAGGGTAGATAGAGGGTCGTTAAAATCGCCATTCGAATTTTATGGATGCGTCTGATGAGTAAGTTTCTAAATGGTCAAAATTCAAATCGACCAAAATTTTGTGGTGCTGCTATCTATTGAAATATTATGAAAATAATTGCAACTTAAAATTTAATGGGTTGCAATCGTAAAAGCACGTACATTGAAAATTATGTTTGTTTAATTTTGCAAATAACATTGGACAGTGTGATCGAACACATTATCCAGTCGTTTTTCACAATTCTGTGGGTATGCTTTCTATATTGGAGGTGTTATATATGAAGAGGTTCGAACCGGCCTGGTTTTGATACAGGTACCTCTTGCATGCTAGCAAAATATTGAACCATCTGCGACAAAGTAATTACTCGGAGCCGAGAACTAGTATTGGAAATTTGTGCTAACTGCCAGCCGTACTCCCCTTCCAGTGAGTTGGTATAGGGAACGATTAATGTGGGGTGGTGAGGCTGCCTGATGCGAGTCTCAGAACTTTGCTGCTTGCTTTGAAGCTCAGAACTTTGCTTTAGTTGCATTAAAGGTTGTCAGATGTACGCCCTTAGATTGCGCCATATCCGAAGTCACCACTGAAGAGGTACGGACCCGCCCGGTTTTGACCCAGGAAACTCTTGCGTGCTACACTCTTAAGGTAGGCGAATACCTAAAATTTTAAAATTTTTACTATTACTTTAATCTTTTCCAAATTTGGCATAGTGATTTCAAATATAATTTACAATGCTTTTTTGGCAATTTTTTTTTATTTAAATATAATTGATTTATTTTAAACGGTGTTTTTCTACTAAAAAAGGGGGTTTACGCTAACACTTCTAGCATAAAAAGTTTTACACTAATTTACCTGAAATTTTTTACAGATGCTATTTTAATATACATCTGTGCCATGAACCTCTAACATCTGGTGTAAATATAGTAGTTTTTGTTTAAAAAAATGTCAAAGTGTAAGTTTATCGAAAAAAAAAATTGTTGATTGGTAGCTGCGAGTACGGTAGTTCCTTAAACCCATTGCACTTACGGCACCATCTGCGCATGCTCAGCATCTGCCGGAAATCCAGCTCCCTTACGGAAAACCACTGCGCGTGCGCAGACGGATACTGAAAGGGAAAGATAGTTTGTCACGTTGGCTTATTATCGCCCAAAGTTGATAAGGTTTTGGGAATAAAAATTAACATGTTGATTGAGATGAAATCGATCCACGTTGCGGAAGAATGGAATAAAAACAAAGATAGAATCCTAAAAAATAATCATTAAAAAATAATCATAAAAAAACAAACTCGTCTCTTGACCAGGGTTCTAAATTTCGAGGCATCGTCAATTATGGCCAATTACGGCCAACAATTACGCCTCGTAATTTAGAACTCTGGTCAAGGGACGAGGGTTTTTTTTTCGAAAAAGATTGAAAGCATAAATAAGAAACTCGTCTCTTGACAAAGGTTCTAAATTACGAGGTACAGCCAATTATGGCTAATTACGGCCAACACATCCAATTACGCCTCGTAATTTAGAACCCTGGTCAAGAGACGAGTTGGTTTTTTTTTATGGTACCATCCCCCCCCCCTTCTTGATTAGTAAGTATCTTAAAGTTTTTTGCATTTGGAACATTCATTACAGCTACAGACCACTCTGAATAGCGATCGTTATTTTATAACCACCCTGTATAATTTAAAATGTATTATGGATCTGGAAGTTGCTTTTTTAACTGATAACCACAATTTCTAAAGCCATGCTAAATGACTGGTGTACGTTAAATCCGTCGTGGTCACTAAGTCCTCCAAGTTACCATACCAAATCAATACATGTGACAAGTCAATTCTGGGGATCCTCTAGTTGGCCTCTGTCTCTAAAAATTGGATGGATCCCTTTAAGTGTGCGTGTTGGATCTCTCTTGCTTGACGAAGGTTTATAAGCGGGTTTGATTACGTAAAGTCTTACATCAATTGATCCCAGAATAAAATAGGCTTAGAATTGGACAGTGTTATAATCCAATAATTCTATTATAATCCATAAACGTACGCGTTCGGCGAGGGTAAACGCTTGATATTCAATAACAACCTAAACCTTCACTACAACCAGTGTTGGGCATGCAATTGATCAATTGTCAATTGTAAGAGTAATTGCAATTGAATTAATTGCAATTAAATTAATTGCAATTGAATTTTCAATTGCACCTTGCAATTGATTTTTTAATTGTAATTAAATTAATTGCAATTGAATTTTCAATTGCACCTTGCAATTAAAAGTTTAATTGCAATTAAATTAATTGCAATTAAATTTTCAATTGCACTTTGCAATTAAAAGTTTAATTGCAATTAAATTAATTGCAATTAACTTTTTAAGTAAAAAATAACAATTAACTTTACATTAAAACGGAACGAGTTGGTTCGTAGGTTTGGTGCAGTTGCGTTGTTAAGTTGGTTGGTTTGGTTGTTGGTTTTGATGTTTGCTTGGTTTGATAAGTTGGTTTGGTTGGTTATTTTAGTTGGTTGGTAGGTTTGGTTGGTTGGTTGGTTGATTGGTTTGGTTAGTTGGTTGGTTGAATTGTTTTGGTTTATCAATTGGTTGGTTGGATTGCTTGGTTTTGTTGGTTGGTTGACTTCTTTTTGGCTTGATCTTTTGGTTGGTTGGTCGGTCTGTTGGTCGTAAAGTCGGTCTTGGTCGAACGGGTTGTCGATCTTAGTCGGTAGTCAGGTTGTCGGTCGGTCGATTTGTCGGACTTGGACGTTCGTAGGGTTGTCGGTCGGGTTGTCGGCTTGGTCGGTCATCGGGTTGCCGGTCAGGTCAGCAGTCGTATTGTCGATCTGTAGGGCTTGGTGTCGGTCTGTCGGGTAATATGTCGGTATGTCGGACAGTATGTCGGATTGTCGGGAGCTATGTGGGGCGGAATGTTGGTCATGGTCGGTTGTCGGGGGTCGGTCGGTCGGTCTTGGTAGATCGGTCGGTTGGGATGTCGGTCTGCGGTCGGGTTGTCGATCATAGTCTGTAGTCGGTCGGGAGTCGGATTGTTGGTCGGGAAGCCTGATTGGCGGCCGGGAAGTCGGATTGTCGGTCGGATTTCGGCTTGGTCGATCATCGGGTCGTCGGAATATCGGTCAGCAGTCGAATTGCCAATCTGTCAGCCGGGATGTCGGTATGTCGGGCAGGATGTCGGTCAGTCGGGGAAAAATGAATTATTGCAATTAACAATTAATTAATTGTTAATTGCAGTTTTCCACAATTGACAATTGATTAATTGTTAATTGCAGTTTTCCACAATTACAATTGATCAATTGTTAATTGCGGTTTTCCGCAATTACAATTGATCAATTGTTAACTGCAGTTTTTCGCAATTACAATTGATTAATTGTTAATTGCAGTTTCCGCAATTAACAATTGATTAATTGTTAATCATTAATTGTTTTTGCAATTAAAATTTGCCCAACACTGACTACAACCCTAACTAACAACTTGGCGATATTTTACTTGGCTGCTCACAAAAACGTTTCGAAAAAAAGTCGAGATATCCGCTTGCGCAGATTTCCGGCACTGCCGTTAGATTAGCCACATTGTGTTTGTTTCAAGTTAATTCATAAAATTTGTCGTAAAACACATTCTTGTGATTTGTTTGTAACTCTAGAGGGTCATTGCACGGATCAGTTCAAAACGAAGAATTTAACACATAATTCATGTTTATCGGAGGAAAATTCAATGTGGTAGGCTTGTTGGCGTGAACCTCTTTTTTTAGTTGAAAAACACCGTTTAAAATAAATAAATTATATTTAAATTTAAAAAACTGCCTAAATAGCATTATTCATTATATTTGAAATCACCATGCCAAATTTGGAAAAGATTAAAATAATAGTAAAAATTTTAGAATTTGGGGGAATTTTGGGTATTCGCCTACCTTAAAACGAACGAGCGATTTTAACTCAGTCTGAGTTAATTTTCACTCCTCCAGTCTAGAAAATGCACTTCTCCTACTGGAGTGGATCCTTAGTGTGTTAAACCCTCGACAGGATCACTCCAAACGAGTGATTTCAACTCAGACTGGGTTAGTATTCACTCCTTTCCAGTGTCGAAAATGCACTTCTCCTACTGGAGTGGATTTCACTCTTTTGTTTTAAGAGTGTAGCTCAATACTGTACCGTCTGTGACTAAGTAATTAATCGACCGCGAGGGCTAGTCTGCCGTGGGCAGGTAAACTGCAGTAACTTCCATAGTGTCTTGGACCATTGTTGTAAGTACTCAATTACCCTAACCTTTAAGAAAACATACAGGGATTTTTTTTTATTTTATTTCAGAGCAAAAATGGTACAACTCATTGTTGCGATTACTGCAGTTTACCTGCCCACGGCAGCAGTATTGTGAATGTTATCTGTGCTAACCGGCACAGATATAAGTACTCACTTGCTGGGTACGATGACGGGCGTCGTGATGTTGAAGATGTCTATGCCCGTCGCGTTGAAGTAGAGGTCTGAGCAGTTCTGGTACGATCTCGGGGCTTCAGGATGGTAGGGATGGCTGGCGAACGCACCCATGCCGAACCACATGGCCATGACGAACCCACTCACCAGGCCCGTAGAGGCACCCTGCAAGACAATGAAACAGCAGGTGATGTTTATTTTGAACTGGAAAAGTAATTTTTAAGATTGCTTTCGTTGTTTCTCTTCGAAAGAATTAGAAGAAGGTAAGTTGTTGATATTGTGGAGATTTTTGTACTACTGATCATTGGCACTGCCTTTCAACTAGACACATATGTTTTGTTTTGGCCATGTTTTACGTCTTTTTTTGTTTGATACGAGACCAGAGACCTGTATTTCATATTTTTTTATAGGCCTGTATATCTATAGGGTAATCCATATAGGTACCCTCCTTTCAACTCAGATTGATAAAATCCTCTTTTGTTTCAAAGACACAACACCAGAGATCTATCTTTCGTTATTTTGGATATGCGTCTGACTTTAATGTTCTAGAAGAATTTCTGTGAATATTAAAGTAGTAGAAAGGTGGGCATCTCCCCCTCTTTAGACCTTATTCACAATTTGGCGTGCCATTAGGGACCGTTTTACACAACGAAGGTTTTGATTTGAGAAGTGCAGGGCCGGATTTAAAGATTTGCCACCTGTAGGCTTCGATCGATTTGCCGCCAGATATAGTTTTCATGATTTTTTTCCTTTCTACATGTTAGAATTATCTATGTACCTCTACACTTCAAATCGAAAGCAAAATAATATACAAATTTTTTAAACTGTTCTATTTTTCTTTTTATTTCCGAATCCGGGGGGGGGGGGGGAGGGTGAAATTGGCCTCGCAGCTACCATGTTTACTACTAAATATTAGTACTATATATGTTTATGATTTGCGCATTAATGTAAATTACTTGTTTTCTTTCTTAAAAATATTAGAATCATTTTTTTAATTGCAGAATGTCGCTTTAATTGGTCATAAAATTTGCCGCCCAAGAAAATTTGCCACCCTAGGCTACAGTCTACGTAGCCTATTTTGAAATACGGCCCTGGATAAGTGTTTACGAGAAGGCGTTGGGGTCTAAAATACCAAATATATTTCCTCCAAGCATATTCCATAAGTATTCATACATGAAAGAAAATCGGTAAGCATTTCGATCAGGGGAGCGTAGCTGCTAACTGCCAAACCTAAAATCGTCAAAAAGATGATTCAGAATAGAAATCCTGCTTACCCAAGTGTTTGCAAAAGGGAAGAACATTCCGAGGGTGAACACCCCTAACATGGGTCCTCCAACAATTCCATGGATAGTGAGGGCTGCCTAGAAACATCAGAATTTTCATTCATTGAATAAAAAGACATCACCGTTAAAAAAATTTGGCGCAAGGTTGCACCAGAATCCAGGAACTATCAAGCTGTCACCATGTGGAGAGGGAATTGGGTAGACTGACCAGTGAATGAACAGGCCCCAGTGAATGAACAGTTGGTAAATACATTTAAAAAGTAAGGATTAAAAATCATTCAATTGGATGGATTGGCAGCACTAACTTCCTCTCATCTAGTAGGAAGCTATCTGACATCTGATTGGTTGTCCTAGTCATTAATTAAAATCCAACATGTTTATTGACTGGACATTTTTGTGTTCATTCACTGGTAAAAGTACTGTTCATTCACTTGGTTTGTGTACCACTTTTTATTTGGCCCCCAAAAGACCCAAAGCAATGCAATATAAAGTCTCCTTTTTTTTTGTAGAATTTACATATAATGACAGATGTGTTCACATTGTCATAAACCCACAAGCTATATTTTCTTCAAATGTATGAATTTCCTTAAAACAAATTGTGCTTAACCTTTCATTCACTGGTTAGTCTCCCCTATACAAATTTTAAGGAAAACCATAACTTTGATGCACCACAAAAGTGGTGAATCAACGCTACGAACAGTAGTGGCAGCTACACTCTTTTAAAACAAAAGAGTGAAATCCACTCCTATAGCATAAGTGCATTTTCGACACTGGAAAGGAGTGAAAATTAACTCAGACTGAGATAAAATCAACCCAGACTGAGTTAAAATCACTCGTTTGGAGTGATCCTGTCGGAGGTTTAATAACAAAACAAAGGAGTGAAATCCACTAATGAGAAGTGCATTTTCGACACTGGAAGGAGTGAAAATTAACTCAGACTGAGTTAAAATCGCTCGTTTGTTTTAAGAGTGTATAAAGTTCTATTATTCTGGTTCTATTATTTAGACACAAAACGTTTTAACTTTCTGAATGTATTGAGGATAGTTAAAAATTTTCAAAAAGATTAATTAAAAAAAAGTTCTTTACCTGTAGCACTCCTCCCATTTGTTCTGCTACGAACACCAGAGCTATAGAAAGAAGTCCAAAGAACACCGCTGGAAGGGAAACATGCATATTGAAATATTTAATTTGAAAAAAAAGAAAGAAATAAACTAATTTTTTTTCTTTTCTATAGGTTTGTTAAGTCGTATTCCATTTATGAGGCTGGCCGTAAAAAAGGTTTTAGATGTCAATAAAAATATCTTTAAAATCAAAATTAATTTGCGAAATGCACAACTCACTAAATAGGACAAATAGCCATCAAATATTGACTCGAATCGTGGTAACTACGCTTTACTCATTAGTAATTCCTCCCTAAATGAATCAAAAGTGTTTGTGCCATTTTTCAAAGCAATTAAAACAATACTCGGTACACAATGCCTGTTCCAGGAAAACTCGGACTATAGGCACAACTTATTTTGGAGGCCCCTTTACGAAAAACGCCTATATGATTTCCAGTAATGATGGTAATATATGCCCTATGTATCACATTTTTTCTAAAACTTTATTGGCTTCCTTATAAACATCGATGAAAACAATTTCGTTAGGTCAATTTCTCGGTCAAAATCGAGCAAAAAACAAAGTGGAGTTTCAGAATTTTTTTTGAGTTAACTGATATTTTGGGAATTTACAGCATTTAGCATAATAGGAACTGAAATTTAGGGTCCCCTAAAATTAGAAGGCCCTAGGCCCGGGAATTACGGGTCTTGTGGAAGAACAGGCCCTGCCGATACATGCATGTGTTCCAAATTTAGGGTTTGGTTTGCGTTGTATAAGACGTAATGTAAACAGTAATCGAAGGTTACAGTTGCAAAATTCCCATTCTTGAAAGTAAAATTAAGATATCGGGCACAATCCATTCATTGGTGAATTTTGACGAATGTAAATTCAATTACACAAAGTCGCCAACGAACGGGCTGGACCAATACCCCCTAGATTAGAAGACCGAAGAACTAAGCAACACAACGTCACACTATAGACCAATTTCGATTTGTTGACCAATAACGTCGGATCTTAAGATGACGCCGCATCTTGATTCATCTAATCTTAAAAATTTATTCAAATACAAGATCTTGTCACGAATGATCATTGGTCAAAACCACATAATCGGTCCACTAATTTGACGTCAAGCATTTAGTTCACCGGCCTTCTAATCTAGGTTGTATTGGCTGGTCCCTATATTTCAGTTATCCTTTGCGAGTTTTGCAACCATATCGTTCAATCGCAGTAATAAGTATACACTTCTAAAAAAAATCCCTGCAAAATATCAGTTCGGGAATTGCAGTCTAACAGTCCAACTAACAGTCTAAGGGTTAAAGCAGTTTATTTAGTGGGTCAGACCGTTTTTCACCAAACGAGTGGGCCCGGGTTCGAATATCGGGTAAGACATGGGTATTTGTGCTGTCCTGAGTACATTCGTTAAATCTGTGGGTCCGAAAGTCCTGTGGTCGGTCATAGCGCAGTTTACCATGGAAGCAGGTCGTCTTAAGAAAATTGTCCCTCCCCTCCAGCGACACGCCTAAATTGAGGAGGTGGCGCCATCTAGGAGTACAAGTCAGACATCCACCCTCCCATGGGCATTCTTCAAAGTCTTGTGCTAATGGATGCTACTCCAACCCTCTTGCCTTCCAGGCTATGGCCTGGAGACACACGACAACAACCGTTTCCCATCCAAAATAAGGCTGTTGCCCATAAAAATTGAAGGGTATGTAATCTACTTAAATTTACAAGTTGTTTTTACAGTGTATAAGATATATATCACCTAGTGCCTTAGTAATTCGGGTGGCCCACACATGAGAGATGTCTTTGGCGAGGTATTTTTTAATAAAATCTTCCAGAGTGACGGCAGCAAGAGAGTTCACACCAGAAGACACTGTACTGTAGGAAATATACATTTCACACATATAAGAGAAATTGCAAAGGACTAAGTATGTTGATAATTTAAAGAGTTCTGTTTTAGAATAAATTTATAATTATCTCAAAATACTAGAAAGTTCTGCATTAATCTTCAAATATCGAGTTCCATATCATTCTTTTATTATTGCTAATCTTAATAGTATTGGGTTTAATATTATGAAAAGTGCCGATTTACAGATGTGATGAGGCTTTACAGTTCTGACGAGAAGTTAAATTGGAATATTAATCATCTATTAAAACTGGAACAGCGTGGAACTATGAGCATAGAGCTTTGTAAACAGTCAGCAGGGACGAATAAATGACGTCCGGAAATGACGTTTTCAGCCTGAAACTCATTTCGGAAATCGATGTTACCGAGCTGACACGTCTCTAGGGATGCTCATATTTTTAGTTGTATTGCGTATTTCGGGCATTTTTTTAATGAAGCACAATATTGATTAACGACATTAACTAAAGAGGTCTGCATGACAAAGTATTTTTGTTTTGCAATATAAAATGAATAAGATTTCTATCAAAAATAAGCACCTCGTCACTTAAGTTCCCACAGATGCTATCTCATTGTTGTGCAAGAATCAGATTTACGATAAAGTAACCCTTGGGATCTTTTTCGGATTTGGCGATAAATATTTTTTTTGTGACAACTGTCTGACTTCGACTGATGATTCGAATTCTTTGACTCGCAACGATGACGTTTTCCGGCAAACCTATCAGACTGTTATTTGCTCATTTGGGTTGGGTTTACTGGCCAACTTTTGGGGCGATTTTGGAAAGTTCGCCAAGAGTTACCTTTCAGTAAATTTCTATTGTTGTGCAAAGTGAGATAGCACATGTGGGAACTTAAGTGGCAATATGTACGTATGACACGTTACCGATCTGACTTTTGAAAATTTTAAAACCTTTCCTAATACCAATAAACACAAAATGAGCTGATTTTATTAGAATTTACAGCAAAAAAGTTCTTCTAAGTAAGAAAAATATCTTAAGAGACAAAACAAAAATAGGTAGTACGAAAATTGAATATTTTTCTAATATTGATCCCCCTGGGTCCGGGCATCGCCAAAATAACTGCCGACCTATAAACAGCCCGTGCAGCCAAAAACGTGTAAGGGAGTGCACGTTAAATATCCTTCAAAGTCCTCACGCTGTTTACGATGTCGCCCTTAACGGTTGCGTTGGGTGCCTATTCAGGTGTCGGTTCGTCACTTGACTGTTGTTTAAAAATACGATGCCCGTGACCAAAAGCCCTCTTCGTGTAGCTCTAGTGCGACGATTTTCGAACATATATTACCCATTAAGTAGCAGAAATTTTTTTCTTGGTAATCACACTTTTTTAAAAATTGTTTATGTTCATACCTGAATAGGCACCCAAAGCAACCGTTAAAGTTGACATCTTACGCAGCGTTGGACTTTGGAACATATTTAACCCTCTAATGCATACTGTTACCGTTTGGTAACAAGTAACATAATCCACTTTATTCTATTAAATTCTAGCTCCTCCTAGACAAATCTGTGTTTTTTCATCTATTACATTTCATTTTAAAGTTTTAGTCACTAATCCCATAGATGACAGTAGTAAAAGTGCATTTAAAATTAAAGAGTGAGGTTATTAATTTTTGTGAAATTACGTTTTTGGTAGTATTCAAAGAATAATAATATTAGTACTAAATACTAATAAATTGTTTTGAAAAATTAATCATAAAAGGGTTATTTTGAAATATTTTTAGTAGTTTTCTAGTCATTATTATCAAAATTGGAATTTTGCAGTTGGTTTTTGTCACATGGAAAAATTTAAAAAATTGAAATTATTTAAATTCTAATGCAGTTAATTTTTTTTAGCATTTTTCCCATAATGTGTGAGTATTAAAGATACATATATATTTTTTGGGATGAAAATAAAAATTCATGAATTAGAGGGTTAACGTTTACTCCCTCTACACTGGGTATTATTCGTCGGAAATTTTTGGCAGCATGGGCTGTTTATAGGTCGGCAGTTATTTTGGCTATGCCCGGGCGCGAACCTGGGACCTATCGCATGCTAGGCGAGCGCCTAACCGACTGGGCTCCCCAGCCTCTGGTGGGTAGTTTAGGGTAGAGAGGTTGCAGAGCAATCACTTTATACCTGAGTGCCCCGCTGAATATTCCCGACACGAATAGTCCCGGGATGCCAGGAAAGGCGCCTAGAGTTTCCATCACAAATCTGGGAAAAAGCTAAGGAAAGAAAGTATGTATTAGCTAAAGATCTAAATTTGTTAAAGAGCTGATAAATACAAAGGAATTACATATTATGAGCTAAAGAAAGTGCATATACGAGTTATACTTATGCGAAAAACTAAATGTTAACCTATTATCGACGACTTTCTGAATACTATTAACAGCTCCATTTCCAAATAAAAACGTAAATTTCAGGGTTTTTTTTGTAATTCAATTTGCCTTAGATAACTGCTCAGTCCTTTGTAGTGCTGTCATCCATCGGGTTAATGTGCCTGTGTAAAATTACCTCAAGGAATTTGTGGCCGCACTTTACTAGAAAGTTCCTAATTCAGCTAAAATTATAGCGGTTTCAAAAATTTGAAGTGTTGTAATGTATCACATTAATGTATGTCATAATGTACCTGTGATAAATGCCTTTACGTAATTTATGGAAGCCCTTAACTTTTAAGTTTATAATCCAACTAGAAAACAGGCAGTGCCAATATTGTGGTGCTGCCATCTATTGGGTTAATGCAGAAAATGATTGCAACCCTTCAAATTTGATAGGTTTCAATCGAAAAAACATGTATACATTCAATATTATTTTTTGGTAATATTATGCTCACCTGGTCTGGGGCGTCGATGAGCTTGCTTCCGATAGGGTCGCAGTCATAGAAGAAGGCGAAGATGACCAGTCCAGACATGCTCGTGATCAGGATTAAAAGGACCAGCGCGGGAAGGTTGATCCATAAGCACCTGCAGATTACAGAGGTTCAGATTGTATTGGCCTGTTTCAGGCGAAGTATTTCCTTTAAGTTTTCATTAATGCATTAATTTCGATAGGTGCTCTCATTGGTTCTCTATTCTCACGTGACATGGATTCATTTATCGTAGTTGAGAAATGACTTATTTTCATTATTTTCATTCAGCATTTGTTGGCCTGAAACATCCTATTGTTTGGACTTTCGTGGTCATTGAAACGCTATTCAAAATATCGGACTTTAAGACAGAACCCAAAGCATATTTTGCGAAATTAACTTTCAAACCTTTTCAACCTGTTTTTCTGATTTGTATAGAATTTTTCAGAACCGAAAAAAAAAATGTTATTCTACCCTAATATTGTTTTTTGTAAAGTAAGTATTGAAAAGCTGGGTCACGTGATCAGCAAGATCTTTGATTGTCTAGCTATAGACTAAACACTACTTGGCTGGAAGAACCTTCACATACGCAAAGGAAAATACAGTAGAGCTCCAACTATCCGAAGCAATTGGGACCTATAATCACATTAGTATAATCGGAAATTATGTTAAATTCCTTGTTTCACAAAAGTTTATATGCGATATACAAACATTTGTACTCGGTCTATTTGTTACTGTTTGTCTTTTTTGTATGTCATGCATAGTAATTTTTTTTGGTCAGTCAAAAAAATAAATAATAGGCATGACATCCAACAAAAACGAACGGTAACAAATAGGCCGAGAAGAAATTGTTCTGAAAATCGGATAATCAGGCCTACGGTTAATATGAGTTCTACTGTAAGCTGAAATCAGCGTTGACTTACCCCTGAGCCCCGCGCAAGGAACCAATGGTAAGATATCTTTGTATCATGGCTTGATTAGCTGCATAATTCCCCATCCATGTGACGTATCCGCCGAACACCAGACTCCAAAAGGTGTGTCGAATAGTGGGATCGAAATCGAACCTAAAAAAAAAACAGCAATTATTCACGTCAAAGGGGGGTATGGGTACAGCAAAAATGTTGTATTTTTAACCCTCAAAACACCTCTAATTCCACTAAATTGACGTGACCTATAGCAAAATTACTGGCAAAACATCTTTTTAAATATTGGGTGATCCAAAAGCCAGGACAAACTTTAAGATTGAATAACTCAAAAGCAAATAAATAAAAAAAAGATGTAGTTTGCACCAAACGAACTGAAAAGACGGGTTTTATGTGGCTAAAAAAAATATTAAAAAAAATAATTTTAGTTCTTTTACCGACCAACAGATAGCCCTTTCCTTTTTTCACCAAGGATAATTACACATTAAAAAATGTTTACAAGTTACAAGATAAGTTACAGTCATTTACAGTAAATATTCAATGTGCTGTCCACCATTCAGAAGTACGATGCAAGAAGAGTTACCACACCGTGCACAGCATTTTGTAGCATTTCTTGCGTTATAGCAGACTAGGGGGCAAAGCCCCCGACTCGCTACCGCTCGCCAACCCCCGGGAATTGCTACGCAATTTCAATTTGTTTGCTCCGCAATTCCAATTTGTTTGCTCCGTAAACAAACATGCAAGACTAATATGAGGATACTGCCAATGCAGGAATGCTCATTGCTCATCTATACAATCTGGCTAGTTTCCGGGGGACTGCTCCATGGCATCACGTAGCTCTAGCGCTAAGCAATGATCTGTACCAAAGCCACGGGACGCAAACTGAAGCAGCCCCGGCACAAAACAAGCACACCGCCACACTTACTTTCAGCGTTTCTGATTGGCTGAAGCCGCGTAAGTCACGTGGCCTTCAAGTGTCCGACAACTGCAATTTTGTATTATATAGAGCCACATTTTGGCGGATGGCATCTTTCAGTGAGGTACAATTTTGGCTGCGCAACATTTATTGTAAATAACTGTAACTAATCTTGTAACTTGTAAACATTTTTTTTAATTTTATTTGTAAACTATTTTTTGGCGAAATAAAAAAGCTAAGTGCCATCTGTCGGTCGCCAACAGAACTACAATTATAATTATTTTTTAATTATTTTTTTTGTAACCACACAAAAGCCGGATTCTTTTTAGTCCGTTAAGGCAAACCTCATCTTTTTTTCTTTATTTGCTTTCGAGATATTCAAATTTAAAGTTCGTCTTGACATTTGGATCACCCGGTATATAAATGTTTGAAAAATATGTTGATAAAAGAATACATGCATATGATTACATAATAAGTACTTTCTAGCTTGTAAACTTTCGTTACCTAAACTTCGTTATCATAACATCAATTACGATCAGTTCAAAGAATTATTTCTTGAGAAATATGGCTGTAGATTTGCGGAGATAGCGTTTCTGTGACGTAATGTGAGAATGATGGTTGATAATTTCCGTCACCTTAAGCCTGGAAGTCCCAAACATCGCACTTGTAGATGCAGTTAGGTTAAATAGGCTGCTTTGGAAAAAATTGTAAAAGCGCTCTGTCTATAAAAATATATATGCGGCGTAAAATCGAAGCTAATGATAACTTTAGCTTATGTTTCCTAATGTTAAGCTAAAGGAAAATTTAACTGAGTAATCTAAAATGGTACGTGCCGAACATGTTTTGAACTTTTTGCTTGCAGGCCCAATATTGAACCACCTGTGAGTAAGTAATTACTCGGTCGCTAGTTTTGGGTGTTTGTGCAGACGGCCACAGTTCACTCTTAAAATAAAGAGTGAAATCCACTCCTATAGGAGAAGTGCATTTTCGACACTGGAAAGGAGTGAAAATTAACTCAGACTGAGTTAATCACTCGTTTGGAGTGATCCTGTTGGAGGTTTAACAAAACAAAGGAATGAAATCTATTCATATAGGGTAGATTGCTGCCCATCACCTTTCCAGAGGTACGGTTTTTAATCCTGGAACCTCTTGCATGCTAGCTTATTACTGAACAGTCTGCGAAAAATCTAATAAAGTAATTCTTCAGTTAAGTTTAAGAGAATATGAAATAAGAAAAGGGAAATGGCGATGGATTGGGCATGTTTTACGTAAGCCGGAGAAAATTAAAAAAAAAAAAAGAGAACTAGGAGGTGAACAATTAACCCTTTCAGTCCCAAAAATTTACTACACTACAGAAACATCTGATATTCACAAAATAAGCTTATTTTAGGTCAAAAGTAAGAGTTCCATAAGAAAAAAAATCATTTTAATTTTTTATATGGTTTTTGAAATAATGCCAAAATTGTCAAACTGTGGAAAACAACAAAATAAAAAATATATATATTACCTAAAAACACTTCGAGTTATATATTTTAAGGTGTTTGACCACATTATTAAAAAAATTTAGTAATTATTTTAACCGAATTAGTTTAAATTGGGTTTTAAATATTTGGAACTGAAGTGAACTTTTCGAAAATCAAGTGAAACGCTTGTTAGCTATTTTCTAAATAAAAAAAGTTGTAGTTCTGACTTCTATTGAGATTAATAAAAAATATAGTAGAATAGAGCAAAGTGTGAAGAATCGAATGATGTGTGTTTGGAAGTCATGCGGAACATAAACATTTGGGAAAAAAATGTAGAAAGTGATGATGCCAAATGGCATCACTGGGACTGAAAGGGTTAACAGTGATGTCTAGGAACTAAACAAAACATGGAGAGAAATAAGGACCATTGCTGCCAACCGGGTTAGGTGGCGTATTATGACGGAGGTCTTACGCTCCAGTTTGGAATGAAAGAGGCATTAGTAAATAAGTTTCCATTCAAGCCATTCCCCCCATAAAAGAGATCAACTTGCCTGAAGAACTCTATCCGCTTGCCCTCGAGGCTCCTCTGCCAGACGACGTCGAAGCCGCCGAGGTCGTAGGTCCCCTTCACCACGATGATGAGGATGGACGCGTACATCATGACGCTCTGGAAGAGGTCGGTCCAAACCACCGCCTTCATGCCACCCTGTGGATAGGAAACACACACACAATCAGATTTAGAATATGATTGGAATACATGATGAATACACAAATACATATGATGGAATACGAATCATGTAAAATAACGGGCAAGTATAACGGCAGCAGGGAATAATCACACCCCGTTAGAAACCCGTTTACTAACAGGGTACACTGTTGAAAAATCCATGTAAAATAACGGGGAAGTATAACGGCAGCAGAGAATCCAGTCACACCCCGTTCGAAAAACACCCATGAATATCTTTTCCTATAGCAAATTGATGAGCTAAAACTGTAAAAATAAGGGAATTGCCCTAATTTTCGAACAGTCTAAGGGATAAGGCCGTTTATTTAGTGGGTCAGACCGATTTGTATCAAATAAGGCTGTTGTCCATAAATATTGAAGGGCAAAAAAATACATTTAAACTTACAGGATTTAATATTTAGCCTAATATTACGTGCTAATTATTTCTGTTTTATTTCGTGGGCATACTTTATTTGATTAAAAAATAATAATAAACGATCCTATTATATAGTTATTCAAACAGTATTTAAATACTTACTATACTGGTGTAGAAAGTGCACACCAGTCCTATAGAAAGGACTGCGGTCCAAATTCGTATCCCAGTAACTAAAATAGATAAATAATGGGTTCAATTTTGTACAATGAAAAATGTAACGAAAAAGTTCAGTAAACGTAGAACAAATTTGAATGTCATACCTTCTGAGAGAGCCAAGGCAGGAGCATACAAAACAACCGGCATATACATTAGCTAGAGAAGGAGCTCAATAAGTAAAAATGAATTCTTTTAAACTTTAAAAAAAGTAATTACGTTTAAATTAGTATTAAAATTTAAATAAATCTAAAGTTTGAATGAATGATAGAAATACAAATTTCAACTAGAGGTGTGTAAGACCACACGACTTTCAATTACCATTCAATAAATTAATACATTCAAAGCAGCCTCAGTTACCCACAGTCTACCAAAAGGATCCTCAAGGTGGAGACGAGTTACCTCGGCTTATATACTACTATTAACATTGTAATTAGGAATAGTGGTAGGAACGCGGCTTGTAAATCAGCTCCACCTAGTTGTTGATGGCATATTGAGGTTACGCGTGTGGTGAATCACCACACATTTAAAGGTAACTGTATAACCTATAAGGTAATTTCAACTACTTTTAAACCTAAAAAGTTTTGGGTAGCTACTGTGCATTTTTTCGGAAACCTCATTAAGAAGTCTGAAAGGTACTGGGTACTTGTGTGCCAAATTTGTAGCCCTTAGCTCTTTTAGTTCGAGCTGTAGAGTGGTTTAAGACAGACAGACGGACGGACCGATGTTCGAAAACCACTTTTTCAGAATCAGCATCCTCCAAAGTGTGTAGAGAATACAAAATCTCCATTTAGGATTTTCGACCCCATCGCAATACATTCATTACCGTATGTTTTATATTAGGTAATCTAAAGTAATAAACAATACAAAACATTAACAAGCTCATTCGTTGCATTTATAAATGTCAAATCAAATTTTTAAAGTAGTGATCAGACTTACCATATGCATTGTGAAAACGATTGAGCCAATAGTTCTTACACTTCCATGGAACCTCATTTCTAAGTACTGAAAAAGAAAAAGCACATAATTTAACTATATCGTTGTTTTTTAAATAATTTTTATGATTAGATATATTATATTGAGTACATGAAAAAAAAATTGCATTTCGTCATTGTACTAAACCATTGAGTAATTATAAAAACTAATAAATTAATACAATTAAAAGTACAGTAAAATTGTGCTTTTTAAATAAAAAATAAGTATTAAAAATTTAATATGTTAATTTAATTATTATTTTTATTAACGTATTAAAATGAGACCCGAAAAAGTGGTTATTTATTATACATGCTGATGATGTCCACCTGTTCGTCCGCCCTCCCCCCCCCCACTCCCTCCCAAAATCGGTTCTAGCAGTCGGATTTTAAAAATTCTTCTTAGAAAAGTATGACCTCAGAGACCCATTTTTCATACTTATTGTCCGTCTATCTGTACGTCCGGATAGACATCTGACTACTGTCTGTCGGTGAGTAACCCATCAAATTAGCATAGATATTCATTCTTAGTCAGCTACATCGCTGTTGCCACATAAACAATGACATGACTTTATTTAATAAAAATAATATTTGAAGCAAAATTTATTTATGACTTAAATCATGTTGGATGTTTTTTTTCGATGGTAGAATTTGACCAAAGCAACTTGACATAATAATTCTTCAAACAGTAAATAAATGAAGCAGACAATAAATAATATTAATTATATTTTAAATAGTCGATTTTGGCTTTAAAAAGTTTAAATTACAACTGCATGCTGTGTTTGGTGTTTTTTCCTCATATGTGTCTTGTAATAAACGATATTTACCGTAACAAACTTACTGGTTTTCCGATAAGAATTAAAGTCATTAGGAAAGAAGTTCTGATTTAGTTTAAATTAGTTTTAGTTATAATTTAGTTATTTTAAAACTTCTTGCTTTTCTTTTAAAATTCTTATAAAATAAGTGTAATTAGACCCAAATTCCACTGATTTGGATCTATACGAAACTTTGCACTGGAAAGCAGGAATAAATTTATTCATGGCCCTAGTTCCATAGCTTCATCATTCCCATTGTTCTATTTTTGCATGAGTGAAAACAAACAGAATCAAGTGTAGCAAGTTTTTAACCTCTTAAGACCCGAGAAAGATCCTACAAGTATATTCCTAATCTAAACACATTTTTCATTGAAATTTATGCTAAAAAGTATGTTTAACAAAGAATTTTTTTTAAAAAAAGTTATGTTTAACTGAGAGACACGCTTTAAGCTGTAAAAGTACACATTTTTTTGTACTAAAATGCAAAAAAAAAAATGCCGTATCACTTATTTGTAGTTAACAGTTTAGTTTAACATTGTTTAAATGCAAAATGCGTTTAAAATTAACCACTAAAGGAACTTTTTGAAAAGTTTGAAAAAAAAGTTTGAACTAATTTTTTTAAAGACTTCTAATATCGTATTGACCCTCGTTCAACTTCATTTTTTTGTAGAAATACATGAAAGATACCCGTAATCATAGGCTGAAAACTGATATATGGATCATCATCTATCGGACTTGGTTAATTTTAGAACTAATTAATACTCTAATTGTTTGTGGATAGGTTTAAAAAAATGTCCCCAAATGGGGACGCCAGGTCGCAAGAGGGGGACCGGAGCCCCCATTGACGCCCATGTTAAAATGGTCATTTTTATGTACCTTTTTCTCAGGAACTACTTGTTGGATTAATTTAAAACTTTACACACTTAAAGTTCAAACACTTTTACACATTGTGTAATATGCTTTTAGAAATACACAAAATAATTTTTAATTTATGAATTTTCGAAAATTTGTTATCACATTTTCATAAAAAAATCAACAAAATTATTTTTTTAAAGTAATAAATATTTCTTTAAAAGCATATGATAGAAAGTGTAAAAATACCTAATGTATATGTGAAAAAAATCTAAGCAAAATATTCAGTAGTTACTGAGAAAAAGGTACATTTGTCCTAAAATATGCATTTTGAGAAAAAGGCGTTTTAAGTATAATATTTATTAGTTCTATATGTGCAGAAAGTATTTTTTAAAAAATAATAAAAAATACTTCTAATAGACATATTGCCTACCAAATTATACCATTTTGTACGTTACATTTGAAATATTATTCCACTCCAAAAATCTCAAAATGTGCTTTTTGGAAAATTTTCGAGTCTGGTCTCCCTTAAGCAAAAGTTAAAAATTTTAACTAGGAACTTTGGAAAAAAAAGTCCATCATAAAAATATTTTCGTTTCGTTTTTTACAGCAAATTAATTATTAAATCTGAAAAAGGAATCATGGAACTTTGCGAAAAATTAAAAAAAAAATTACACATGTATTTAAAGTTAATTTAATACTGGCGAACTGGCAATGGCAGAAAAAAAATCTTCTGCATGTGTTATGTAATATTGGTTTCTTTGACCACGAAGAAAGTGCATTCTAGATGTTATCAAAGACGATTTCTTTCGTAATATTAGAACACAACAAATTTGTCATCGAACTAAACTTGGACTTCGCTTTCTGTTCAAAATAAGTCTTACAAAATGTTCATTTAATCACGTAATACTATGCTTTTTTTAGCATCCATATCTGAATTACTAGCGATAGAGAATATTTACACACGGAAACTTAAGATGATTAGATGTCTTACAACAAATAAACACTATAAAAACTACAAAAAAAAGTAAATAACAGAACTAAATAACAAAACAGGTTTCAAGTATAGAATGTAATTAGGATAAAATTTTATTCAATAACCTTTTTTTTAGGATTTTAAAAAAATTCAATTTTTTTTCAGGATTTTTGTGAAAGTCTCAAAAAAAAATTCAAGCGAATTTAATTGAAATAATTTATATTATTTTATTTATTAAAAAAGTTATTTTAGTTTCCACATTGCGTTTATAAAGTAAAAAGTGGAAGCTTTTATAATTTCCGTTTTCCAAACTACATAAGCGCTGCAGACAAGTGTAATATACGTCAACGAAAATCAGCGCACCAAAAATATCGAAGACAGTGAAAATCTCAGAAAAAAAATTCGAATTCGAAGTGTTGCAATTTTATATAAAAAAAACCTGCAAGATTTATTACTCATTTAAAAAGCTTAAGAAGGCAGTTTTTATTCGTATTAAGTTACCATTATCACTTACAGCAATCTCCTAAGAAACTTTTTGAATTTTCGATGAAAAATAGTTTAATTTTGGCCTTTAAAAAAAAAGATGTGGCATAGAACTAAATTGCGTGTTCGGCGCTTTATTTTAGACGCATGGACTTTGTGTGGCAGCAGTTCGAAGTGACAGTTTCTGCTACCGATCTCCTTGTTAACTTTTCATTTAACCTCTTGCGACCTGGCGTCCCCCCCCATTTGGGGACGCCATGTCGTTTATGAATTAGTTCCGAAATTGACCTGGTGCGATAGAAGAAGATCCAAATATCAGCTTTTAGCCTTTGATTACAGGTATCAGTAATTTATTTCCATAAAAAAATGATATTGAACGAGGGTCAACACGATATTAGAGTTCTTAAGAAAATATGATTTTTTTCAAACTTTTCAAAAAGTCCTTTTAGTAGTTAATTTTAAAGACATTTTGCATTAAAAACAATGATACAATAATTCATTAACAATAAATAAGTGATACGGCCTTTTTTGCTGCATTTATAGCATAAAAATGTGTATTTAAGGCGTGTTCCTAAGTAACTATTAAACATAATTTGCTTAAAAATTTCTATGGAAAACATACTTTTTAGCATGTATTTGTATGAAAAGTATGTTTAGATTAAGAATATACGTATAGGATTTTGCTCGGGTCTTAAGAGGTTAAAGTAATAAAACTCCCTTTTGTTCATTGAATTCCCGCGCTTCAAGTTATATTTTAATTTTTATCATTTTTTCATTCAACTCAATTTACTACCAGTTATAAAAATATGAAGGTTGAGCTTAATCTATTCGCATTCATTGTTTTCTCCTACAGCTATTTTAATGATTTACAGGTAATCTCGCTCAGATAAAATTGAATCGGTGAGTACAGAAACAACGTCAGTCATAAATTTCAAATTTTTCAGGAAGTAGAAAAAACTCCTCCTCTATTTCTGCACTAAACACTCGAAACAAACGTCCTGTATTTACGGAACTACTCAATAGACTAACGTAGTTTTTGCACCCAACACGCATCTTGCCTTTCTATTCTTATTTTCATTGAAAACGAGTTTTCGGATTTTTTTTGACTGAAGTGGTTTCTGCACTCTGTCCGGTTTTAGCTTCTTGAGATTTCTGAACTGGGCGTTTTTTCCGGGGTGAGGTAGTTAGCCTCACGCCCAACCCCCAACCTGGAGGACCAGGGTGTTCCTCTTCGTCTGGTGTCTCCCCTGTCATCCTGATGTAATATCAAGATTGGAAATTGTTTAAAAGCGATTGTGTTTCTCAGGCACCTATATGAATTACGCACCTTGAAATAAAACTAGGAGTGTGTAACATTACACGATTTTCAATAACCACTCAGTACATCAAAACGCACAATTAAAGTTAATTATATAATCTATAAAGTAATTGCTATAACTTAAGGTAGACCCGTGAATTGAAAAACGAAAAAAAAAATTGAAATTGTCGAAAAACATTTTATTATCAGAAATAATACCTTACATATTGAAGAATATGTAGTCTAAATTTGGTAGACTTTAGCAGCTTTGTTCATGTGTTTTCTTACAGTTTAGATGACGTGCATAAGTACTTTCAATAACAACTAAAATCTTTTAACCGTGTTTTTCTCGGAAACATATTTCTGAGCTTTTCACCTTCTTCGAACCTCTAAGGCTAGGAGGAAAATCATTCTTTTGAGTTAATTTTTCTTTGGTGTTATTTTATATGATGTAGAAAACAAACTAATGGTAAGTTTTTTTATGAAATATTATTGTCTAAATTAAAAAAAAAAAAACATTTTACATTGAAAATGCGTTCTTTTTCTGAAAAAATTGAGTATCCTTGAAACTTAATTTTGCCAAACAATTATTTTCATTATTTTCGAATTGTTTTACCATTGTTTTGTTCTCCACACTTGCATAATGATGAAAAAAACAAATTAGACTTGAATCTATAAAATTAAGGGAGGAGTAGGGATTTAAATATTTGGAAAAAATCGGGGTAACGTCAACTTTTTGTAAATAAACTAAATTTTTTTTTTAACGTAGTTGTTCTATTATTGATATCTTTTAACTATGCTGAAAATTTTAAGTTAAAAAATTAAGATAAAATATTAATTTTAAGTGAAATAAAAAATTAAGCCCTTCAAGGTACGGGGTCTACCTTAAACATTCTTTGGAAAACCTAAAACATTCTTAAAAAAAACCCCACCTAAAACAGTCTATGATGGTCTACTGGAAACTCGTGTAACAAATTTGAAGTCTGGATCTCTTTTCGTTCTTTAGCAATACCTTTTAAACCAAAAAATTTCTAAGGTAACTTTGCCCGTTAGGGATTTTCTCGAAAACCTTACCATAACATCCCGATTGATACTAGAAACTTGTACTAAATTTAAAGTCCGTAGAGTGGCTGTAGATAGATTCAGATATACGGACAGACAGACCAAAGTTCAAAAAACACTTTTCGGAATCAGCAACCTCCAAAACATGTAAAAAAAATCTCTTCAATAGTGTCATTGATCAAGCTAACAAGTTAAACTCTAGAATTCTTGATTTGAATATCTATGTTTGTGGTTATAGGGTAAGAAAGAGTTCACTGGATTACGAAAGCAGATCTCGAAACTGATAAGCACCATTAAATTTCTAAATATTTAAAATATTTTTGAACCTTTCAATAACTGATATCGATGATAAGAGTTTTAATCTTTTCCTCTTTGTTTCGAAGTCAAGGTTAGATTATTTTTATGAATGTAGAGTAGGTAGTTTTGGCCAGTTTGCTTTAGTAAAAATGAAAAGTACAAAATATTTTTACGAAAAACAAAACAAAAAAAGCTTTCGCTTAAATTTTGAAAATTTAATGATCGTATTGACTTGGTCGAAAACATAGAAAAAAGTCTGTGCCTGTTTGTACAGCTTCGGTACCTGAACCATAATAAGTGAATTAGCTCATCATCTTAATAATAGGGAAGTGTTTTTAGCCTTTAAGTTATCTTAACCATTATCTGACTATCTTTCAGAATTTTCGGATGAACACCAAAATGCATGTAGGATAAAAAAAAGTCTGTTTTGTTATGTACAATCTTGCAAGTCTATTAGAGTCAAAACTAAAATAATCTAGTTTTTGCATGACATTAAAATCTCAAAACCGTCTTTAATACTATAATAGGAGAATGAAACGATTTTAGTAAATTCTTTTAGTCATTGGCAGCTGAAAGTCCAAGCTGCACTTTTCGTGACTCTTCTGCATGTATTAGTACTGGGTAGGGTGGAGCAAATGGAAAAGGCCACGACATGCAGCTACGAATGCAGGGAAATGCTTGGCGAGAAAAATTATTGAAACCGCCTGA
The DNA here is from genome assembly GCA_023701765.1 of Hylyphantes graminicola. Taxonomy (NCBI): domain Eukaryota; kingdom Metazoa; phylum Arthropoda; class Arachnida; order Araneae; family Linyphiidae; genus Hylyphantes; species Hylyphantes graminicola. The sequence continues at coordinate 67,516,076 of CM043113.1, read as the reverse complement.
AAGCCCTCCTAGAAGAATTCCTAAATTATTCAAGCATTTAATAACTTCAGTAGGCCTACCTGTCTTTCCATTGGTTGGTTTGGATATTACTAGAATACAGCTACACATGGCTATTGGCAAGTTCAGATATTAGTGCGAGCTGTAAAAGTGTATGTTGAATAGATCAGTGTACGGGTGAATATTTAAAAGTTACCGGCAGATAACTAGCCTTTGAGCTTAATATTGAAGAGATCCATGGTTTCACATGGCAAACCAGTTTTCGCATTGTTTTCTGACTTTACAGCATTTCCTGTCTGATCCCTACTTCTCAACCGAGTCACTTTTATTTGCTCCGCCCTGAATTTGTATAAGCCAATGGGCTCCATAGTCTTATTCACCTCATAGGCACTGATGACAACCAAATTAAACAAGAAGGACAGATACGCAGTGGCCGATACCACCAGAAAGAAAGCAATAGAGATGGTGAAGTATTGCGTACCGCGGACCCCTAAATCACGCTTACTTCCGGTCACGCCATATCCAACCATGCCCCTTTCGGTTACATTATATCCTACTACGACTACCTACCACTGGTGGGATATCCCACATCCCACCACTGGCGTTGAAGCATCACAACCCTACTACTTGCACTCACCTCATACGCACTGGTGACACCCAAATTATAAAAGACGGGCAGATACAAACAAGCAGTGGCCGGTACCACCAAGTAGAAGGCAATGCAGATGGTGAAGTACTGCGTACCGTACCGGTACACCTCGGCCTGGAGTACACAGCAGAGTGATCGCGAACCCCAAATCACGCTTACTTCCTGTCACGTCATATCCAACCACGCCCCTTCCGCTTACGCCAGACTCAACTACGTCCTTTCCGGAGGTGGGATATCCCACATCCCACCACTGGCGTTGAAACCCCACTATCTCACTACTTGTACTCATACTCACCTCATACGCACTGGTGACGCCCAAGTTATAAAAGACGGGCAGGTACAGATAGGCAGTGGCCGGTACCACCAAGAAGAAGGCAATGCAGATGGTGAAGTACTGCGTACCGTACCGGTACACCTCGGCCGGGGTGCCCAGCAGAGTGACCGCGGACATGAAGGAGGCCAGCACGGACATGGCCACAGGAAACACGGACAGGGACCGGCCGCCCATCAGGAAGTGCTGAGGATCGGCTTTCTTGCGGTCGGCAAAAGCGTACCTGAGGGGAAAAAGGGCAGATGTCAGTATTTGAAATTGGATAAATAAATTTAGGAGCAGTCTGTGCGAATATTATAAAAAAAAACCTAGGAGCAAATGCATTACCTAGAAGCATATTTCAATTAAAATAAGCTGAAGTAAAATAGCATGCTTTTATGCGAGGACTCTACCTTCAAAACTCGCATGATGTTCTACAGTACAGCTATAACCTAGAGACCGGTACTTCCAATTTGTACACTTGGAGTATATTTTGGCTAGCCTAGGAAATATTTATCAAGAAAAGTTAGATCGCCACAAATGGCCCCTTATACTGCTCTATAGTGACCTAAGTGACAGCATTAATTTTACCCCACACAAACTTACACCGTTTCATTTTTATTATAACAGATACTATGCTATTTTTTTAAGATAATTTCTTGGAAGGTTTTAACTCAGTACCAAACAACTGTTACATAAAAATGAAAATTTTGGGGAATTTGTAAACTTAAATTTTATTAAAGTTTATGGCGTTTATGGGATAGCCGGTTCGAACCTAAGGTAAGGTAAGAGTAAACTGAAAGGTATAAATACTAAATGGCATTGAGTGTCACTCAGTTAATGTCTATGGAATTACGATTTTCACCTTTTTTGTATCAAAACATATGTACAAATGATTGCCGGTTAAATATTAGCTTAATTGGCGTCACTCTGCTTGAGTGAAGTACTAGCCAAATCGTTTTTTTTTTATTTAGGCTTTCTACGTAATATACAAATATTGTTTAAGTTAACCCAAAGAAGAGTGGCCGGCAATTTACGCCAAATCTGTTAACACCTACAAGTTGGTATTATGGCAGGCTTTGGCAAAGTTAGCAATTGCATTGCCGATTTCTAAATGTTAATTCATTTAAATCTTAAAAGCATTTACCTTATTTTGAAGCTTTTTTTACACCAATCTTTTATTAATTATATGCTTATCGATTTTAAATAATTATTTATTTCTTTAAATCAATTCTTCGGCATTTTAACATTTTGTGCAATTTAAAGTTATTTTCTCTCTAAAGCCATTTAGTGTACTTGTAGGTAACCCCGAAAAATTGGTATTATGGCAACCTTAAGCAAAATTAGCAATTGCATTGACAATTTTGAATTATTTAAAATCTATTTAAATCTAAAGTGTATGTAATTTATTCTGACGTTTTCTTATACTAATCGTATATGGTTCATGATTCTAAATAATTATTTACTTTTTTAAAATCAATTCTTCGGCATTTTAACGCTCCACTTTTTTTTTATAAATCTGATCTATAATTTAAAACTTTTCCGTTGTTTTAAATCGGCCATTTTGAAATGAGGTAGTAATTTTGGCCATTTCGAGATGGAAACCATCTCGGCATGTGCCGGGGTTTGTTGTTATTCGATTTGGAGGCATTTTTTGAAAAGTCCCCAAATCCGGCCACGATTTCTTAGGTTAACCAAATACAGATACTGTTTACATACCAGACGCCGATGCCTGCCGAAATGAGCAGCATGGCACCGAAGACGAGGTAGTCCACCAGACCGAAGACGTCTTTCATGGGGGCCACCATCTTGACGCGATGCTGATGGGAAGGACTGGGCTGGAAAAAAAGTAAATGGTTAATTTTCAAGAAGTAAGCGTTATACCACCAGTGCCGGATCGAAAGACCCAGGGCCCCTGCCCAAGGCACTTGACATTTAGGGCCCCCAACATCTCGAAGCTATTTTGGAAATTTAGCAAATTAAATACACTAATACAGAACATATAATTTTCAGGCGACTTTAATAAACGTTAGAATAATACAGTATTTTACTATAGGTTTTTTCTCTAAAAGGGTTGCAACATTGGCGGTCAAGCCTTTGCAGACTCAGCATATTTCCCCGGAACTGATAGTCATTTTTTTGTGGCACCATCTAGGCGACTCTCGCTGCCAATTTTGACGCTAAGATTACAATGAACCTGAGCTCTGCAGTGATGTAATTTTTCTGAGAGAACCCAAGCCAAATGGGCCCTCCTGGGATCTTCTACATACCGCATATGACATGAGTGTCTAAGATTTTTCCATTAATAAAACCCGATGACTCAGCCGGTACTCGAACCCGCGATCTTGGGCTTACGAGGCGGACACGTTTAACCTCTCAGCCACTGAGCCGCTCATAGTTATTCTATAAAATTTATAAAATCAAACGGCGACACGGCGATAACTTTCTTCTGTGCAAAAAACGAATGATGTCTTCATAGTTGCCGCCCCGGTGGCGCAATAGTTAGGATGCTAGCTTTTGAAGCAGCTGGGTTCGGGTCCGAATCCCGGTCGGGCATGGATGTTTGTGACCGTCAATAAATCAGGGGTGCCTACAGGGGGGGTCAACGACGCAGACTGCGTCATTGAAATTTTAGGGGGGGGGGTCGAAAAAAATTAGAAAATTTCCAGTGTAAATGGTTTATTTTTTTCTAAGTTACAAATACTAATTATTTCTAATCATCACCCCCCCCCCCCAGACACCAATGGAAGGGGGCATTAACCTGCCCCCCCCCCCCCAACCTTCAAGAATCAAAAATGGTAACCAAAATCCACAAGAACATTACGGAAAGAAGGTCATAGATAATCGAATATCGCGTCGGCCTAACGAATCTATCTGGCATTTATTACCCATAAACTCATTATTTCTTTAAACAAAACATTTGCAGCTGCCATTCTGTCTGTATAACATATACAGTTCGATTAAATGATGACTACCGAATATTTCTTTTTCACCATTGACACTCGTGCAATTTTCCCGCTCGCTTTGAAGTGTTGTTAGATTTTTTTTTTTTTTTTTTTGTAGATGTAGATTGTTCATTTTGAAACGGAGGAGGGAGCATCAAAGATATATCTTTATTAAATGCACCTATTTGATCTATTTTAAACTACATGAAGTTAAAATGCACTGCACTATAAATACTCCCAGAGCTTATTTCGAAGTGTTATGGCAGTGATTCCGGTAAGATTTTCGTCGTAATTATATAATTTGAATATAATCGTGTTAACCCTCTGAAAAAGCAAATTGGCTGAAATGTAAACTTGTTTTCACTGCTTGAGATTTAAAATTTTAACTGAAAATTTAATTTCTCAATTAAAAAATTATTTTTCTGTAGTAGATGGTTATAAATGACTCCCCCATGCTTTAAATTTTTTAATTTAATAAAATTATTAAATTGATAAAACTTTAAAATTATGTGCGTTGCTGGAAAATCAGTCATTTGACGGGTTTGTACGTCTGTATCCTTCAGAAGGTTAGGCAAATAAAGAATGGATACTAAAGAATTTTAAATCATACAAATACTGAGAAGTTAATTATATTTGATATTACTACAATAATTTTGGCTTCAAATTTTACACTTTCAAACATTTATGGGCACCAAAAATATTGATAAATTATTATAATGAAAACATTGTTTTCTTATTTTTTTTAAATGCACCAGAATCTTAACGTGGCTTTTTTTTAATAAAGTCGACTAAAGACATGAAATTACATAAAATATTTTAGAGTAGCGGGATTTTTTTAAAGTTTTACCTCTAAATCTGCAAGAACTACTAGATGACAGCTTTCAAGAAATTAGATTTTAAAAATGTTAACCCCCTTCCCTTCATTAAGCCCTAGAGAATAGAGATATTAATAATTTTTATTATCAATTTCTAAATATTTATTTGGATAATACTATAAAATTACTTGTTGAGGTTCAAGCTGTCTTAAGACGTAGCCACTTAAACCGCAAGGAACGAACGGGGCCTTCTCCTAATTAGTGATCTTATATTGTTGATTTTATTAGAAAATTTTTGCAATGATAACAGAATTGCACTTCTTAATAATTAAACTCACATTATAAGTTATTTAATTGAATAAAACCCTTAATTTCATACATTACGCACTTAATGCTCTAACTACATTAATCGCAACTAAAATCTTTTACAATATGTCCCGGCGTCGAAGAAAGCCATGTGCTGGCAATTATTTCATATAAACATTTCTGTTGTTATAGAACTTGAAGCAGGCATTATAAATATTCAGAATTTTGTATAACATTTCTTTGAATGAATGAGCTTCGGATAATATTTCTGGCTTAGGATACATGCTGTGAGTGATTGAATTTAGTTAAGTAGTTCAGTTCCGAGTTTTACGGTAATAATTTTGACTGTTTAATATTTCATTTTAATTGTAGTAATTTAATAAATAGTAACTTATTTTTAACTAAATCTGTAAACTATATCTGTAATTATAAAATAATTTTGATCTGTTTAATGATATCGATTGTGTTGCATTGCATCTATAATAATAAAAGAAAGAGTCTGTCTGTGTGTATGTCTGTGGACGGCAAAAGACATACTTAGACTGCTGTAAAATATCCGAAATTTTTAATATAGATTCTTTTTAATACCTACGTGTGCACCTGAGGCGTAGTTTTTTTCATATTTGATTGTGATTTTTAATTAATATAATTAGTTTAAAAAAAAGGGTCATCCACGTGGGAGTGCGGGACCATAACAGGGCTTGAAAATACATGGACCGGGCCGAAATGGGTGCTTGACGCCATTCGCATTATATATTGAGTGTATTTCACAAGTAAGCAAAGCATGCCTCTAAAAGGAAGCAATGCGAAGTTAACGGGTTACCTCTGTAAGGCGGGACCATATATTTTTATGGATTAAAAAATAATATAATCACATAAATTAAATTTTGAGTGAAATTTGTACCGATTATTTAGATTCCCGCTAACTTTTACTGTAAAGAAAATCTATTTAAAGGAAAATTAAAAATAACTTGTAATTCCGTATTGTAAAAGCAAATAAAAAATTTGCTTCCCTTTTTTTTGTGGGGGGTGGGGGGGATTTAAAAAATTCTGGGGGGGGGGGGGTGCGTCGTTGGCTCTGGGGGGGATCGGCACCTCTGAATAAATGTTGTTATTTGTCTATGTGTTTGTGTTGTCCTTTCTTTGTGTGTCTCTTGTGCTAGTAGAAACTCTTTCTGTGTCGGTCCCTGCACTTGACGAAAGCTTATAAGCGGTTCTCTGAACAAGCACACAAGCTGGAATATATATGTACAGCTGTGGAAATAAAAAAGTACCCACTTGAGGTTATTTCCTCCGTTAGTCATCCTATAGAATCGGACCTTTTTGAGATTGTGAACAAATAACATTCTGAATTAATTGCATGCCACAAAATTTGCATAAGGGGCCATCTTCATATTAAAAATGTTACTAACTTTAAAATTTCCAATAGCAACACCCCTTTTTGAATCCATATTTCAAATCTCTGACCTATGTAAATACGAAATACCAAATTTTTTAAGTTTTTAAGCATCATTAGAGGAGTTAGAGACGTGCAAAGTTTAGGTCCCTTAATGTTAAATGAGTTGCACATAAAAAACTATCCCGATCTATAAATAATTAAGATAATGAAACGAATTTTTTACTGAAAACAAATTATAATAACCCAAACAAAATGCATTCAATATTGGGGTATTTAAAACAATTTTTATATTTTTAAATAATTATAATATTAATTTTTTTAAAAAATATGAATGGAAACCCCTTAATATTTTTAAAGAAATAAATGTAAGACAAAAAGATTAAGCGAAATCCCAATTTTTAAATTTTTTTATTCATAACTTGCTGAGTAAATCACAAAATACTTTTTAATTACCCTTTAGGGGACTGTGTATAAGATTACGTGTGTAATTGATAAATAAAGACGGCTTTGCATGCATGCTTGCTTGTCATTTTAGAGATGGTCCCCAAAAGGTCCACAAGTGATTCGATTGAATAACTCGTCAAATATTCATCCAAATGTAACAAAAACTTAGATTTAGGGGTTTTCAAAAGTGCTTAACATTTCTAAGTTATTAAAATTGGGTGTTGCTATTGGAAATTTCAAAGATCGTAATATTTTTAATATGAAGACGGCCCCTTATGCAAATTTTGTATCGTGCAATTAACTCAGAATGTAAATTGTACACAATCTCAAAAAGGTCCGATTCTATAGGGTGACTAACGGATGAAATAACCTCAAGTGGGTACTTTTTTATTTCCACAGCTGTACCTACCATACCAAACCTTCATAGTCAATTCCCTGCATTACTTTTTTAAGCGATTTTATCTTTTTAAGGACCCCCTTCCTGACAGGTCCCCTAGGCCAGACCTTGTAGGCCTAGGATGAAATCCGGCACTGGTTACTACACAGTTGGAATGGCTTTTTTTTTAGCATCCACACTACGTTGATAACATAAAAAGCGGAAGTTATTATAATCGTTCAGTTCGTCCGTCTGTCACCCACTTTCATACCCCAAACTACAAATGCCACAGGCAAGTGGGATGCGTAAAAAAATTCAGCATATCAAAATTAGAAGACATTGAAAATCTCAGAAAAAAAATCAATGTTCATAAAAAAGCATAAGAAGCCATTTTTATTAGAATTAAAACACCATTGCCAACAATCACTTGAGAAACTTTATTTCTTTTAAATAATAAATTCGAAAATAAATGAAAGTAGCCAAATTCAGCGTGTAAATGTTTAATATAGAATTATTATACTGCAATTGGCGCTTTGTTTTCCTATTGAACACAACGGGTTGACAGATTCTGTTACAAACACTTTTTGTTTAAAATCATAACAAGTAGGTTTGTAAAAAAATCTGTCACTTCACCAGCATTCGACACAACATTTGTGTTTAACAGGAGAAAAAAAGGCTCCAAACACAGCTTTTAATTAAACATAAAACATTTCTGCCCCAAAATTTGGCTTTTTCGAAAATTTTATAATATTCATTATCGTATTAATATTATTCATTATCGTATGAAAAGATTTTATTTTTATTTTGAAGAATAAATATGTAATATTCCTACTCTTTATTCAAAGTAAATCATTATGTATCATAATGAAACAACATGAAACTATTTTTCACCTTCAAAACCTAACTACACCGAATGCTTTTTCAATATACCATTTAAAAAGAAAGACATCATCATACGAATTAAATAGTATTAAACTATTATTCATTCATACATGCTTAAATGTAAGTAAAAAAAAATTCGCAAGGTCAGTTTGGCGTCTCTTTCTAAACAAAGGAAATTCTGAACAATGAAAAAAATTTCATTCTTCAGTTGGAAAAATCAGTTGGTTCAGCAACAAATAGGGTAGAATGACCAGTGAGTGAACAGGCCCCAGTGAATAAACATTTGGTAAATATGATTAAAAAAATAAGGATTGAAAATCATTCCACTATATGGATTGGCAACACTGACTTCCTCCCATGTAGTAGGAAGCTGTCTGACAATGGTTGGTTGTGTCCTGGTCATTATATCCTGGTGTTCATTCACTGGCGAACGTGACGTCTTAAACGTTCATTCACTGGTTAGTCTATCCTATGACCACATTTCAAACTGATTTAGGTGGCAAAATTAGTTTCTTTAATTTTTAGCTTCCACACTACGTTTATAACGTAAAAAGTGGAAGGTTTTATAATAGTGCAGTCCGTCCGTCCGTCTGTACGTCCGTCTGTCGGTCCGTCACCCACTTTCACAGAACGAACCAAAAGTCTCACAAACAAGTGAGATACGTCATTTTGAAGCAAAACATCAGTTTAAGCTACATTCCAAATTTCATTAAAAATTTTTAATTAGGAGTTTATTTAAAATTTAAATAACTAAAAATTTAATCTACATTGAAATAAGATGCAAATTCCATTTTTATTCATTATTTTCACTGTTGCCATTACATCAAATTTTCGAGAAACTTTATTTAAAATAAAAATAAAATTCTTGAAAAAAAAATTATTTTGTGTAATAATTCAATTTGGATTGTTGTGATAGCACAATAAAGTTATTTTGAAGGTTCATTTCATTAAAAATAAATGAAGAATCATAATTCTTCGAACTTAAAAAAAAATGGCAAACGATAAAGATTAATTATCAAATCTTCAAAAGAAGATTAAAGACAATTATTAATTTTGGCTTATAAAAGTTTGAATTATAACTAACTAAAGCCCTGTTTGGCGAATTTCTTTCTGAGGTGCTGTTAGTGTGTTTTCTGTTGAGCGTAAATATTGTGTGGAAGCGGTGCAAGTGACAGATTCTGTAACAAACCAACTTGTTTTTATTTAAAAGAAATGAAGCGTCTCGTGCGATTGTTGTGAGTGGCAATGATGATTTATATTCTAATGAAAATTGCCTTCCTATGCTTTTTAAGGGGGTTCAGTACCCCAAAATCGGTGAAAAAATCAAAACAAAAATTATTGGCTTAAAATACTATTACAACTTTTATTAATAATGTCACAAAGTATCAAGACGATTGGAAAAATATTTTTGACATTAAAAGCCATTTTAATGTCATGGCTTCGAAAGGAAATGGGTTAACAATAAAAACTTTAAATGCGTTTTTCTCAGAACTTGATTTTTTGAACTTCGATGTACCTTTTCTCAAACACTATGCTATGTTTTCTCGTAAACTTTTTTATATGATGTAATACATAGTATATATTAATCTGAGGTTATAAATTTTAATAAGACTAAAGTGAAAAATTTTTTATGGGGCAAATAAGTGAAAAATTTCATGATTTTTTGGGTACTTTAAAACTTATTTTATTAAAAAAAATCTAACAGTTATTTACAAAAAACTTTTAGCCTCAGATTAATATATAAGGTTGGTATAACACACACAGAAAATTTTAAGATGATCTGATCAGTAGTTATTGTGAAAAGGTACATTGCAATTGGCCAATTTAACATTACCGATATACAACATACTGAACCCCCTTAAATGAGCACAATAAAAGTATCAAATTTTGCAGTTTTTTTAATAACCTAATTCGATTTTTTCTGAGATTTTTAATGTGTTCTAATTTCGAAGCACATAATTTATTGACGCATCAGACTTCATTATAAATTTTGTAGTTTTGGTAATGAAAGTGGGGACAGACAGACGGTCAGACGGACGGACAGATAGACGGTCACAGATAGGCATTATAAAAAGTTTTACTTTTTACGTTATAAAAGTAGTATAAAAGATAAAAATAAGTCAAAAACAGATGCGATTTAATGATAATGTTCCTTTAAATGTGCGCAATCTTGAGTAGAAGTAGTTAAAAGTGCTACTTACTGTAGCAAACCACAAGTTTTTATATTTACTTTTCGAAACCAAAGTCATAAAGGATATTGAATGAAAAAGTAAAATTTAATATGACTGTTTAAAAAGTTAAATTCATTCATTATATTCAGAAAATCGGAGCAACTTACAAATGCATATAAATTTAAATTGTATTAACAAATCTTACCTTCAAGAAATCAGCTGTTTCGCATAAATGTAAACAAAATAGCTTGGATTAGGTCTAAAGCTTCCGGCTGTTTATTTCTAACTTCCAAGGAGCTACACAATATCTTGAACATGGTTGCTTTTTACCAATACATTCATTTCAGTTTTCAGTTAAACTAAGTATATTGCTGCATTTTACAACCTCTTAATGTAGCGTCCGCAAAGATTCCAGATATGTAATATAATGGTTTCCCAGCTGTATAAATTTTAAACGTCCTTGCACAAGATTTAAAGGTTATAAACATGGTAGAAGTCGGTTTGGATAGAGATAACGTCGCACTAAAGCTACACTTGGCTATTTATTAAAAGTGTATTTGGTTGTAAGCTTTTATTTGTTATCGTTTAAAAGTTTTGAAAGATTTGAGGTGTTATTTTTAAGAGCACGTTTAAAATTTCAGTAATTTTAATTCTTTACTTAACATTTACTTAATCTTCCGTTATAATATTTGAATTTATTGTGGCTCTATGGACTGTACTAAAAAGTATTAGAGGAAAAAACCGATTCGTTTTTTCATATAGATTCAATTGGCGTTCGCTTCATTCTGTTCTCTTTATTAGTTTCAATTCAGACCAAAAGCTACATGTCCAAATTATGTTCACACTTGACAAACGAAAAGTAGACAAAATATGCATCGTGTGCGAATTTGAAGTACTTTCCCACCATTGTCACATGATGTAGCTGCTGTTTTGACTTCCAAGTTTGTGGTTGTTGGACCTCGATTTGTTATCGGTTTTGAAGATTCCCGATTACCGAACGTCCAAATAACAAGTGTAGGTTGCAGAAAAAAAAGCGTTCTGATTTCTTTTTCTTAGGTGACTCCATTTTTACTATTGACGATTATTACATTTTTACTATATTACTATTTTTACTATTTACTATTACTTTATTTGACGCTAAATACTTATTTTGAAAAATGCAACGTGATATGATGGTGAGGAGGGGGGGGGGGGGTAAAAAAATTCAATATAGCATCATGTAATTATTTATGGACTCCCCGTACCGTGAAAATGTGATGTAACGTCACATCACAAAACATGAAGAAAAAGTATATACAGGGGGTTTCCGGAAGTATGAAAAGTCATGAATTGTCATAGTAGAGGGGGCTGTCAGTTCAAATGGTTTGAAGCAGTTCTGTCAGGTTTTTCGAGCTACTGCTCATAACAAACTGGCACTGAGGTATCGCAAGATGCACCGCTCTAGCCTGCTTCTTTAGTGCGTTACTGCGCACATGCATGGGCCGTTCTATTATCTTTCTTAGCTCTATGTAAATTGTCATGAAAAGTCATGAAATCTGACATTCAGTAATTACTAGGATTACTTTGGCTGCGTTAAAGCTCTTTGGGGTTAGCAATAGATAGCCGGAAGCGTTCAATCTAATCTTACCTAACACAAAGATTTGTAACGAAAGAGAAAACTTGTGCTCATTAAATCTATATATATATATTTCCGATGAATCTGACGCAAAAACGAGTGGAATATATAATATTATACATTAATATCAGAAATTCAAACCTATTTTTTAATAGATATCATGTAGCTCTAGTGCGACGATATTCAAACCAAACCTATTTTTTTTTTATCTTTAAGCAACAAACGGGAGTAAATCTTATCAATTAGGATTTTGCTAATAAAATATTTCTGAAAGCCCTGACATAATTTGCTTTTTTTTTTTTTAATTTTTTTGCCGAAGAGAATTTTGAGGTGCAAATTATTTAAGTTAAAGTATGTGAAAATCGACTTAAATAGCAGTCAATATAATGTCTTTAACCAGCTTAACATTAAAAATACAAACCTTCCCGAGGTAAATATTTCCCCCGGTTTGTAGTTCTAGGCGTTAGGTTACGTTAGGTTTGAATTATCGACGCACTAGAGCTACACGAGGGCTATTGGCGAGGGGCGTCCTATTTTAGAACCACAGTCAAGAGATGAGCCGGCATCTAAATAGGCTCACAACTCAACCATTAAAGTTCTAGGGTTAACTATGTGTGTTTATAAAATAAACATGGAGAGAAAAAAAGTCGTTTTACATACTTACTTTTATATAGTTACTATACGTTCCCTTTGAAAAGAATAAAGTACCTATACAATATTTCACCATAAAGCTAATATTTTGACTTCGTTTTTATTTCGAAAACTATTTAGTTGGAAATTGAATGGCATTTTCAGAATGTAGAGCATATTTCATAATATTGGACAGAAGGCATTAGTTGTTAGAGTGTTCTTTAAATAAGAAAATATTTTTACTTTACTTACTGAACAATTAAGTAATTTGTACAAAATTAGACATATTTGTTTCACATACATTTACGCTAAATATTTTTGTTGTCATATAGGCTTAAAAATATATATTATATAGGCTTATATAGGCCTTATATAGGCTTTTAAAAAACAAACAAACCCCCATTTCTGATTATTTAAATTATAGGCATACTTGACAAGGTGAAAAAATTATAATCAATTTTAATTTATTAAATTAATTAACTTGAAATTTATTGATTATTTTTACAAAGAAGATTTTGTACCAATGCTTTTTATTGGTAGCTTGTTTAAAAAACAAATGCGTCTTCAATTTTAAATTTAAAAAGTGTATAAAATATAAAAGGTTAAAATGTAGTTAAAAATATTTAATTTAAAAGTGTATAAAATATAAAAGGTTAAAATGTAGCCCAAAAATATTTAATTTAAAAGCATATAAAATCTAAAAGGCTAGAATGTAGTCAATAAAAATATTTAAATTAAAAGTGTATAACATATAAAAGGTTAAAAAGTAACCAGAAAATAAATATTTAATTTAAAAGTGTATAAAATATAAAAGGTTAAAATGTAGTTAAAAATATTTAATTTAAAAGTGTATAAAATATAAAAGGTTAAAATGTAGCCCAAAAATATTTAATTTCAAAGCATATAAAATCTAAAAGGCTAGAATGTAGTCAATAAAAATATTTAAATTAAAAGTGTATAACATATAAAATGTTAAAAAGTAACCAGAAAATAAATATTTAATTTAAAAGTGTATAAAATATAAAAGGTTAAAATGTAGCCAAAAAATATTTAATTTATAAGTGAATAAAATATAAAATTTGTTAGTGCATTTCAAGCCATTAACAATATTAAAACACATAATATTAGAATTTCAAGTGCAAATGTGTGTACTAAAATAATTGCCTTCTTTGAATGCAAATGTGATAAACAACAACAACTTTAAATAACTTACCGGAATGAGGTTTTCTACATAGTTCGACAGTAACTAGACACCGTAATTGTACGGTCGTTGAACACTAGTAGATTAACAACTTGATATCTGTGCTAAAACGTTTTCCGAATATTTTCTGTTGACAAAAAAATTCGATAATACTTGATGTAGGTCAATGCTTTCAGCGGTGCGCGTAGAAAAAAAAACACACCGGGAAATTAATTCTTAATCTTTTTTGAATTGAAGAACGAGTTTAAATGAGAATGTCTGACTGCCGGAGAATATTAATAATAGATATTATGAAATATGCATATCGTTCATATTTTTTTTATTGCTTGCGGTTATCAAGTGTAGATGGCGCTACCAAAAGATTGTGTGTAGATATCGGATGTTGAAAGCATGATTTTTTTTTTTATTCTGATTATCTTTAGCTTTAATTTAAGGGACAAAAATAATCGCTTTCTGTTTAGTAATTTTCTTTTTATAAGCACTTTTTAGAAACTTTTAATATAAGTTCTTACCTAAATCATAATTTTCTTATGCGTTTCCTGAAATATAAGGTTTTTCAACAGTTAGAAATTTTTGTTTTCAGGAACTTCTCAGGAAAAAGATATCATTTTTTTGTGTTTTTGTTTTGCTATTTTATAGCATGGGACGTAAGGTAGCTCATTTGAACTTCCATTTAACCTTTTTTTTTTGGGTTCTGGATCAATTTACGGTTGCGTCGGATGTTTTTCAAATATAACATAATTTCAATGAGCATGACATGCTCAGTCAGGTTAGTGGTTACTATAAAGTCGAATATTACAAAATAGACATAACAAATTTCAAATGAACAGTTCACTTACTAATCAAGAAAGGGGGAAAAGAATGGAATCATAAAAAGCGAACTCGTCACTTGTCCGGGGTTCTAAATTACGATGCGTAATTGGAAGCGTTGGCCGTAATTAGCCATAATTAGCTATGCCTCGTAATTTAGAACTTTGGTCAAGAGACGAGATTCTTTTTTATGGATTCATTCTTTTTGAAAAAAAAAAAAGAAACTCGGCTCTTGACCAGGGTTCCAAATTACTAGGCGTAATTAGCTGTGTTGGCCGTAGTTTGCCATAATTGACGACGCCTCGTAATTTAGAACCCCGGCCAAGAGACGATTTTGTTTTTTTATGATTATTCTTTTTTATGATTATTTTTTAGGATTCCATCTTTTTTAAGTTTCCATTCTTTTTCTCCTTTCTTGATTAGTAAGTGTCTCAATTTTTGATGCTTTTGGATTATTCATTTAAGCTACAGACCACTCCGAATAGCGAGCGTTATTTTATGACCACCCTGTAGATAGCTAACCCTCAATGAAGCTCTTGATAATTTTTATGCCATTGATTCAGCTGTTTCCGATAGTGAAGTTTGATAATAAATTGGGGTAGTAGATTTATGTGATAACTTGATTGCAACATATAAAATAAAAATCGGGCGGTTTTTATAAATTATATTGACGTCAGTTTGATCAATGCTGGGAAGCTATGGAGAAAGGTTTATCCTTGGTTTCTGAGATCCTATTGGTTTGTTATTTATTATATTGGAAATAACTATGGCACACTTATATGAAACCTTTTGACGGTTATTGGGTTGTATTCCAAACGTCGTAAGTGGAACAAATTTTAAATTTATTCAACGAAAATTCATTTTTTAGTATGTGTGTTGAAAATTCGACCCAGTAATACCATATTCATGTCAAAACTACACCAGATTTGTGATTTACTTTTACAAGTATTTTGTTTCACAGAATAGAGGAATGCCGCAAACAATAAAAAATAATATTTTTATTTTATATAAGTCATGGGAGAAAAAACAATAGAATTGAGTTTTGAAATGTAGCACAAACATTCGAGCCTCCCCTCCCTCACATTTAGCCACCATTGTCTAATCAGGTTCGGAGTTGAAGAGGTTTCAAAACTTTCCCTTGCTAATGGGATCCTTTGGCAGGGCCGGATTTAATGGTTTGCCGCCTGTAGGCTACGATTGATTTGCCGCCCTTGTCACAATCTCTCCCCCCCCCCCCCCCTGCAAAATAGGGTGATATATGCTGCTGAAAATATATACACATATTCGAATCATCTATTAGTCCAGGCAACGAAGAGTTCTAGAGGGAAAGTTTTGGAACACAATTTTTGACTTCATAACTTTGTTTAGACTAGTTAGGAGGTAAACATATCAAAAGTCCCCGCCCCTAGCCCCTGTGCTAAAGGGGGGAGGGGGGGTTGAATGTCCCATTTTTCGGTTTTTCGCTTATATCTCGAAAACTATGCGTTCTAGCGATACAGTTGAAATACACAAAATGAAAGCTGATTAAATGTGCTACACGCTGCACCCCTCAAGTGTTTTAATATCTTGTATAGTTTTTGAGATATCCGCTCTTGAAAGTCAGTAATTTTGGAAAAAACACTTCTCCCCCCACATTTTTCCTCTTTTTTGACCGGATAATTCTTCAATAATGCACCGAAACACTAAATTTTGGCCCTAGAGTGGTAGAGAATTTAATTCTTTTCAATAATATATCTTATTTTACTATTTTATCCATTTCCTTCAAATTTTATAGCGGTTTCAGTGTTGAGTGAAGATTGTACATGCAGTCCCATAGAGCTAATGCATAACTTTTGAAATCGCAACTGATGCAAAAGAATTGATTTGCCATGTTATTCCATTTTCACAAGGTATTAGAATCATCATAACATCAATTTAACACAAAATTGAAAAGAAAATACCATCCGGTTATTTAATTATTAATTAATAAAGTTTTAAATTAGTGGCGCCTTCTGCTGTATATTTTTGACATTTTTAAATTTCAAAACTATATAATTAAATAACTAAACAACATTTTCGTTTCGAATTTATGTCATTTCAATGTTACGTTGATTCCCTTACCTGGGCAAAAAGGGCTAACATGGCAAAGCATTACATCTGCGGAAGTTGTTATTCCAAAACTATTGCATTAGCTCTATGGGCTGACAATCCCTCTTATGTACATTTATTCTATACTGAACGTCTAAATAACACTGATACTCATTTTGTAGGCACGTTGTTATTTTAATATTTTATCTATTTCATTTCTTTCCTCGAACCCCAGAGGTAAAACGGTCAGATGATCCCCCTGTTCTTCTTTATCTTCGGAGTCAACTTGAGAGACCCAATTGAGGCTAGTACCCTGGGAATTTTGGCATTCTGATGAACATTTGAGACTTGATTTTTTACAACTACAGTTTGAGCTGGCACGGACTTTCATGTATCTGGAGAAAATGATTTTCAGAATATCGTCAGTTGCTGCTGCTAACTCACTGTGTACTTTGACTATCAGGCAGTTATTCCCAATCTTCCAATCATACACCTGAGGAGGCAGGTCATTTCCCAGCCACAGCTCATCTCGGTGTATTATTCAGAGGAAACACTGTTTTACTGCTTCCTCGGTGGGAAGAAGACGATATATCAGGCTTGATGGTGGCCCCGAATTTCAAGAATGAATTATACCTGGGGAAGGCCTCTTTCGTTGGAGCCCCATAACACCTCAAGATGCAGGTATTGCCTGCCTTTTGTAATTGATAGGTGGTTAAGGAAGGGTATGAAAAGACGGCTGCTGCTTTCTGAACCTCTGACGACTTCGTACACAACTTCGCAAATGCCATCCTGCTTTTTCGAAATACGAAAGATGTAGTGTCGCATAATGTGTTTACAAAAATTGCACGTCCTAAACCCAGTTGCTGAAGATCTTGGGATGAGAATAAAAAAATCTTTTGTCTTCCCGCGACCAGGCTTTATGAAACTGATGTCCTTATGCGCACCAGCTGTAGCCATCAAGAGGACTGTGAGGTTGACACAAAATATTAAAGTATAATAACGTGCCTGTAAAATAAGTATCTGCGTTGTTTCCGTCATTATAACAGCCGTATGCCGTATCCACTATCAGAACGTCCACATCACTTTCTGCTCGAAGGGTCCTGCATCCAATTGTCCTCAAGCTACACCTTAAGTATGTTGATAAGACTATTTTATTTAAATTTTTCGACAGAAAATCATCTTCTTTGACGTTTATCTTGGTTTTTTCAGTGAAAAGGATATCAACCGACTTCTTGATTCGATAGAGCTTCTGCTGGTCCCTGTGCACAGTGAGCTAGCAGCAGCACCTGACGATGTTCTGAAAATTATGTTAGGACGATGCAAGAAAGACTGTGTCAGTTCAAGTATAGCAGCAAAAATGGCAAGCCTCAAAGGTCCCAAAGCATGCCAAACTTACCATTGGAACAGCGTCAATGGGGTCCCTCGAATTGACTCCGAAGATGAAGAACAGGAATAGCATCTGACCGTTTTCCCACTGGGGTTTGACGAATGAAATTAATAGATAACATATTAAAGTAACAACGTGCCTACAAAATGAGTATCAGTGTAATTTAGACGTTCAGTATAGAATAAGGGTACATTGGAGGTGTTGTCAGTCCCATAGAGCTAATGCATTAGTTTTGGAATAACAACTTAAACAGATGTATTGCTTTGCCATGTTAGCCCTTTTTGCCCAGGTACGGGAATCAACATAAAATCGAAATGAAACAAATTTGAAATGAAAATATTATCTAGTTATTTAGTTATATATTTTTGAAATTTTAAAATGGCAAACATATACAGCAGATGGCGCCACTATTTTAAAACTTTATTAAATAATAATTAAATAACCGGATGGTATTTTCTTTTCAATTTTGTGCTAAATTGATGTAATGATGATTCTAATACCTTGTGAAAATGGAATAACATGGCAAATCAATTCTTTTGCATCAGTTGCGATTTCAAAAGTTATGCATTAGCTCTATGGGACTGCATGTACAATCTTCCCTCAACACTGAAACCGCTTTAAAATGTGAAGGAAAATAAATAAAATCGTAAAATAAGATATATTATTGAAAATAATTAAATTCTCTACCACTCTAGGGCCAAAATTAAGTGTTTCGGTGCATTATTGAAGAATTATCCGGTCAAAAAAGGGGGAAAATGTGGGGGGGAGAAGTGTTTTTTCCAAAATTACTGACTTTCAAGAGCGGATATCTCAAAAACTATACAAGATATTAAAACACTTGAGGGGTGCAGCGTGTAGCACATTTAATCAGCTTTCATTTTGTGTATTTCAACTATATCGCTAGAACGCATAGTTTTCGAGATATAAGCGAAAAACCGAAAAATGGGACATTCAACCCCCCCTCCCCCCTTTAGCACAGGGGCTAGGGGCGGGGACTTTTGATATGTTTACCTCCTAACTAGTCTAAACAAAGTTATGAAGTCAAAAATTGTGTTCCAAAACTTTCCCTCTAGACCCTTTTTTCAGCCTTCGTTGCCTGGACTATATGTACAGCTGTGGAAATAAAAAAGTACCCACTTGAGGTTATTTTGGCCATTAGTCATCCTATAGAATCGGACCTTTTTGACATTGTGAACAATTAACATTCTAAATTAATTGCATGACACAAAATTTGCATAAGGGGCCATCTTCATATTAAAAATGTTACTAACTTTAAAATTTCCTATAGCAACACCCCTTTTTGAATCCATATTTCAAATCTCTGACCTATGTTAATACGAAATGCCAAATTTTGTTAGTTTTTAAGCATTATTAGAGGAGTTAGAGACGTGCAAAGTTTAGGTCCCATAATGTTAAATCAGTTGCACATATAAAACTATCCCGATCTATAAATAATTAAGATAACGAAACGAATTTTTTACTGAAAAGAAATTATAATAACCCAAACAAAATGCATTCAATATTGGGGTATTTAAAACAATTTTTATATTTTAAAATAATTATTATATTAATTTTTTAAAAAAATATGAATAGAAACCCCTTAATATTTTTAAAGAAATAAATTTAAGACAAGAAGTTTAAGCGAAATCCCAATTTATAAATTTTTTTATTCATAATTTGCTGAGTAAATCACAAAATACTTTTTAATTACCCTTTAGCAGACTGTGTATAAGATTACGTGTGTAATTGATAAATAAAGACGGCTTTGCATGCATGCTTGCTTGTCATTTTAGAGATGGTCCCCAAAGGGTCCACAAGTGATTCGATTGAATAACTCGTCAAATATTCATCCAAATGTAACAAAAACTTAGATTTAAGGGTTTTCAAGAGTGCTTAACATTTCTTAGTTATAAAATTGGGTGTTGCTATTGGAAATTTCAAATATCGTAATATTTTTAATATGAAGACGGCCCCTTATGCAAATTTTGTATCGTGCAATTAACTCGAAATGTTAATTGTACACAATCTCAAAAAGGTCCGATTCTATAGGGTGACTAACGGATGAAATAACCTCAAGTGTGTACTTTTTTATTTCCACAGCTGTACACTTACACTAAATTTTAAAGTGAAATAGAATTTTTTTTTTCAACTGTGCTGCTAATTTTCTTAGTGCTACTATTTTACTTAGTTTATTTTTCTTAGTACTATAGATATGTTTTCGGTTTACGTGTTAATTACGTAAATTAATTGTTTTTTTTCTTAATAGTATTCGTATCTTTATAATAATTTTTATGCCGACTGCCTCATTAAGTGGTCGCAAATTTTGCCGCCCCAAAAAATTCGCCACTCTAGGCTACAGCCTACTTAGCCTATTTAGAAATATGACCCTGTGCATTGATTAGTATAGAAATTAACTGCCACCCCACCGTGATCGTTAGTACCGCAGAGCCAACGCATTAGTTTGAAATATCAACTTTCGTGAAAGTATTGCTTTGCCATGTAAGCATTTTTTTTATCAGGTACGAGCATCGTCATAACATCGAAAAAAAAAGCTAATTTAAAAGGAAAGTAGCTGCAACCGGTTACTTAATGAAGAAATGAAAAATGTTACAAATAATAGTGTCGCCATCTTCAGAATGTTTTAGGGACTTAAAACTTTAAAAAAATGAATAATTAAATAACCAGATAATATTTCTCCTTAAAAATTCCTATGGTCAGAAAAGAACAACGTTATATCGAAAGTGAAAAATGCTTGTAATGCAAATTGATTCCAATAGTTGTGCATTTCGGTGCCAAATCGATCATCAAAGAAAATACCTGGCATCACTTTTTGTAGGTATTTTTTTATATTTACATTATTTTAAATAAAAAATAAAATACTAAAATAAAAAGACAATATTATTTATCTTGTGTTTCCAAGTGTCTGATAGTACAGCTGGGGAAAAAAACGCTCCACCCTTTGTTTCTCGGCTGCTATTGGTCAAGGAACTTTATGAAAGGTGTCATTTTTCAGGAAATAGCGTAAGGAATTTAGAACTGGCAACAAAAATTGCATAAGGGGTCGTCTACATATTAAAATTAGTACCAACTTTGAAAATTCCAATGGCAACACCCAATTTTTTTTACATAAAAATGTTCAGCAGCTTCAAAATACCCCATGTATAAAAAAGTATTATCTAGTTTGCATTATTTGCTGAGACAATTAAAGCATTAATTTTGAACTCGTTTAGGGGGACATCTCTAAAGTGAAAACAGTAATATTTGGGTTGCGTCTTTTCAAAACAACAAACTAACTGGGTTAACATAATCTCGCCAACGGATGCTAGAATTTAACTTTCTTCACCAATATTGTGATTTTTTAATGTTTTTTTATTTTGAAATTATAAATTCAGAAATAAAATAAAGACTAGAAGATAAAAAGTTTTAATTTTAATTTAAGTCGCATATACGGTTATTTATAACGAACAGATTTTCAAATGCGATTAGTTATAATCATCTGCTAGATGGGACGGCCTGCTATCCTATCCGCAAAGAATGTTCTATGGTTGTAATAAACCAGGCGATCAAGCAGTTAACGTAAAAACACAACTTTAATATTTTCCAAACATAACATTAAAATAAAATAACACATTAAATCATATTGAGGTAAAGTTTCAAGAGGGCGTTTACAAACACAGTTACAGTATATATACAGTGCAGTTAGTTACAGTTACAGGTGTAGTGTCAGTTACAGGTGCAGGTAAACAACAAAAATTTGCATACAACTAGATCCGCCACAATCACATTGACTAACATGATTATTGCATTAATGTTTCAAATTTTTTATGCAAATTTTTGTTTCATTAATATTGCTGCAAAAAGTTTGTTAAAAATTTGTCGCCCTTTATCGGTAATATAAACCACGCATTTCAAAACGAGGGTTACAACCTTAACACGATATTTAAGGAAAGCAAAATTAAATTATTCAGAATGATTGGGCAATGATTTATAATCAAGGAAAGTGGGCACTAATAATTTTAAATAAGCAATGTGGAAATAACACATATTTAAAAACATAGTAATCGATATAATTTAAAGTTAATTCGACAAACAAAATACATTGCATGCACTTGAAAAAGGAAAAGATTTTTAGATTTTTTTCAGACATCAATAATTTGAATAATTATTTATCAACAAATGCTTTTCAATCACCGAACGATAATGCAAGTTAGGATCGAATTCGCCAAGTAATTTTTTACACGATCCCTAAAATTCGTCTTTTTCAGTTTTTTTACAATAACTCGGCAAATAATTGTTTTTGAATTAAAAAAATTGGGATTTTGGTTCTACTTGATCTACTTTATCGATTTAAGTAAAAAAAAATTGGGGTTGCTATTCATGTTTTATTTTTTATTATTTAAATTTACATAAAAAATTATTAAAACTGAAAAATTGATGAAAAAACTTTTGTGATTTGTTTTTGGAAGATTAAGAAGTATATAATGAAAAAAAAAAACTTTCTTTAATTCCTTTTATTTGCGGAGATATGAATAAAAGTTTATGAAACTTTTTTAACATTATGGGCGTTCAACTTTGAATGCTTATTTAGCTTAGCAAATAATGCAAAGTAAATAATTCTTTTTTACACATGGGGAATTTTGAAGGTGCTGAACATTTTTATGTAAAAAAAATGGGTGTTGCCATTGGAATTTTCAAAGTTGATACACATTTTAATATGTAGACGACCCCTTATACAAATTTTGTTGCCAGTTCTCAGTTCCTTACGCTATTTCCTGAAAAAATGACACCTTTCACAAAGTTCCTTGTTCAATAGCAGCTGAGAAACGTGCGGAGGAGCGTTTTTTTCCCCATACATGAATGCATAGATAAAATTTCATCTGCAGTATATATTTTTAAATCCTCCAAAAGCAACTTTCCCTGAAAATTCCTATTACTTGGTATTTCGTCAAACGCGCGGGATGGCCATCCTTCCCTGTATTTAGCTTCCCTGCTATACCTTACAGTTACTTCACCCTGCTCAATGGTGGGGAATATGGAATGACTACTCCCCACTACTCATTAGCAGAAGTTGACATTTCAAAACTAATGCATTAGTACCCAGTTGGGGTTTTAGAGGGATGGGCAAGATTCGCATTATTTGAGAAACGCTTGATTATACTACCATACTCACACAGAATGTTCTAGGGATTATAAGAAGATGAATTAAATGATGGGGTGATAAAAGGAATCTATGAAACGAATGGGCAATGTTTCGGACAACCTGATCAACAAGCTCGTTGGTCTACGCCAGTGGTTCCCAACTTTTTCTGGACCATAGCCTCGTTCTTTAGGTTGATTAACATCCATCGCCCCCTTTTAATTTTCATGTTATGTCTAATCATAATTTGAGATAAAGTGTAACTATAAAACAGTTTAATAACACTTAATACCGTTTATAAAAACAACCAAAGAAGATTTATCCGGTCACTTTTAAATAAAATAGAAAAAAAAAACATAAAACACCGGTTTTTAACCCTTTCAGTCCCAGTGATGCCATTTGGCATCATCACTTTCAATATTTTTTTCAAAATGTTTATGTCCCGTTATGACATCTAAACACACATCATTCGATTCTTCATACTTTGTTCAATTAGACAATATTTTGCATTTATCTCAATAGAAGTCAGAACTACTATTTTTTTTTATTCAGAAAATAGCCAACAAGCGTTTCACCTGATTTTTGATAAGTTCACTTCAGTTCCACATGTTTAAAACACAATTTAAACTATTTCGGTTAAAATAATTACTAATTTTTTTAATAATATGGTCAGATACCTTAAAATATATAACTCGAAGTGTTTTTAGGTAATATATATATTTTTATTTTGTTGTTTTCCACAGTTAAAAAATTTGGCATTATTTCAAAAACCATATAAAAAATTAAAATGATTTTTTTTATGGAACTTGTATATTTAACCTAAAATAAACTCATTTTGTGAATATCAGAAGTTTCTGTAGTGTAGTAAATTTTTGGGACTGAAAGGGTTGAAGAACAAAAGGCTAATTCCATTCGTGACAGACATGACATAAGACAACTTTCTTGGCTCTTAAAAAGTATTAAATGTTAATTGACTTTTAAAAAATTACCATGGGGTGATGCAAATAAATGGTCTTGATTATATAAAACGCTGAAATTTTCTTTCAAGAGAAAATACTTACAATTAATTGGGTTTAAACATGCCGTGACTGACATGACAAGATTGAGACACAAATTTTGAGTGACCTTATATTATTACCATTTGCTCTTAACTGGAATGCATTTCAAATCTAGAATTTTCTTTGAATCAATATAAGATTCTGATGCGCCAACCAGAAAGATAAAAATCAAGAAATTTATAAATAGTAAAATATTATAAATATTTATTAGCGTGACTGACATGACAAATGTGACAGACATGACAAAGTTTTGATGTTCTATATTTAACTTAAATTTTAAATTTAATGTTCGATTTTTTTTAACTGTTTATTTTGAGGTATAAAAAGAGAAAATAAAGTGTCAAGAATTCTTGCAGAGTAGATTTTGTTCAAAATAAAAAAGTTGAAATTTAAAAAATGATGTCCATGGCGCATTTTCATGGAATCAACCAAAAGTGAAATAAGATATTTTTACTGGTTTCTAGAAAATTTAAGAGAGTTGGAAGGTAAAAATTGGCTGGTTTGATTATGGTTGGAGAATGGTTGTACTGTACAAAGGTACAACATTATTTTAATTTTCTCTCTTTGAATACTCATCGCCCCCTGATCGCCCTTCAAGTATTTTTTGCCCCCTTGATAACACAAATCGCCCACTTGGGGCTATCGACCCCCCAGGTCGGGAGCCACTGGTCTACTCAATACTGTTGTGTCGGACACTGGTGTGGTGACGGCATTACTAGGCAAGTGCCTACACACTGTAAAAAATTTCCTTAACTTTCCGTATATATACCAGGAACTTTCCTGGCTTTTTCAAGTATTCATCGCTTCGTGATAAGTTCCTGGGATTTTCAGGTTTTCTTTTTCAAATCTGGCAACGTTGCTATGAACCGCCGCCATTGCTCGCGGCGCGCCTCGCGCAAAATCAGTTGTTTTGTAACGTTGTTGGTATCGCGAAGTTCATTACGATGTGGCCGAGTGGTTAAGGCATCCGCCTCAGGATTCAGCCTTCTCCAGAGTTTGGGGGTTCGAATCCCACCTACTGCCAGTCATTCTATAAATCGGATATCTGTATTGGGAAAGAGTAGAAAATCCAATTCGTGATGGATGGGCCCGAGTACTCGGGGACAGACGTGCTTGTTAAATCTGTGGAGTCCAAAGTCCCGTTGCGGTCAGCGTACGATGTCGCTCGAAGTTCCGTTGGGTTTCCGCTCAGTTTCCAGAACGGTTCCAGGTATTTTTTAGGAAGGTTCCTGGTATTTTCCAGAAAGGTTCCAGTTATTTTCCAGAAAGGTTCCAGGTATTTTCCAGAGAAGTTACTGGCTCTAAGTGGGATTGTTTCTATATTTTTGGGGAAGGTTACTGGGTATATTCCAGGAACATTACTGGTAAAAATTGGGCAGCTCAGCTGCCCATTATTTCCCAGTAACGTTCCTGAATTTTTTTACAGTGCACCTGCGAGCAATGGTTCGGAGTTTTTTTTTTAAAAAACCCGTTTTCTTTTTTAAATTTATTCCCATAACTTTTTTTTTATCCCCGTTAAAAAAAGCGGTTGGTACACTATCCCTTTTAGCCAATATACACTGCTCAAAACAATTAGGGGAGCACATGTTTTAAACCCTTTCGCTCCCAATGATTCCATTGGGAATCATCAGCTAGTGATTTTTTTCTGACTAAGTTAAATTCGCAACTTATGTATCGTTAGATACATCATTATATGGAAGAATAACGTATTTTGAAGAATTTAAAATATTTTTTTAATATTAATGAAAATATGAAAAATATGGTAAAATAAATATCACTTTAAAGCAGTTTTAGAAAATAAATTGACCCTAAATTTTTCGTGCTTGCATTTTTTAGATGTTTAAAAATATATTTCAACTATTTTAACAAAAAAAGTTTTGAAAAAATTATTGTTATAATTTATTAAAAAGTTATTATTCCATTTTCCCCCTTTAAATTTAAGTATTAAAAGCTTAAGATTTTTTCTCCTGTTTTTTACTATTTCATTTCGAATGCATAGTGAACCTATTTAACAAATTTCAGATTTATAGGATAAAAATTAAAAAGTTGGGAGTGAAGTTAAAGTTGGAATTAAAAAGTGCTCCCCTAATTGTTTTGAGCAGTGTAGTACAGACTTTCCAATTAAATAGAGCTCAAGGAAGAAGACTGTTTAGAATTTTGGGCAAAGAGATGAATGAAATGTAATAAAAAAAATCCTTTATTTGAATTTGAATTGACTTTCAAAGAAGAGGAAGCACACCAGCAATTATGTCCATTGTGAATTTTAGCATTAAAATGCCAACTCAGTTGTTTCTGGTTGTCCATTAGCAGCTCTTGTGCACGAACGTCGGCATCTTTCACGCAATAACGATTGAGGCACTGCATATTATTATGAACAGTTCTTATTTTTAATCGTTATTTTTCCCAATTTTAACTGTTTTTTTACTTACAACGCTCAAAATATGTGTCTGTTTTGGGGCTTGAAACAATTGATGCTTACATGTTTAGACAATTCTTTCGTAAAAGTGCAATTATTTAAATTAAACTAAACCTTGTACGCTTGTATTATTAAATTAAAAAAAAAAAGAAACAAGTTTCCGTTTCTTCTTTTATAACATTTTTGGTTTATCCCTGGCACAGACAATGAAAAGATCCCTCGTCACGGAATGCATGACCTTGAAAACGCATTATTTTAAATGCTTAAGGCGGGATGAGACCGAAAGTCGGTGGGTCTCCAAATCAAAGTGCTTCTCGGTTAATCCAATGGAAAGAAACAATATTCTAAGCTACATTTTCACGGCTGTTTAGAGTAGGCTGGGAGCTCAGTCGGTAAAGGCGTTCGTCCTGCATGCGGAAGGTCCCATGTTCGGGTCCGGGTATCGCCAAGATAACTGCCGACCTATAAACGGCCCGTCAAAAATGTCCGACGAATAATTCCTCGTGTAGAGAGAGTACACGTTAAATATGTTCCATAGTCCCATCGCTGCGTACGATGTCGCCATTAACGGCTGCTTTAGGCTAGTCACTTGACTGTGGTTTGAAATTACGACACTCTTTGCCAATAGCCCTCGTGTAGCTCTAGTGTGACGATTATTCAAAAATAAACTAATCGGCTGTTTAGATTATTTTTGACGAAAGTTTTTTTAAAGATGAATTAAAGTTGTGTTAAAAAGCCAATATAATTATATTTCATGTATTTGTTAGCTTATTTTCCGATTTTCAATAAGTAATTTTACAATAAAATGTTAGAGCAGATTAAAAAAACAACAGCATAGAATTAAAGATTTACTCAAACCAGCTATATTTATCATATTAAAAAACCTTTTGTAAAATTTTTTGATACAGCCGGAGTAAAGTAGTAGCTGGATTAAGTAACGGATTTTCTATGTTATTCCAATGGGAATTTTCCAAGCTGAATTACTTCACTTTTATCGAATATTTTTACAAAAGGTTTTTGAAAAGATAAATGCAATGCAGGTGGTATAAAAACGTTAATATTATTCTGGCTCGAATATTTGAGTTTCAACAAGTAATTTTACAAAAAATATTGGGATCCATTTTTTAAAAAAAAAGTATTATTGAGATACTTAAACCAGTTATAAATTTATCATAAACAATTATTTGTAATTTTTTTAAATACAGCTTTAGTAATTGAGGTCCGAAAATTATTTACCTCCATTGGATTAACACAGAGAAAAGACTTCAGTTTGGATATCCCTCCCCCCGCTTATTTTCGAACCTTTATCCTACTTACATATCATCATTATAATTATTATTGGTATTGTTCCTGAATTACATCCGAAAATAATCATTCATGTAACCACTAAACATGAAAATACCCTGACAAATACTTAGCTGTAAATCCTCTTCAAAACTAAAATTATTACGTGCGTAATTGTGTTAAACTATACATAACAAAACCGCAAAATATTTTTGAAATTTCACAATTTTCTGGTGCACGCTATTTTTTTGTTATTGTTCTGGGACTATTATTTTCAGCTGAAGGATATGCTTTCAGCTCATTTATGGACGCGGTGTATTGTGATAGCAGCTCACAAAAGAAGTAAATAATTTCAAAGAGACTAAAAGTGGAGAATAGCAAATTCATTTGTCACCATAGTGTTGAAGTTTCCGTTTTGCACTAAATGTAAAGCTTTACCCTCTTAAGGCCAGTGCAATATCTTACACCTATATTCTTAATTTAAACATACTTTTCATACAAAAATCTACTAAAATGTATGTTTGCATAGTACTTTAAAAACATTATGTTTAATAGTTATTGAGAGACACGCCTTAAGTTCTAAAACTACACATTTTTGCCTTATAAAAGCAAAAAAAAAAAAAACCTTTCGTATCAAATATTTGTTATTAAAGTTTTATCTTAACATTGTTTTTAATGCAACGTGCCTTTAAAATCAAATACTAAAGTAACTTTTGAAAAGTTTAAAAAAAAAGGCTTAAAATAATTTAAAAAAAAAAAGAACTGTAATATCGTATTGACCCTCGCTCAACTTCAATTTTTTTAAAGAAATAAATGACTGATACCAGTAATCAAAGGCTAAAAACTGATATTTGAATATTCTTCTATCGGAACGGTCAGTTTCGGAACTAATTAACGTGTTAATTGTTTGTGGGGAGGTTTTAAAAAATGTCCCCAAATGCCGACGCCAGGTCGCAAGATATAGTTTTGTACCTTTGCTTCGTACTTTTGAACCTTTGTTGAATTATTCTGGGCTTAACTAAAACTTAAGCTGACACCCATTCACCTTGAAAGGGACATACGGCGTGAAAATGATGCGATTTATAATACATTTTTAGTTGATATAACTATTGTAAATTTTTCAGAAAAAACATATTTTTGAATATTAAAAATCGCATTGACATTATTTTTTTGAGATTATAATAAAAAAAACGATGCACAATGTAAGTCTCAATGTCTAATTGTGTATCTGAAGTAATGGATAAAGCAATTTACTTTTATAGTTTTTTTTTATGTTTATTCTGAATTTTTAAGTGGCTTGAAATTATATTTTAAGGATATTCATGTCCTTCGTAGGCTTTTTTTTTGCGATGTAAAGAGTCTAAGATTGAAAAATATCGGAAGACGTGTTATCTACTGCTTATTTTATAATTAAATTTTCTAAAATGAGGTATCCTTTGAGCTTTTACTATAAAACTTGATGAAAAATTAGAAACGTTGCAAAACATGTATCCCCCTCCCTTTATCACTGGTTCTCAGGTGCTTTTCCGTCAATCTTTTTAAAATCTCTGTTACACTGATTTAAAATTGTTTTGTGGTATTCATTTGTACTACTTTTCTATTAAACATTTTTTTCAATGAAATCCAAATTTAAATGCCATCGAAAAGAGAGAAATTGATAACTTGGCTATTTCCGAGAGGTTTATGTTTCAAGATGGTGTAAAAGCCATTGGACGATGATTTCGAAAACTCGAAATTCACTTAAAATAAAAATTCACAACAATTCTAACAATGAAGTTTGAATTTTTGGTTCGCGATATCCCTAAAAACCAGGTACAAAAATAAAACCTGTTAATTTTCACACCAGAAGGACAATTTTTATTACCCCTACACCTACAACCTATTCAACATTTACTGACTTCAAAAGATTTGGCGCCAAATCGTTCAACTAACTGTTTTTTCATCAATACACAGGTTAAATGTTTATACTCCTTAATCAATGATAAATCACGTCCCAATTTCCTATCTCGTGTTATGAAGTATAGATATTCTAGGAAGAGTTTCCTTCTCTTACACAATGTCCATGTAGTAAAGGCCGTTCCTCTTAGGACGCATCTTTCACCAAGCCATTTGCCACCTCTGTCAAACGCGTGATAAGACGTCCATAGCTATTTGACGTGTTTAGACGTCTTGCTGTTTATGTGATAAGTCGCCGCCAGGAAGATCTTTCAACTTCTTAATAGATGCTTTAAACTTAAAGACTGCGGGTTGGGAGATTGGGCAACTTGTTGCAAACTTGAGAGCCACTTGCTTGGGATATTGAGTGGAAGTTTTCTCTTGCCGATTGCATGGACTGCGAATTGAATTACTGAAAAAAGAACAAAAAAGGTGAGTGTTTTTATACGTGTGTGTTCAAAGTCCTATTAAGATGTAATTAAGGCCGTAAAATTAAAGAATCCTGCCTAACTGTGTACTTGAGGGCCCCTTGCAATGGATCCTAAAATATTTGTAATGTTTTTTACATGAAAGATCTCAAAGAGATAAACAAAAAATTTACAATGAATTTTGAATACAAAAATAATTTTTACTGCAATCCAACGTTTTTTACTTTTTATGTATTTAAAGTTTTTTTTTTTTTAATTTTCAGTTTTTTAGACTTTTCTACAAACTATTTTGTAGTTAGAGTAGTCAACAAGGAATTAGCGTTTCCGAAAAATTTACTTTTAACAAGGCTTGTGGACAAGTTTTTTGCCAAATTTCTTGCTCTGTTTATAATGGTGCTAGTATCTCTGTAGTTAAAGGTCTGATTTCTTAACGGAACAAAAGTTTAGCTAATATCATTTTAAGCAATCCTCAGCGTAAAAAATTCTGTTAGAAAATAGAATATTTTTGCTATTTTCCTACAGAAAATTTGTGTGTTCTGAAACTAACTACAGAAATTTATAGTACAATTACATCTCAATTTGTCGAAAGGCACATTTCTCTTTAAACAGATAAATCTGTAACCACTTATACAGGTTGCATCTGTTATTAAAATTTTTTTCTGTTATTAAATGCGGATTTTTTTTATATAATGTAGTTTCTATGGCAGCGATGGTGTAGTGTTCAGTAGAACCATCGACGATGGTTCACATACGGCTGTCTTGACAGTTTTTTTTTAACGTACTCAACCAATACATAAATATTTGTTAGACATAAATATTTTATGTATTGCTTGGCTTACGGGAAAATTCTGTCAACAGATTTAGTCCGTATCGTTACAAATATTTATTATTTTAATTTTGCAGCCAGATGTTTTTCGTAATAAAACAAGAGTTTTTTTTTAGATTGCTGTTATTATTAAGCCCCTTTACTGAACTAAATATGGGATTTAAGGTAGGCAAATACCCATTTTTTTCGATTAACTTACACTTGGGCATTAAAAAAAACACTAGTACATTTACACCAGATGGTAAAGGTTTATAGCACAGATACATATTGAAATAGCATCTGTAAAAAATTTCGGGTAAATTAATGTAAAACTTTTTATAATAGAAGTGTTAGCGTAACCCCCTCTTTTTAGTTGAAAAACACAGTTTAAAATAAACCAATTATATTTAAATAAAAAAAATTGCCCAAAAGCATTGTTCATTATATTTGAAATCACGATGCCAAATTTGGAAAAGAATAAACTAACAGTAAAAATTTTAGAATTTTGGGTATTCGCCTACCTTATGGAATGACTGTTATACTGTGTCTTGCCGACTGAAAAAATAAGGGACTTAAGGTATCCGACTACCTTTCGGGAATTATAGGTTTAACGGTGAATGTTATAACAGATTAGAACGTTAAAAACGGACCACAACGTAATTGGAAGGGGGGACATCCGGTGGAGGTATTGGAACTAATTACTAATACTAAGGGCCAAGAACTCAAAGAACTAGAATAAGGGTCAAGAACTCAAAGACCAGCAAACAACAAAGCTTAATTATTTAGTGGGAATATTTTTTTGATGTCACGCTCCAGATACTGAGATTTCATTGGTTGTTTTGTTTTCCTTGACGAAGTATTGAAACAAGCGCATTGGTTTTTTTAACGTCACACGCTCCGAACTGCGATTTCATGGGTTGTTTTGTTTTCTTTGACAAAGTGTCGAAACAATCCCATTGACATATCTCACCCGATTATCTTTTGCTCCATCTTCTTCAATAAATAACGTATTGGTCACTTAGAAACTTCTTAATTTACGGTTCCGGACATAACCCGACAGGATATAAACCCGTCAGGGAAAATCCCGATCGAGCCGAAATAATAACAAGTTCGAAAATGCCGACAAATATATATCCATAAATGATGCCTTTGTGCTTAATTAAGGCCAAGTTAATAACTCAATTTTACTTTAATATTTTTTGCAATATCTGCTGTCAATATTTCGGCGGTCGGGTTTTGGATTGTCGGGTGACAGGCTACACTCTTAAAACAAAAGAGTGAAATCCACTCCTGTAGGAGAAGTGTATTTTCGACACTGGAAAGGAGTGAATATTAACTCAGACTGAGTTAAAATCACTCGTTTGGAGTGATCCTGTAGGAGGTTTAACACACAAAGGATCCACTCCAATAGGAGAAGTACATTTTCAGCGCTGGAGGAGTGAAAATTAACTCAGACTGAGTTAAAATCGTTCGTTTGTTTTAAGAGTGTATATATCGGAACTATGTCCCAGACTCCTTATTTCAACCCTCTGACGTGTTAACGCCTCCCTCACTCTCAGACAAGATGACACATCTAAGTTTGCAGGTTAGGTTTAGTTGAATAATGTTGCACTAGCTACGCTACACACAGGCTATTAGCAACGGCAACCGACTACTCAACTTTGAACAGTTGGTAAAGAGGTCTTCACCTGAGCCGGACGCATTCGGTCTTTTCAGTGACAAAATGCGCGGTTTTACTTAGGTTAGAGTTTCTTGAAAGTAGGAATACCACGAACCACGACAGATTTTGTCTGTACTTTATGCTTTACTGTACTGTGCTTTTGTGTCCCTTATAATTTTAGGGTTCCTAAACAAATCTTCTCTTTTTTTTTACCTTTGTTTGACCCCTGTCAATGTCAATTTTTTTTTGGTATACACCATCAAATAGTATCTTCTTGTAACTTAATAAAACGTACCTAAACGTTTAGCTATTTTTTATAATGTTATATTAGCGTAAGTATGTTCAACTCATTCAGGTACATTAACCTAAAGAGCCATTCACTGCTGTTCATCATGCTTGTCGAATCTTATAGCTTGGAAGTTCATTGAAGATTAATTAAAAAGTCATCAACTTTTCCATGCACCCTTAAAAAATAAATTATATATATTTGTAAGTAACCACATAAGTTCAATACCTCCGTTTCGCGTCTCTGTTCAACACGTTTGTGTAATAAGGTCATCGTTTCTCAGATTGTGCGTGATACACAACATCGATATTTAATGACACTTTTTTTTTTCTACAAAATGTAACTCGTAATTTGAATGTGCATTGAATAATTAGAAGTCTGACTCATTAGGTAAGCAAGGCATGGACACTCACGTATTGCATTATTTTTCGATTAGGAGTCAGTTATGTAGAAAAGTCTCAGATCAATTGAAGGAGCTTGAGTGTTTTTATTTTTTCAAGCTTTCAGAGTTTTTTAAGGGGGACTGGAGCCCATGTTAAAATGACCTTCTTTACGTACCATTTTTCTCAGAATCTATTGGATACTTTATAAAGAAATTTTTACCAGTTGTTAAGGTAGGCGAATACCCAAAATTCCCCAAAATTCTGAAATTTTTACTATTACTTTAATCTTTTCCAAATTTGGCATAGTGATTTCAAATATAATACTATTTAGGCATTCTTTTTAAATTTAAATATAATTTATTTATTTTAAACGGTGTTTTTCAACAAAAAAAAAAGAGGTTTACGCTAACAAGTCTACCACATTGAATTTTCTTCCTATAAACATTATGTGCTAAATTCTTCGTTTTGAACTGATGCATGCAATGATCCTCTAGATTTACATAAAAATTGCAAGAAAAGAAGTTATTAAGAAAAATGTTATAAATTAACCGAAAAAAAAGAGACTTTTTTCGATTAACTTACACTTGGACATTTAAAAAAAAAACCTTGGATATTTACACCAGATGTTAGAGGTTCATGGTACAGATATATATTGAAATAGCATCTGTAAAAAATTCCAGGTAAATTACTGTAAAACTTTTTATGCTAGAAGTGTTAGCATAAACCCCCTTTTTTTAGTTGAAAAACGCCGTTTAAAATAAATCAGTTATATTTAATTAAAAACAATTGGCCAAAAAGCATTGTTCATCATATTTGAAATCACTATGCCAAATTTGGAAAAGATTAAAGTAATAGTAAAAATTTTAGAATTTTGGGTACTCGCCTACCTTAAATAAATGTTTATTATTTTAATGGAGGCATTTTCTAAATTTTTGTTTAGTTTTTGAATTATAATTTTTTAAGTGAAACTACATATTTTTTTTACCTAAAAACTTATATAATATTGTACTTAAATATTAAAAAGAAAAAAAAAGTAAAATAGTTATAGTCAAATACTTCCAGCGGTTTTTAGAAACCAACTTATTTTATTTGTGTAAAAAAATTTCAGGCTGCAACTCACAGTAGATTTTGAGAAAAAGGTACATGAACATTGAAAAAGTAAGTTTTGAGATATAAGCGTTTTAAGTAAACAATATGACTGGAATTTAAATTTACCTAAACAGCGTTTGTTTAAAAAATATCAAAAATACTTCCTGTACTCGAAACTTCTAATGTCAGATATCGTTGAAAAGATACGATTTTGTAGAAGAAACACTAAAAATATTGAAACGTCTTTTTTGAAAATTTTTGGGGGTCTGGTCTCCCTTATATAATTTTTGGACCACGTATGGTTGAAAAACTGTTGAGTGAAAAAATATTATAAAATTTGATAACTTTTAATTAGAATGTATATGATGTTATTTTCTGCATTCATAGATAAACTCATCAAGTCAGATATATCACAAAAAGAGGCGAATGTTTTAAAGATACGTAGAAAATGTTAATATTGTGGAATCATTTTTGTGCTGGATTTTAATTCTTGGTAGCAAAAACTTAAAGTTATCTTAAAAATGAACACTTTTACAATGTTTCGAGTACTTAAGTTTTTGTGTTTCATTAAATTCTTTGAGGCTTAGGCCTAGAATAATTTGGGACAAAATTCTAAATTTCAATACCTTTTAACAAACTTTTTTTTAAAACTTTAACAAAAAAAAAAACAAGAATATATTTACCGAAAAATACTGTTTTTTTCTGCGAACTTTTTTTTCGGTAAAATATGCTGTTGAAAGAATAAACAGTTTCTGGTTTTAACTGCTTAAGGAGCACTAGAGTGCAACCGAAATAGCAATTTAACTGTTTGTTAAAACTCTTTGAACCATATTAGCTCAGTTGGAAGGATGTGAAAGATCTACCATTGGTTGTTCGGCCCTGGTTTGGCAGTTTATTATTCCTCGGTACATTATTGTGAGCAGTATCCCCGCTTTTTACTGAGGTGACCTGGGGTTCTATGTCCCTGATTTTTTTTAAACAATTTGTCTGTTAAAATCCACTTTTGCCTTAATTGTTTGTATTAAATAAAAAGTAAAAAAAAAGCTTTTGCTTTGAAATTGAACATTTTTAGTAAAAAATAAAAAGTTGATAGTTTTTTTTTTGAAAAAAAAAAAAAAACCGATTTTTTTACAGTGCAGTAGTCATGAAAAAGTCGTTTGACAACCACTTACGGCCGAGGTAAAGAAGGGCTTAATGGAGGGTTCGCCGAATCGTTGTACAACTTTTCTGAATAGCTGATTGCATTCGTTTTTTGTTTGTAAACTTTTGGGATCAGGTCAACTGTATTTCTTCAACACTATTACGCGATAGTACGATCGCGGGTTACTACCATGCTCGAGACGTCTCGACGACAGGTCTTTCATTAGAAGATAATTCTATAAGGATATTCGCTTTTACTCAGAAGATAGAAGTAAGTAATGCATTTCAATATTCCATTAATTTTTTTTTTACTTTCAATAGCCTAATCTATAATAATAATCTATAATAATAACAAGCCTAATCTATAATATTTTTTTTACTTTCAATAACCTAATCTATAATATTTTTTTTTACTTTCAATAACCTAATCTATAATAATAATAACATATAACTAATCTATA
Source organism: Hylyphantes graminicola (assembly GCA_023701765.1). NCBI lineage: Eukaryota > Metazoa > Arthropoda > Arachnida > Araneae > Linyphiidae > Hylyphantes > Hylyphantes graminicola. The sequence goes on along the minus strand of CM043113.1, from coordinate 67,479,990 downwards.
TCCGAACAACCAATGGAGAAGTTCTAAAAGAACAAAAATAGCCTACTTTCCTGTTACTTAAATACTTACCAAAATTCTTATCTTGAAAAAAGTAGGTTTGTAACAGTAAATAACATCAACAACTGTTTCTACATTAAATTTATTATATACATTAGAATAAATTTTACTAAACACAGCATCCAGTTATAATTTCAACTTCTTAAAGCTAAATCAATTATTTTCATTAATTTTCTATCTCCAATAAAATAAATATTACTTTTGCATAGTTATTAATGGAAATTTGGAATTATTGATTTTATATCCATCGTTGTCTAACCAATCATTAAATGTCATTCAAAATTAATTCATTAAAATTATTTCACTAAATAGAAATAGAAATATACCCATAAATTGACCCTGATTCATGAATCATAAAAGTACAATCGTCTACAAAAAATTTCAAAGAGCCAACAGCTCCAAGATAACAGCTTCTTAAAAAAAAAAAAAAAAAAAAAAAGCGCAATTTTGGTATTAGTCCAGGCAACGAAGAGTTCTAGAGGGAAAGTTTTGGAACACAATTTTTGACTTCATAACTTTGTTTAGACTAGTTAGGAGGTAAACATATCAAAAGTCCCCGCCCCTAGCCCCTGTGCTAAAGGGGGGAGGGGGGGTTGAATGTCCCATTTTTCGGTTTTTCGCTTATATCTCGAAAACTATGCGTTCTAGCGATACAGTTGAAATACACAAAATGAAAGCTGATTAAATGTGCTACACGCTGCACCCCTCAAGTGTTTTAATATCTTGTATAGTTTTTGAGATATCCGCTCTTGAAAGTCAGTAATTTTGGAAAAAACACTTCTCCCCCCACATTTTTCCTCTTTTTTGACCGGATAATTCTTCAATAATGCACCGAAACACTAAATTTTGGCCCTAGAGTGGTAGAGAATTTAATTCTTTTCAATAATATATCTTATTTTACTATTTTATCCATTTTCCTTCAAATTTTATAGCGGTTTCAGTGTTGAGTGAAGATTGTACATGCAGTCCCATAGAGCTAATGCATAACTTTTGAAATCGCAACTGATGCAAAAGAATTGATTTGCCATGTTATTCCATTTTCACAAGGTATTAGAATCATCATAACATCAATTTAACACAAAATTGAAAAGAAAATACCATCCGGTTATTTAATTATTAATTAATAAAGTTTTAAATTAGTGGCGCCTTCTGCTGTATATTTTTGACATTTTTAAATTTCAAAACTATATAATTAAATAACTAAACAACATTTTCGTTTCGAATTTATGTCATTTCAATGTTACGTTGATTCCCTTACCTGGGCAAAAAGGGCTAACATGGCAAAGCATTACATCTGCGGAAGTTGTTATTCCAAAACTATTGCATTAGCTCTATGGGCTGACAATCCCTCTTATGTACATTTATTCTATACTGAACGTCTAAATAACACTGATACTCATTTTGTAGGCACGTTGTTATTTTAATATTTTATCTATTTCATTTCTTTCCTCGAACCCCAGAGGTAAAACGGTCAGATGATCCCCCTGTTCTTCTTTATCTTCGGAGTCAACTTGAGAGACCCAATTGAGGCTAGTACCCTGGGAATTTTGGCATTCTGATGAACATTTGAGACTTGATTTTTTACAACTACAGTTTGAGCTGGCACGGACTTTCATGTATCTGGAGAAAATGATTTTCAGAATATCGTCAGTTGCTGCTGCTAACTCACTGTGTACTTTGACTATCAGGCAGTTATTCCCAATCTTCCAATCATACACCTGAGGAGGCAGGTCATTTCCCAGCCACAGCTCATCTCGGTGTATTATTCAGAGGAAACACTGTTTTACTGCTTCCTCGGTGGGAAGAAGACGATATATCAGGCTTGATGGTGGCCCCGAATTTCAAGAATGAATTATACCTGGGGAAGGCCTCTTTCGTTGGAGCCCCATAACACCTCAAGATGCAGGTATTGCCTGCCTTTTGTAATTGATAGGTGGTTAAGGAAGGGTATGAAAAGACGGCTGCTGCTTTCTGAACCTCTGACGACTTCGTACACAACTTCGCAAATGCCATCCTGCTTTTTCGAAATACGAAAGATGTAGTGTCGCATAATGTGTTTACAAAAATTGCACGTCCTAAACCCAGTTGCTGAAGATCTTGGGATGAGAATAAAAAAATCTTTTGTCTTCCCGCGACCAGGCTTTATGAAACTGATGTCCTTATGCGCACCAGCTGTAGCCATCAAGAGGACTGTGAGGTTGACACAAAATATTAAAGTATAATAACGTGCCTGTAAAATAAGTATCTGCGTTGTTTCCGTCATTATAACAGCCGTATGCCGTATCCACTATCAGAACGTCCACATCACTTTCTGCTCGAAGGGTCCTGCATCCAATTGTCCTCAAGCTACACCTTAAGTATGTTGATAAGACTATTTTATTTAAATTTTTCGACAGAAAATCATCTTCTTTGACGTTTATCTTGGTTTTTTCAGTGAAAAGGATATCAACCGACTTCTTGATTCGATAGAGCTTCTGCTGGTCCCTGTGCACAGTGAGCTAGCAGCAGCACCTGACGATGTTCTGAAAATTATGTTAGGACGATGCAAGAAAGACTGTGTCAGTTCAAGTATAGCAGCAAAAATGGCAAGCCTCAAAGGTCCCAAAGCATGCCAAACTTACCATTGGAACAGCGTCAATGGGGTCCCTCGAATTGACTCCGAAGATGAAGAACAGGAATAGCATCTGACCGTTTTCCCACTGGGGTTTGACGAATGAAATTAATAGATAACATATTAAAGTAACAACGTGCCTACAAAATGAGTATCAGTGTAATTTAGACGTTCAGTATAGAATAAGGGTACATTGGAGGTGTTGTCAGTCCCATAGAGCTAATGCATTAGTTTTGGAATAACAACTTAAACAGATGTATTGCTTTGCCATGTTAGCCCTTTTTGCCCAGGTACGGGAATCAACATAAAATCGAAATGAAACAAATTTGAAATGAAAATATTATCTAGTTATTTAGTTATATATTTTTGAAATTTTAAAATGGCAAACATATACAGCAGATGGCGCCACTATTTTAAAACTTTATTAAATAATAATTAAATAACCGGATGGTATTTTCTTTTCAATTTTGTGCTAAATTGATGTAATGATGATTCTAATACCTTGTGAAAATGGAATAACATGGCAAATCAATTCTTTTGCATCAGTTGCGATTTCAAAAGTTATGCATTAGCTCTATGGGACTGCATGTACAATCTTCCCTCAACACTGAAACCGCTTTAAAATGTGAAGGAAAATAAATAAAATCGTAAAATAAGATATATTATTGAAAATAATTAAATTCTCTACCACTCTAGGGCCAAAATTAAGTGTTTCGGTGCATTATTGAAGAATTATCCGGTCAAAAAAGGGGGAAAATGTGGGGGGGAGAAGTGTTTTTTCCAAAATTACTGACTTTCAAGAGCGGATATCTCAAAAACTATACAAGATATTAAAACACTTGAGGGGTGCAGCGTGTAGCACATTTAATCAGCTTTCATTTTGTGTATTTCAACTATATCGCTAGAACGCATAGTTTTCGAGATATAAGCGAAAAACCGAAAAATGGGACATTCAACCCCCCCTCCCCCCTTTAGCACAGGGGCTAGGGGCGGGGACTTTTGATATGTTTACCTCCTAACTAGTCTAAACAAAGTTATGAAGTCAAAAATTGTGTTCCAAAACTTTCCCTCTAGACCCTTTTTTCAGCCTTCGTTGCCTGGACTATATCGTTATTTTCTACGCAACTGGCCGCCATGTTGAGGTGTTGAGGTCACGTAATCCTCCACTCTAATACTTTAATTAAGATCTCTATGAGTTTTACTTATTGCTGTTCGCTGGCACACCTCCTTAAAACAGAAAAGTCGAACTTCTTTCCCCGTTGGGTCCCCGCTTCCCTCCATATAGTTTATCTTAGCGATGAATGAGACAGTATGACCGCGGGTTTAAAAACCGAAGTCTCTATGTGTTAATACAATGAAAAGATTTTTTTTAAAAGCTGACTTACTGGGTATTATATAATATCACTTTTCAAATTGGTTCCAATATTTTGTTGCGAAATTATTTATGAAAAAATTAAAATAATATATTCGAAACAATTTCAAAAAGTGTTATTATAGAGACTAGTTAGTCAATTACCTTTATCACATAAAAAATCGTTTGTAAAAATATTTAATACGGCCTGTGATGTGGCTTCGATTTTTTTCTCGATGAGATTAACACAGACAGACTGCGGTTTAAAGACCCGCTGTCATTCGATCTCATTCGCCGTTAAGAAAAACTATTTAGTTGGAACCTCGGGCACAACGGGATATCGCAGTGGAAAGAAGTTGCACTAATTTTATAGCTAGTTTTCTAAACTCCAAGTATTTGACGAGCATTTTACGAAATAGAGTGTAACACATTAGTGTATGACGGAACTTCCCACAGAGTCTAAGCGCGCGCAGTCTTATATGTTGTTGAAACAAAAGGGATTACGCAAAAAATTGGGATTACACATCAAGCCAACCTTGATTAGTCCGTAAAAAGAAGTTCTTGCAATCAAAATATTTCTAGGTAAATTTCTTTCTAAATAACCTAGCCGGACTACCTTAGACTTTGGTATAAAAATATCGTCACTTAAGTTTCCACATGTGCTATCTCAATTTGCACAACGGATCAGATGTACTGTACGTGTACAGTAACCCATGGCGGTCTTTCCAAAATCGCGCTAAAAGTCCGTATTCTGGCGACTTTTGACGTCACGCTCTCTACACTGCTCTAATAAATAATGGTCAGATGGGGTTGCCGGAAAACGTCATCATTGCGAAGTAAAAAATTCGAATCATCAGTCGAAGTCTGACAAGTTGCCGCAAAAAATTATGTATCACCAAATCCGAAAAAATCGCGCCAAGGGTTACCGTACAGTAAATCTGATCCGTTGTGCAAATTGAGATAACCTTTGTGGTGGCACAACTTAAGTGACAGTATAAAAAAATAACGGTATAACAAAAAACTAAAAAAAATTTACTTGTATGTCATTGTTTTATAGTAAAAGCACGTAAAATCCACCGTAAATCTTGATTTAGCTTTGGTGCTGCTTTTTTCACTCCTTTCTAACCTTGCTCCCTTATTTATGTGTAACCTTACATCGTTTATCTAGTGTAAAGTTACCCAGCTTGGTGTAAGTTGGTACGTTGTTTTATGTTTATAAAACCAGAGATAGCTCTCGCTGCTACCGTTTTATGGAGTAACGTTACACTAAACACTGTACAGTGAATGAACGAAAAATATCATTTGATATTAACCTTTTCAGCCCCAATTTTATTATTATTTTTCATTGTAAAAATCTAAAATTGGTTTAATGTACTCATCATGGGTCCAGAAGCAAATCGGGAAAAGAATGAAAAAAAAAAAAATCTTTAATTTCTCAACTTAAAATTAAAGCGGAAAAATTGGAATTATAACTAATAAATCAATAATATATATATTTTTTGAAACTTTATGTGTTAAAATAGCTAATATTCAATTTTTAAACATTTCAAAATGCAAACATGGAAAATTTATGGCCAATTTATTTACTAAAATTGTTTCAGAATGAATTTTATTTTTACTGCGTTTTTCAGTAAAATACAACAATAGATATTTATGCAACTATGCGAAAAGTAATGCTTTTTAAAACAAGTGGATTTTATTTCACGAGCGAGGTACGAGCGAGTGAAATAAAGACACGAGTTTTAAAAAGTTTACTTTTCGCACGTGTTTCATACACTATTTTTTATAATTGCGTGAAAAAAATCAAATCTCATTGGTTCAAAAATAATTCACGTGCTAATTAGACTAAAATAGACTAAGAGATGTCAAAGAAAACAATCAATGAACTCGCAGTTCGGAGCGCGTGACGCTATAAAAAACCAATAAGCGTGTTTCAACATTTTGTCAAAGAAAGCAACCAATGAACTCGCAGTTCGAAGGGCGTGACTTAAGAAATATTCCCATCGCGAGAAAAAAAATTCATTGATTCAAAAATAATTCACGCGCATAATATTTTTAAATACAGCAGATCGATAAATCTTTGGATTTTATGAGTATTATCAAATCGAAATTTTACTTGAAATGTTGGCATCTTATAAAAAGAGTGCGACAAAGTCTTTTTTTCACTGCTTTTGGGTGAAAAAAAGTACTTTTTTTCACTGTTTCAAAAAGTCTAGCTTTGTGCACGCGTCTGATATTGAAATTATAATGTAAAAGTCGGCTTTTTTTCACGCAATTATAAAATAGTTATTTATTCAACTAGTGTGAAAAGTGCGGCTTTTTTAAACGAGCTGAATAATTTATATCACGAGCGAGTAAAATAAATTCACCTGTTTAAAAATAGTTATTTAAGCAACTAGTGGTGAAAATGATACTTTATTAAGCGAGTGGCTTTTATTTCACCGTAGGTCGAGTGAAATAATGACAAGATCTTAAAAAAGTATTATTTGGCACATGCTTGCTTACAATATTTTTTATAATAACGTGCAAAAGCGTGAAATTGGTGTTCTTACTTTTGTCTTATTTAAGTTCTTTTAATAATTTTTGAAGTACTTGTAGTTTCCATGGAGATATTAGAAAATGCAAATGTAATGAATCAATAGAAATAAGTGAGTTTCATGACATCATTTAGTTTCCATTTAGATAATCATGATATCATTTTGTTTTCTACCAATCAGATACTCTTATTTACTTTACCGCACTAGTGCTGAAAGTAGTTACTTTTGGCACGTAAGCACTTGAAACGTCATGGGGTTGTTTCACGACGAATCTGGCAACACTTGTCATCCTCAATTAGAATTTAATGTTTCTGCTTTAGAATTACCGTGTTAACCCGGCAGCACAACGGTTAGGAAACTAGCGCGCGATAGATGGCAGCATCTGTCACGTATGTGTATGTGTGGGTGAGTGTGTTGTGTCTGTCTTACATGACGAAGGTTTTAAGCGGATCCCTGCGCAACCACACAAACCTGAAAATGTATGTCTACCAACCAACCAACTTTAGAATCGGACCCGTTCATTTCGGACCGACCCCATTAGAATTACTGTTTATGTTTTGTTTTTGTTATTCGGCAGTGAGTTTTCGTTGAGAATATTGAAGTTAATTTTTTTAAATGCCAAGTTTTTGCTGTGTTGTTGGCTGTACGAATAATTCATTAACGCAAAAGTGTGCAGAAAAAAAAGTTTCATTACACGTATTTCCCTATGCTGATCCTGAATTGATGAATGAGTGGCTATCTCGAATTGAACGAGCATGGAGGCCGCCATCTTTGAAATTCTAATTGAGGAAGAGAGGTGTTGCCAGATTCGCCGTGAAACAACCCCATTTTCGCAACGATTTATGAATGAATTTGATATAAAAAGTGAACTTTTTTGCACGTTGTTATAAAAAGGCTATTTTTGGCGTGTTGTCAAACACTATTTTTTGTAATAACGTGCAAAAAAAAGTATTTATTAAATTGGCATTGAAAATTAACCAGGAAAAAAGTAAATTATATATTGAAAAAAAAACCTGAATGATTTGAACGTGATTATTCATAATAATGATTATTTCAAAATCACGTGCAAAAAGTATTTCTTAGATTGGCACTGGTTAGTTTTTACACACGATATTATGAAAACATTTTTTAATTCTTCAAAAGACATGATTCTTTTACCAAACGATACAAAGAGAAAATAAAGCTGAATAGAAAAATATATGGAGAATTTAATAAATTTTTCTTGAAATAATTGCGAGTTGAATTTTTTAGAAAAAAAAGTCGCAAATTTGATGATTCCAAATGTCAACATTGGGAGTGAAAGGGTTAAACGAATAACTATTTTCTAAAAGTCAGAAATCATATTTTTTTCTGAAATGAAAATAGTTGCACATCCTTTTGTCTCAGAATTCCTTAGCTTTTCAGCGAAATAATTGATGGGGAAAACATAGGACGAATGAGTAATTTTCTTCTGGTAACTTTTCCACGATGAAAGAAACAAAATGGATTTCGGCATGCTATGTTTGCAATATGAGAGATCTCAAGAAGTAACGACGCAATACTTAAATACCTTTAAAAATTAAGATATTTTTCGAATTTTTTTATTGTATCTAAATAACGAGAGTGTACAGAATGTTTCGAGTTTCTGTCACTGTAATAATTTGATGTAATACTTCATATGTATTGAGTTACTTTACACACCAAAAATTGAATTAATTTCTGTTTTTGTGTAACACTACACTAACATTTTTTGGGGCCCGGATGGTTTGGACCATTACGCTAGCAGTGTGCGCGCTGTAGCGGGTGCGGGTTCGATTAAAGCCTTCGCCTTGGGTGTACTTAAAGCCCCCAATTCTCCCTGATCAAGGCTTTAGGTGTACTTCCCTTCTCTGCGACAGTAAAAATTCTTTCTGTGTCTGTCTTACTTGACGAAGTCTTATTAACCGGGTCTCTGCACATAAACTGGAATATATATGTAGCTACCCTACCCTACCAAAATTTTGGTGTACTATTAGTTTATAATTTTAATGTATTGTTAATACAAAAATGGGGTAAAGTTTCTCCATAAGTTTCATAAATTTGCTCTATAAATGACATAACGTTAATCTTTATGTAATGTTTTTCATAAATGGTTTGAAGTTACTTCATAAATGGCATAACATTACTACTTAAATGGAGTAACGTTACTCTTTAAATTTAGTAACGTCACTCTTTAAATGGAGTATCGTTACTCTTTAAAATGCGTAACGATACTCCATATATGGCTCATAGTTACTATATGGAACATTGAGGCAACTAGGCTGCTACCAGTTAAAAAAGGAAAAACGTTACGTAATACATTTTTATAGTGGTCGATGTAAATGTTTTCAATGTTGGCATATATAAAATATATATAAAATATATAACAAATATATATGAATTTGAATACATGGCAAACATACATGAATTTGAATACATGATAAATACACATGAATTTGAATATATGGCAAATATACATGAATTTGAATACATGGCAAATATACATGAATTTGAATACATGGCAAATATACATGAATTTGAATACATGGCAAATGTACATGTATTTGAATACATGATAAATACACATGAATTTGAATATATGGCAAATATACATGAATTTGAATGCATGGCAAATATACATGAATTTGAATACATGGCAAATATACATGAATTTGAATACATGGCAAATGTACATGAATTTGAATACATGATAAATACACATGAATTTGAGTATATGGCAAATATACATGAATTTGAATAAATGGCAAATATACATGAATTTGAATACATGGTAAATATAAATGAGTTTGAATACATGCAAATATACATGAATTTGAATACATGGTAAATATAAATGAGTTTGAATACATGCAAATATACATGAATTTGAATACATGGCGAATATACATGAATTTGAATACGTCCAGACGGTTTTATTTAATTGTGACTGCGTGAAACATCATCTATGTCATTATCATCTCGACTCTGGAAGAATCTTTAAAATTTAATACCCACAAAAAAGCTTAGAATTTATTCAGTTTTTTTACAAATGTTTTAAATAAACTCAGGGATAGAATGATTTAAAACTGAATGTTACTAACCCAAAATAAATTTTCTGTTTTAAGAATAAAGTTTATTACAAATCAAATAAAAAAAAGTTATTGAAAGGACTAGCCTAGATTGAAGCTGTTTTATTAAAATAACATAAAACGGTGGAACATCCTACCGAGGGTTTTTTCAAGATCATCTGCACAATGGAATTCACATTTATTGCATAACAAATAATGAACTTAATGAGATGTCTTCATTCAATTGCAGGTTTGCAGTAAACGCAATATATTGTTTCAGCAAAACAAAACATAATAATAATTATTTTATCGATACAGAGGTTCATAAACTGTTTTTCGTGGTTGACTGTAAAAAAAGACTGTTGTTTTTTTTTACAGAAAAAATGTCAGCTGGTTTTCCAGAAAAATTCCGTATGACTTTCAGACATAATCTGTACATTTTAATCGAAGAATTCCAGTACACTCCTTGCCAACCTAAGTTGGGTAAATAGAAATATGCTATTTAGAAAATCCTTCCGCGTATGTAAGGAGCTCCATAAATTATTTGTGAATCCATCCAGAAAACATGTTTAAAATATTAGTTTCATTAAAGGTCTTTCAGATTTGAATGTTATTTGAGAAAATTTGGCAATTTGATCAGAATGAAAAGTCTATTTTGGTTAAATTGTTTAAAGATTATTTTGTAAGTAAATATTACCTTACAAGAGTTTTCAACTAACGGACCAATCGCACTTTTCCCCCCTGCCTTTTTACTATTTGTTTTTACCCAAGTTAGATTGGCACGGAATGCAGGCTTATAACAGAATCTGTCACTTCACCCGCTTCCAAAGAATCTTTGTGTTCAATAGGTAAAAAGGCGCCGACTGCAGTACTGCTGTAATCGCAACAATTCGTTGTACCATGTTTGATCTGAAATAAAAAAATCCAGTATGTTTTCTTAATTGTTAGACTAATTGAGTGCTTGCAACAATAGTCCAAGTATAATTATGGAAGTTACTGCAGTTTACCTGCCCACGGCAAAGTATTAATTCTATTTTAAAAAGTTACATGATGCTAAATTTGGCTAGCCTCATTTATTTTACATCGAAAATTCAATAGTTATTTCTTACCGTTTACTAAATATATTTATATTTCAAAGAATAAACTTGTAATATTCCTCGCTTTCAAATCGAAGCGAAACATTTCATATTAACATACAATCAAAGAATCTTTTTGTAAAATATATTTGACGGCATTTCAAACTGATTTATGCCAAAAAAATTAATTTAATTTTCATGAATTATTAATTTAATTACAATGATATATTTTTTACATAATATGAAAGGCAATGTTTTCACTTTTAAAAGAAAAGTAAAACAATTTACTATGATTATCAATTTTTTAGATGATTTAAAAAAATATATATAAACTATTTTAACACTTAAAAAGATAAAATAGAATTCAAGAAAAGTATAACAATCTAAATCACTATTATCATGTCGATATGTAAACATTTTAAATTCCTAATTACGAATATTATTATTTTTTCCTTTTATAATGAAATCGTTTGCTTTTTATAAAGATATTTGTTATTAAATCTTGCTTCTAAAAATTAGTTATTTTCCCCTTATTAAAATTGAAGTTTATTTCCTTTTTAGTGTTACTCGATACTAGTATTCATAATGTAATGTCCTGCTACGTAATGTAATGTAAATGTTAAGTTATATTGTTATATACCATTTTCAATAACTATGTACCTTAGAACTTTGTTATTTTGATGTTTATTACATTTTAATATTCCTATTTAATTCGATAACACAGCTTTTAAGAGTTTTAAAAAGTATGTTTCTTATGTATTTCATGTTTGAACCAAAGTTACCCTCCCGGAACCTAATCGTGTTCGAATTTTTTAAACTAGCACCAATTTTTTATTAATTTATAAAATGTAACAAAAATGCTTAGAAATTATTCCTAAAAGTACAATGCTTACAATGCATAAAGCTTTTTAAATGTTTAAATAGTTTTTGTAGTTTAACTTTTCCGCTAAAAAAAAACTATGATTTTGAACCAAAGTTATCGGCACTCACGGTAATATCAAATTGTTTTGATGAAAATAATATAGTAATAAGTACTTTTTGTAATCATACCCTAATTATATTAAACTCTTCAAATATTATCAGAATTTTTTTATTGGAAATTAAGTGATACCCATCCGCAAACACCATCGACTTATAAAACAATTTAAGAAAACCGCCGAGTTAAAGAACAAACACACCGTTCCTAAAAACAAATACAACAGCGGGTAAATATATCATTCGGTCGGTTTGTAAACATTGGCATTATGTTCCTTCCTGTTATTTTCTCTCCAAAAAGATGTCACTCCTGTTTTGCCTCCACATCAGTGATATCACGTTTTGTGTAGGAGCTACAGCGTTATTTTACACTGAAAGTTGAACCCTGATATTATTTGAAACTGAATTTACCTGAAAATTGCACAGAGAAGTGGTATTCGGTATTTGTATCATTGTTAAAGGATATTTGGAGTTACATGATGCTATATTGCTGATACGGGATATAAATTAGGTAATTACTATTAATTTTTTTACTATTATTTAATTTCTTTTAATTTTTTACTATTATTAATATACTTTAATTTTTTTTTACAATTATTTAAGAACTTTTAATTTTTTACAATTATGTTGTTACTTTACATTTTTTAATATTATTTATTACTTTTAATTTAAAACTATTATTTAATTGCTTTTAAATTTTACTATTATTTAATTACTTTTAATTTTTTACTATTATTCAATTACTTTATATTTTACTATTATTTATTTACTATTAGGTAATTATCTAAAGTAATTACTATTAAATTTGTATGTATTTCTTGAAGTAAACGTCCGAAATGCGATGTATGTCAAGAATAGTATTTTAGTCAAAGATAACATTATTTCTATGGGACTTTCAGGAATTTAACGGGGAAAGTTGGCATTCTTTATGATATGAGTTACGTAGAGAAGCCTTTTTTTGTAGTTTTGTAGGGTAGGGGTAGGGTAGGGTATTTTACATATATATTCCGACTTGTGTGCTTGCTCAGTGAGCCGCTTATAAGTCTTCGTCAAGTAAGACAGACACAGAAAGAGTTTTTACTGTCACAAAGAGAGGAAATATACCCAGGGCGAAGGCGGGAATCGAACCCGCGCCCGTTACAGCACGCAGACTGCATGCCTGCGATGCTTACCACTCGGCCATCCGGGCCCCAGTAGTTTTGTCAATGAAGGATGTTAAGAGGCAGATAATAGTGGAATGCTCATGCGGTAGAAAGAGGCAACTATTATTGTACTTTTTATATCTGTTGAGGGGAATGTCCGAAATAATTTTTAGTAGCTGAAATATTTCGGATATTCGCCGGTGAATGTCAAAGTTTAACGGTGATTGTTCAGTTTTAGTAATAACCGATATTTGGAATAAGATTTTTTCATATTGTTTGTTCTGAATATTTTTTTACAGTTTATAATATAAAGGTTATTAAAATGGAATTTTTCTAAAAGTTGCGGTGGATGTCCGAAATATTTTAAATATTTCAGAGATATGATTAAGTGAATTATAAGTATAATATAAAATATTTCTTAAATTTTTCTGTGGATGTCGATAGATAATTATTCCATTTTTACATATTTCTAACGTTAAATGTTCCAAATCTGGTTAAGGTCCAAAATACTATTTTAGTTAGCGATAACACTTTTTATATTAAACCTTTAGGTATTTTAATGTGAAAGTTGAGTTATGCAAAGAAGCATTATTTTATTGATGAAGAATATTTTAACATAGATATTTATGGACTGCTGATGAGTTATATCAAAGTTATAACGATTTTATTTTATATATGTTGAGATGAATCTGAATATTTAGCAGCTAAAATATTTCGAATATTCATTCGGAATGTGAATAGCATAAGCGATTGTTAGAGAAAAGCGGTATTCGTTTTAGTTTAAGAAATAACGGAAGTTTTTAATGGAATTTTTTTATATTGTGGATTTAGACACAAAGGCAATTGCAATTCGATTTTTGTAAATGTTGCGGCAAAAGTCGGAAATACTTTTTTAATGATTTAAAGTATTTTGACATTTATCGGTCAATGTTGACAGTCACCGCTGATTTTTGTAATTCATGTTTCAGTGATCACGCATTTTCTATAAATGCTACGGAAGCGCTTTAAGTTGATAATTTCTTTTTAAAGATGCGCTCATCACCGGAATTCTGAATTTAGTTTTGCTAATGCAGGAAAGTGTTGGAAATCGGTGATATTAGAAAAATTGGTGGATGTCAACAGTTATCGGTGATTGTTGATGTCAACCATATCGGTGATTGAACTTTTTGTATAAGTTATTTATGTACATGCGTGGAATACTGAGTTCAGTTTTATGGAGATAGTTGGAGATCGACGATATTGTACTACTAATTCGGGATATCGAGATTGTTACTGTCAGATTTTTGTATATGTTGAAATGTAACATATGATTTAAAAATGTTACGAAAAAATTCTTAAGGGGCAATCAAAGTGCAATAGCTAAAAAAACTTAGAGAGTATAACTAAACAAAATTTTCAATTACCATTAAATAAAACAATGTACACATTTAAAAGCAATTATATACCATATAAGGTGATTTCAAAACTTTAAAACCTAATAATTTTAATGAGTGCTTCCTTTTGCACCTGCGAGATTTTCTTGAAAACCTTATTTTGAAGTCTGATAGGTACTGGAATCTGGTGTACTAAATTTGGAGTATGTATCGTTTTTCAGCAGACCTTCTAGCCCAAACGGGGGCTGGGGAGCCCAGTCGGTTATACATTTGCCTAGTATGCCGAAGATCCCAGGTTCGGGTCCGGGCATCGCCAAACTGCCGACCTATAAAACGGCCCATGCATACAAATATGTCCGGCGAATAATACCCCGTGTGGAGGGACTGCTCGTTCAAAATCCTTCAAAGTCCTAACGCTGCGTATGATGTCGCCCTTAACGGTTACGTAGGGTGCCTACTCAGGTGTCGGCTCGTCATATGACTGTGGTTCTAGAGTACGGCGTCCATCTCCAATAGTCCTCGTGTAGCTCTAGTGCGGCGATAATTCAAAACTAAAACTAAAATAAACCAAATCCAAACACGTTTTATGGCAGCTAACCCTTGCTCATTCGCAACTTTCTCGTAAACCTTATTTTAACGTCCGGAAATAAAATGTAATTACTGAAAGTAATACAGAATGGTGTGTTTATTCTCATTCTTAAATGTTATCGAGGCGTTTGGTTCTGCGATTTGTATTTGCTCAGCGGTTGTCTTAATTATCCAGGTGATAGTTAAATTGCTTTTACTAAGTAGGTGACCGCCTTCGAAAGAGCTCTTACTTCTGCAACGGAAACGTAGAATATCGCATTAACAGTTTGCGCTTAATAATAAACGTAATAAACGCAAAAACGTAAAAAAAATAATAAACGTAATGTTTTTTAAGGGCTTAGGTACACTGTAAAAAAACTGTTCCATGTATTAGGAAAAATACCGTCTACAGTAAAATTCTGTTTGTTTCTTTGAACAGTTTTTGAAAAAGAACCTTGTAAAAAATAAACTCTTGTTTTTTCTGTTTTTAAGAGAAGCTGACTCAGGTATCGGCTTTGTCCCTTGATTGTTGTTCTAAAGTACGACGTCCGTCAACAACAGCCCACGTGTAGCTCTAGTGCGACGATTATTCAAGCAAACTTAACCTATTCTTTCACCCTAAGCTATAGTGTATGTGTTTTGTTTAGTTATCGTGATAATTTTTTATTGTTGAAATAAATCGTCACAATGGTATGTTATACCGAGTTTTAGGTTTGTGTTGAAATATATTTGAATAGGTCACTTGCCCTAAATTCATATGTATGAGGAATTGTTTTCTCTTGTGAATTGTTCCAATTTTGTTTCAGATGATGCACTTTCCTGGTAGTTATGTATTTTACTTCCAAATAGACTTCACAAAATTGAATAGTTACTATGGGTTTTTGTATAGAAATATGTGCTGAACCAATAAGAAAATGATATTTATTTTTTATCTCATTTAACTGGTTATTACACTACACAATTTTGTTACGACTCTTTCTGCTGAGCTCACTATAAAAAAAGTATGTTGAATTTATAAAAAAATCACCTAGTATATCTGAAAAATATTTCATAACAGAGAAAATCCGTTTATTACGGACACTTTGAAATTTGTACCTATACACTGTTAATCGACTAATTGTGAAGAAAATCAAAATACAAAAGTTTCCCTATCAGAAATAGATCCCCCGGTCACCCCAGTAATAGGCGGGTATGCTGACCCCAATACTACGGAGGAGTCATTTACTGCTGCACCCGGGTTCGAACCACGGCGACAAAGAAATTTCTTAGTCGCGAAATCTAGTATTGGGTATTTGTGCTGACCGCCACAGTACTCCCCTTCCAGTGAGTTGGAGGAGGAACGATTGATGTGGGATGTTGACGTTGCTTGTTAGGCGCGTTTACATGAGCCATCGAATCCATGGAATAGCAAAATCCCCATTAGGGGAAAAAAGTGGTCGAGCAGAATTCTGACCCAAATGATAGTCTGTCGAATCCATGGTAAGAAACATGAAACCATCCTTTATTGGAGGGTTTGCGAAACCCCACAATGAACCCTGCAATTCTGGTTCTGTCTGGGAGAAAATCCCCAAGAGGGAAAAAATTGCTGAGTTTGCTCTTCAATATGAATTCGATGGCTCATGTAAACAATCCTGTTGAGTCCCAGGGCCTTGCCGCCTGCTTTACATCTCAGGATTTTATTGCTGATTGAATCTCGGGGTTTAACGCTTAGGACTTTGCTTTGGTTGCGAAAGGTTGTTAAATGTACACCCTTAGATGGCGCCAAGTCCTAAGTCACAACTGAAGAGGAATCTCTTGCATGGCAAGCCCACTACTGAAACGTCTGCGACAAAATAATTGCTGGGTCTCGAGGGCTCGTAATTGGTATTTGACTGTGGTCAGCCAGGTTTGAAGACGAGAGTTAATTAGTTCAACTAACTTTGTAATATGGTGTTTCTTTTGTTTCCCACAGCGCATAACCATAAACCATGGAGACCAGCAAAGCCTTGCTTGGAACCGCGGACTACATCATTTTTGCTTTTATGCTGCTGGTCTCAGCGGGGATAGGAGTCTACTTCAGATTCTCAGGAGGAAAACAGTAAGTTAAAGCTTATAAGTTTGTATTATTATACAAATGTCAGCCTGGCGGTTGGCCACTAGGCCATTAGGCTTCTTGTTCTCCGGTTACAGTTAATGCGGAGGATTTGTACAAGTGGGTAGCTTTCATAATTTGTCCAGGATCACTAAGAGGAGACGAAGCAATGTTGAAAAGGAAAAGATGGGCACGCGGACAGTGGTGTCCAGTCAAAAGTCTGAAACTGGCCGTTGCAGTTGAACCCCCCGCAAACACAACGTGAGGAGGAAGAAAGGATACTCTAGGGCAGGTGTTCCCAACCTTTTTGCCCCTGCGTACCACTTGACTTTTTGAGAATTTTTCGCGTACCACCAGATCTTAATATTTCAATAAACGTATATTATTTACCCTTCTAACAGAGTTCAAAAGGTTTTTTTTTTAGTAAAATTCATAAGAAAATTTCGTATTTAATGGCTAGATATTTGTTTATTTTTAACATGCTTATAATAAAAGAGAAATAAAAAGATAAATAGGGATTAAGTTACAGTTTTATTTATTATCTATAGGTCTAAAAACTTAGAAATAAAAAATAATTCTAACCTCAACAAAAAACTAATCACCATTTAAATTATACTTTTACATATGACTTTCTTGACTTATGACTTTCTTGGTGGGGGCTAGTTCACCGAACACTGCGACCTTAGGTCTATTGTATTCAACCCCAGAAATATACTTTTACATAACTTATCTTCACTACGAATAGCCCTCGTGTTGCTGCGTACCACCTGAAATATTCCCGCGTACCACCAGTGGTACGCGTACCACCGGTTGGGAACCTCTGCTCCAGGGTTTAAAATGGGAACCCTGAGCGGCATCTTGGCGAAATGATTGTCTGTAGGCTCTGTTAACTACAAGCTTCGAAGAATGGAAAGGAACCTTTTTGTCACATCTCTGGGAACCGTCGCATAATTTTTTAGCCAAGATCCGCTCTCTCATTTCCTTCGATACCACAGTGGGACGGCACCCACTGGAAAAGGACTTTTCTCTTGATTGACCTTACGAGACATTTGCATTGACAAATGCGTGGGCTTTTGCTTTCCTGATATAACCCTTTCGCTGCGAAGGATTTTTGCTTCCTCGTAATATCTGATAGGAATAACATTATCGAATCCTTAGTTGCTGGGGCGCTTCAGCAAGGAAAGGGTTAAAGAGAGGCCTTCGGGACTTAAAGGTTAAAGCTCAATGGATGGCGACTAGAAGTAGACAGCCGGAAAAAGCACAACCAACTTTTACAACCAATCTTTTAACAGGTGGACCACAACTGTACAACCTAGACAACCAACTATACAATATCTTTTAAACAGGCGGACCACATCAGAGTATCTGCTTGCGGGCCAAGACATGTCCACCCTACCCGTGGCCTTCTCGTTGATGGCTTCATTCCTGTCGGCAGTCACTGTTATCGGCATCCCGGCCGAGATGTACAGCTGTGGAAATAAAAAAGTACCCACTTGAGGTTATTTCCTCCGTTATTCATCCTAAAGAATCGGACCTTTTTGACATTGTGAACAATTAACATTCTGAGTTAATTGCATGACACAAAATTTGCATAAGGGGCCATCTTCATATTAAAAATGTTACTAACTTTAAAATTTCCAATGGCAACACCCCTTTTTGAATCCATATTTCAAATCTCTGACCTATGTAAATACGAAATGCCAAATTTCGTTATTTTTTAAGCATTATTAGAGGAGTTAGAGGCGTGCAAAGTTTAGGTCCCATAATGTTAAATGAGTTGCACATAAAAAACTATCCCGATTTATAAATAATTAAGATAACGAAACAAATTTTTTACTGAAAAGAAATTATAATAACCCAAACAAAATGCAATCAATATTGGGGTATTTAAAACAATTTTTATATTTTTAAATAATTATTATATTAATTTTTAAAAAAAAATATGAATAGAAACCCCTAAATATTTTTACAGAAATAAATTTAAGACGGGAAGTTTAAGCGAAATCCCAATTTTTAAAAATGTTTATTCATAATTTGCTGAGTAAATCACAAAATACTTTATAATTACCCTTTAGGGGACTGTGTATAAGATTACGTGTGTAATTGATAAATAAAGACGGCTTTGCATGCATGCTTGCTTGTCCTTTTATAGATGGTCCCCAAAAGGTCCACAAGTGATTCGATTGAATAACTCGTCAAATATTCATCCAAATGTAACAAAAACTTAGATTTAAGGGTTTTAAAGAGTGCTTAACATTTCTAAGTTATTAAAATTGGGTGTTGCTATTGGAAATTTCAAAGATCGTAATATTTTTAATATGAAGACGGCCCCTTATGCAAATTTTGTATCGTGCAATTAACTCAGAATGTTAATTGTACACTATCTCAAAAAGGTCCGATTCTATAGGGTGACTAACGGATGAAATAACCTCAAGTGGGTACTTTTTTATTTCCACAGCTGTACCACTTCGGCATACTCTTGGCGTACATGAATGTGGGATACTTGGCATCTAAAAACTCATTTCTCTACTTGTTCTCAATCTGTAGTAGCTTTTATCACATACTGGCCTAAAAACGGTTAAGACTCCATGGCGGATAGAATTAGTGTCACTTCTCTACTGGTTTTTCAATCTCAAATCTCCATTATCACATACTGGTCCAAAAATGTTTAAAGCTCCAAAGCGGCTAGAAATAGACAGCCGGAAAAAATACAACTAACTTATACAATATCTTTTAAACAGGCGGACCACATCAGAGTACCTGCTTGCGGGCCAAGACATGTCTACACTACCCGTGGCCTTCTCCCTGATGGCTTCATTCCTGTCGGCAGTCACTGTTATCGGCATCCCGGCCGAGATGTACCACTTCGGCATACACTTGGCGTACATGAATGTGGGTTACGTACTCGGGATGTCGATCACGGCTTATCTGTCCCTTCCCGTGTATTTCGAGCTGCAAGGTACAACTGCGTATGGGGTAAGTTTGAGTGGTCTGTCAGAAAATTATTTATTATCCTTTTTATTCCCAATCATTCCATTTGGAATTGCGGCCTCGATAACCCATTGTCTTCCAAAAGGATCCTCAAGGCGGAGATGAGTTATCTCGGCTTATATACTACCATTAACGTTGTAATCCGGAATAGTGGCAGGAACATGGGCGGTAAATCAGGGCCACCTAGTTGTTGATGGAATATTAAGGTTGCGTGTGTGGTAACCGCCACAGAATAATTAAACTCGCTTTTTTTCTCCCTGATTTAAACTCCCACCTATTTCAAATAAATTTTAATACATTTTTCATAAAGATTTTCGTTTTTATCGTTAGATGGAAAAATCAGTTGTAGTAAAAAGAAAATATGAAAAATATGGTAAAAATAAAATTCACTCTCAAACGATTTTATTATATAGCCCAAAATTATGCATGCTTGCATTTTTAATTGTTTACAAATTTATTTTTAGCACCTTTTAACTAATAATGTTTAGAAAAATTATTGTTATAATATATTCAGAAGTTTTGATTCCGATTTTTTTCTCTTAAATTTTGGCAAAAAGAATTACGATTTTTTTTAGTTTCTTACCGTTTCATGCTTTATGAGCAGTGAGTTTATTTCACAAATTTCAGATTTTTAGAATATAAAATAAAAAGTTGGGATTGAAAGTTTTTTTTTGCGAAATTCTAAAAATATAGTGTGCCCAACGCGTGTGAAAAGTAAGTTTTTCAAGACAAGTATCATAATTTCACTCGCTCGTGAAATGAAATTCACTTGTTTTACTAAGTATTGCTTTTTTGCACTTGTTGCAGAAATAACTAGCATTTTGGTTTTTAAAATCATTTTTCAAAATAAAATTATAACGAGAAACTTAAAATAAAATCTATTCCTGTCCGAAGCAGACTTTTCTCATTCAAATAGATGTATTGAGAATGATTTCTTTGCGGTGTCCCCTTTTTCTTGCATTCTAAATGTGATATTGAAGCGAAAAATGATACATACGGCACTTTAGCAAATATAAAATAAGCACATCTACGTTTTCTGCGGCAAGCAGTATTAACATAACCAATTTCAATAGTTTTCATAAAAAAGATGTTCACATCACACAAAATCAACCATAGAAAAGGGTTTGAAAAATAAAGGAATTAAATATTTATTGAAAACTCTTGATTATCCTCTTACACAAAGGCATAATCCAATTTTTTTTTACATATTTTATTTATTTTAAAAACTAAATAACTAGTAAATTGTAAATGAATACTACATGGACAAAAAATGATGTAAGGTTACATACATATATTTTTTTACAACTATAACTTGTTATCAAATAGTTCGAAAAAAAATAATAATTGTAAATATTCAATACTTGATGTTATTTAAGTGAGAAAAAACGGTGTTATAAACTAAAAAAGTCGTTGCAGCTTCTTTTTGCGTATAGGCGATTTTATCGAAAACCTTATAATGATGTTCCAACCAGGTACTAGTAACTCGTGTACAAAATTTGAAGTCCGCCCGCACCTATTATGGCTGCCCGGATGGCCGGGTGGTTTGGACCAATACGACAGCAGTCTGCGCGCTGAAACGGTAGCAGGTTCGATTCCCGTTTTTGCCCTGGGTGTACTTTCTTTCTCTGTGACAGTAAAAATTCTTTCTCTGTCTGTCTTACTTAATGAAGGCTTATAAAGAGGGTCTCTGAACACAAGCACACAAGCTAGAATATATATGTATCTATCCTCACCTTAATTAAATATTTCATACATTATATTTTATATAAAATAACTGAAAATAATAAACGGGTGATATGGGTACTAAAAATTAATAGTATACTATTTAGTAAATCAGATTAAGTGAATAAATAATAGGGAATTTTAATAAATCTGCTTATTAGAGGAAGACTAAAAAATGTATATTTTGTTTTTTTAGTAAATTGACCATGTTACGATTTATATAGGGTATATCATAGTATTAATTCTCAAAATATTTATTGTTTGAGCTATTGCATTTTAGTTGATATGACATTTGTACTTTTTTCTTATAGTATCTGGAAAAAAGGTTCGGCAGTTATGCGAGGACTCTAAGTTCGTTTGCATTTGTGTTACAAATGGTAAGTGTTTTCTTCTTTTGTGATAATTTCTCAGAAATATCTCATTTGTTTCTGGAATAAAATCGGTTAGCAAAATAATGCGATTTTCCTGCCACAAGCAGGGCCTGATTTCCGACAGGGCAAACGGGGCACGTGCCCTGGTCCCCCACTTTAAAGGGGCCCCCAAATTCCCCTCCTGAACATTTACGCTTAATACAACTGCCCCAAACTTTTTGATGTGAAGTATGCAAAAAATTTAAATTCATGAACAATAGTTGACTATGAAATTGTGTTTAAGGGGGTTGTATATCGGTAATGTTAAATTATCCAATTGCAATGTACCTTTTCACAATAACTACTGATCAGATCATCTTAAAATTTTCTGTGTGTGTTATACCTACCTTATATATTAATCTGAGGTTAAAAGATTTTTGTGAACAACTGTTAGATTTTTTCAAATAAAATAAGTTTTAAAGTACCCAAAAAATCATGAAATGTTTCACTTTTTTGCCCCATAAAATTTTTTTTGACTTTAGTTTTATTAAAATTTATAACCTCAGATTAATTTATATTATGTATTACATCATATAAAAAAATTACGAGAAAAAATCGCATAGTTTTTGAGAAAAGGTGCATCGAAGTTCAAAAAATCAAGTTCTGAGAAAAACGCGTTTAAAGTTTTTATTGTTAATCCATTTCCTTACGAAGCCATGACATTAAAATGGCTTTTAATGTCAAAAATATTCTTCCCCTCGTCTTGATACTTTGTGACATTATTAATAAAGCATGTAATAGTATTTTAAGCCAATAATTTTTGTTTTGATTTTTTCACCGATTTTAGGGTAATGAACCCCCTTAAACTCTGAATTGATCAATTCACAAAAAATAGTTATTTTTTGGGGATTAAGTATGCTTTCCAAGCTAATTACTTCGGCCTTTTTTGGTAAACACTGTAAGATTGGAAAATACATGCAAATATTTTATCGAGGTATGTTTTGGGGCCACCAATTTTGTTCGAGCCCTGGCCACAAGATACAGACGTATACATCTGTGAAATTTCTATACGGTTTTAGAACAAAACTTTTCAAAGTTGTGTTCATTTCATAATTTTATTGAATTTTGAAATTTCGTGAAATGGGTGGAGTCTTTTCAAAACTATGTCTTGCAAAAATAAAATTCTAAATTTGCATCAAGATATTGACTCAATGAGTAAATTTTGATATTCAATTTCATGCAGTAGAACAAATATTTGCTATTTTGCTCATTTGCTCTTGCTCCAGTGAGCTACACTCCTTGCCAACCTAAGTTGGGTAAATAGAAATATGCTATGGGGAAGATCCTTACGTTGATGTTAAGAGTTCTATAAATTATTTGCTAATCCATCCAGAAAACATATTTAAAACATTAATTTCGTTTAGGTCTAACAGATTTGAATATTATTTGAGAAAATTTGGCAATTTTATCACAATGAAAAGTGTATTTTGGTTAAATTGTATTCAGATCATTTTGTATGTAAATATTACCTTACAAAAGTTTCCAACTAACGGACTAATTGCGCTTTTCCCTCTGCATTTTTGCTCTTTGTTTTCACCCAAGTTAGGTTGGCACGGAGTGTAGAAGTATAGTTAAGAAGTATTGAAAGATATTTTGTAGAATTTAGTCGATGTCCTTTGAGTGTAAAAAATTGAACTTTGAATAAATGAATGGTTTAGAACTGCAGTTACTCGAAATAGGAAAATATCATTTTAAATTCGTGCAAAATGCATTTCTGACGTTTTATTTAGTTTGAGAGACACATTATTGACTTAGTTTGAACGGCCTGAATCTAATTTATGCATGAAAGCATTGAATGTACATAGAAAAAAGGAAAACTTAAATGTTTTTTCAGTAGAGGAGAGCAAATATGTGTTAAAAGAAATATGCAAACATGGAAATTTCCTTTAATAGTATACTCAATTTTTTACTAACTTCCTTGTGTACTGTTGGCGTCAGAGGATTGTAGGTACTTGACTCGCTATTTATTGGTGAACAACAGCTTATTTAAATGAAGGGTGTACGTAATTAAAGTAACAGACACTGGGATTTATGCAAATCAAGCTTTTTTTTTCCAAATAATAGTGAATTTGGTAAGGAGGATTTCATTTCATGGAAAAGACATCCCTGAAATTGTTTTTCTATAAAGCATTCCTTTAAGAGAAATTAAGTATCAAGCGTTTCCAAGCATAAAATAATCAAAATCGAATTAAAAAACATAGTATTCTTTATTTCCAACAATATAATTTTGTTGATTTTTTCCTTATGCTGGATTGAATCCCAACAGATTATCGTGGTATAAAAAACATCATGCGTGAAAAATTGGTTGCACTGTATTTTTTATATTTGGATTACCACTTTATAATTACACAGCTCTACAAAAATAATTTTTGTTTTGTTGCCCTGAATACCATGGCAAATTTTTTCGTTTTCAAGTGCCCAGATTACGAATATATTCATGAAATTTGTCAATATGCTTGTATTTTCATGATTTTTCCATATCTTATATTTTGAACAATTATCGGTTTCTTTAAAGTAAAATTTATGGAAATTTTGATGAAACTTAGTAATACTAAGTTCAATTAGATGGACTCTCCATTGAACTGACTTGAACAAATATCTTGTTACACTTTAGAGAATGTGAATTTTTCTGTTACACGTTTCATTTTACTCTTCAAGACCCGCCGTTAGATGGAGTTGATATAAAATTATGAGAATAAATTTGGAGTTTTATATGGAAATATAAAATATATTTTTGACATTTTCCTCTTTATTTACTTCGATGTATCCCAATTTCTCAAAATATTACTAACATTATAAATATATCTGTTATTTTATTTCGCGTTTTTTGATTTTTGTAATGTAAAATGAAAATAAAGAATAAAAAAATTCAGAGCAAATCTAAGAAAATCATTGGTAGTTTCATCAATTGTATTCATAGATGGACCCAAAATCATTTTCATATCTAGGGCAACAAAACTACTGTATACCAGTGTTATGGGCATCATCTAAATTGAACCCGTTCGACAAAAACGCAACACATATATAAAAAAAGCAAAGCCATGCTTATTTGGTCCATGCCGATAATTGGATGCTTTTTGATTTGTTTAATTAAGTAACAGAATCTGCTTTATTCTTTAAATCATTAATGAAAATATAAACTCGATAAAAACGCTTAAGTTGCACGTTGCTATTGTGATAGATAGTTTATTGTAACAAATTGTTTGATACTATGTTATGAATGCCAATTATCAAATAATAAAGGCAATTTGCTGTTGCGATAGACATATGACAAATGACAATGAATGCGCCCTCTAGAAGGGAGGAGCAAGGAGACACACAAAGAATGGACGACACAAACACATGACAAATAACAACATTTATTGACAAACACAATTAACCATGTCTTACCGGGATTCGAACCCGAACCCAGAAGCTCCCCCTAGCTCCCTAATCGTTGTGCTGCCGGATCGGCGTGCAATGGTCATAAGTGTTTTTTTATTCCATTCACAGAAAATTCTTATATGTTTGCAGATTATGTACATGTCCGTAGTTCTGTACGCTCCTGCCCTGGCTCTTAGTGCGGTGACCAACATGTCCATATGGGTGTCTGTCGTATCTATAGGTGTTGTATGCACCTTCTACTGTACGCTGGTGAGAATACTTTTTTCGTTATTTCTAGTGTAAAGTGTTCTCTTTTTTAAAATATGACTATTTTGTTACATAAGTGGCGATTTAAATGCATAGTAACCATTCAATTTGTATAGCTTTAAATTCATAAATACTAAAATTGTTTTCCCCTAAAGACTTTGGTTTCTTACGGAATTTAGCGATCATACAAATACGCTGAGGGACGTCTTATAAACTTCTCCCATTAATTAAGCTCGTTTCGTTTAATTTTTTTCTCAATGGGGTTGCAATATTTGCGGTAAAGAGTTTGCAGACTCGGCATATCCCCCAGAACTGAGAGCCATTTTTGTGTGGCACCATATAGACGACTCTTGCTACAAATTTTGAAGCACAGATTACAAGGAATCTGAGCTGCTTGTGGATGTTAAAGTTTGCCGAGAGGATCCAAGCCAAATGGGACCACCAAGGGATCTGTTACATGTGACATAATCATATTACACGCTTGCCCAAAATTTTCCAATCCAGGAAATAAGACCGTTCAGCCGGGGCTCGATCCCACGATCTTGGGCTTACTAGGCGGACATGTTAGACCTCTCAGCCACTGAGCTAGTGTCGTTTAACAGAGAGCGTTGTTCGACAAAACTGCACATGCACCACAGTGATTTGCCATCGAGTGCTTGGGGAAAAACTTGACATCAATAGTTTTGTGTCTGCTGTCCGTTGTCCGCTGCTGACGATTTTGGCGGAGAACCATTAAGAGTTACTGTCAGTCCCATAGAGCTAATGTAATATTTTTGGAATCACAATTTTCGCAGAAGTATTATCTTGCCATGTTAGTTCTTTTCCCCAGGTATGGGAATCAACATAGCATCGAAATTAAACAGATTTGAAACAAAAATGATATCTAATTATTTAATCATACATTTTTGAAGTTTTAAAATTTAACCCAAAATATTCAGCAAATGGCGACACTTTTTAAAAACTTTATCAATCAATAATTAAATACCCGGATGTTATTTTCTTTACAATTTTGTTTTAAATAGATGTTATGATGATTCCTATACCTTTTGAAAATGGGATAGCATGGCAAAGCAATTCTTTTACGAAAGTTGTGATTTTCAAACTAATGCATTAGCTCTAAGGAGCAAACATTCCCTTTTAAAAGTGAAAGAATGGCGGAAGAAATAAATCGAAATGTTGAAAGAGACGCCGGTTTTATGCTATCAAAAGTTGATCGTTTAATTGATTTTGTAAGAAATCGTGAGGAGCTAGATTTCCAGTTTATTGTCAAAGTAAAGTTCTGGTGAAGCAGTTTTTGTTTGAGGAGTGGTATCGTCAGCGGTTTAAAAGTGGGCTAACTTTTTCGGTACCTCTTTCCTAGAAAACCAAAGCTTTATCCGTACAACTGCTACATTATCGGCTCATGGTTATCCGTTCACTGCACTCTAAAAAATGAATGCCCAAAAAACGACGAAATTTTCCTTAATTTTGACGATTCCGTTACTGGCAAATGCTCCAAGTTTTCGTTTCCTCAAGGTGAGGAAATTTGAATCGTCATTTTTATGCGGATTTGAATGTCGTCTAATCTAAAGAAATATTTCGTCATTTTTGAGCATGTGAGTACGACCAATGAGATTCAGTTTCCTCAAAATCAAGATACAGAATCGTCAAATCACGATCGTAAAAGTGAGGATTCGCATTTACTCAAAAGTCCCGTGATAGTTTGACGAAACAATCCTCAAAATTAACGAAATGAGGCTTGAGGATTCATGAATCGTCAAAAATGAAAGTGTTATCTCTGAGAGTGTGTATTTTTCGTTTATACTTTTTTAACTTCAGGGTGGCATGAAAGCTGTTCTGTGGACCGACGTCTTCCAGGCCCTGCTCATGTTCCTAGGTCTCTTCGCTGTCATCATTAAAGGTCTCATGGACATGGGCATCACCAAAATCTATGAGAAGGCGTATTATGGAGGGAGGCTGGCATTCCCATCGTGAGTGAACGCATATTTTTGGGCCTTCTTTTAAATTTTTTAAATTCGAAGCAATTAACAATTTCAGTCCCAAAAATTTACTACACTACAGAAACATTTGATATTCACAAAATAAGCTTATTTTAGGTCAAATATACGAATTCCATAAGAAAAAAAAATCATCAAAATTTTTTATATGGTTTTTGAAACAATGCCAAAATTTTTTAACTGTGGAAAACAACAAAATAAAAAATATATATTACCTAAAAACACTTCGAGTTATACATTTTAAGGTATCTGACCATATTATTAAAAAAAATGTAGTAATTATTTTAACCGAAATAGTTTAAATTGTGTTTTAAATATGTGGAACTGAAGTGAACTTATCAAAAATCAGGAGAAATGCTTGTTGACTATTTTCTAAATAAAAAAAATAGTAGTTCTGACTTCTATTGAGATTAATGTAAAATATTGTCTGATAGAACAAAGTATGAAGAATAGAATGATGTGTGTTTGGATGTCATAACGGGACATAAAAATTTTGAAAAAAATATTGAAAGTGATGATGCCAAATGGCATCACTGGGACTGAAAGGGTTAAGAAAATGAAAAAGTTGGTATTGATATGCTAAAAATATCTGTCTGTCTCTCTGAAAATGTATATAATTTGGGAAAGAAAATTAATGAAGATAGTTGGCTTTCTTTTTTAGAAGTTTAAATTATACCTGTATGCTATGGTTGGTGATTTTTTTTCTAATGTGTATTAATCTTATGTAGAAACTGTTGTAGGCGACATTTATTGTTACAAACATGTTTGCTTTCCCTTAATGTAGGTCAGTAACATGTAACTTAAAAAAAATAGATTTTTTTGATTTTAGTATTTGTGTAAATTACGTTTCAAGAGCTTTTCAACGGTGCCTTCAACTTTAAAACTCATTTTCTCATGATGGTTTTTCATGTTTATGTACCTTTTTCTTAAAAACTGTTTCCTTTATAGTGCTGAAATTTTTACTGGATAATTGTTTCAGGGTGTTTTGCTTACTGAAATGAGCTTTTCTCAAAATTTGAAGGAGAAAAAATATGGGTAATTTTGTGATGTAAAAATGATTAAAAAAAACACATTAACTTAAACAATATTAAAAAAACTACCTTTTATATTGACAAAATCTCATTTCAGTGTATTGTTCGAAGTGTATATAATTCACATAATTTTTTTGTGTTGTTCTGTACGTTAGTTTCCAAGAAAAAGAAATATGTGAAAAATATTAATTTAACATTAGCATATACAAGGTACTGACCTACCTTAAGAATTTCAGTAAGTATTTAGGTAATCAGAAAAAGGTTATTTTAGTTCTTTTAGAACGCGCCTGTTTTTTTTTGCTTTCTTGTCGGAATAATAGGCCTTTTGTAAACACTGAAAACTCTGGAAATTGAAGGCCATGTTTTGTGGTAATATCTTAAATAATTTGGCTTAAATAATTTTGACACACAGAATGTAATTAGTCTAAGATCGCTATTCAAGCACATTCCGGATTTTAATTATGTTTAGAGAGTTCAAGTAAAATGGTACTAAAATTGTCTTTTACAAGACATGTAATCATATGGCATGCTTGCCAAAATTTTTTTTACATTTAAATATGTTTTTTTAAGAAAACAAAACAAAAGAATTATATCCTCAAAAATAAGCTTCTGTGCATGGCAGAAGTAAAGCGACCGGTCATCTCTTTCCCTTCATTTTCGAGAAAAGAGTTGTTCAGAATTGCTCATTTTCGGTTTGTTGAGGAAATGATATTTGCCGACCAAAAATTTATCTACAATAAATTTATCTACTCTTTGACAACCGAAAGACTCACGCGTTACTTTTAAACACTGTAAGATTGTAATTTGCATTGGAAAAGTAAATTGCGCATTGTCAATATAAAAAGATAAAAGTTTTCATTTGACGCGATATTAGAATCAGACACTCTAGACAACTGAAAATGTACATTATTGTTTTTTACCACGGTAACTTTGTAAACCAGAACAAAAGAGTAAAGTTTGCACTGATAGTAGAATAAGCAGACTATTTATTTGTAAACTTTTAATTAAAAACCTCTATTGGGAACTTTTTTTAGGTTTACAGTTGACCCCACCGAGCGATACACGGTATGGAATATCTTTTTCCAAGGTTTCGTTCTCTCTATGAGCGCCTTCGCAGGAAACCAAGTCCAAGTTCAGAGGCTACTGACAGTCAAAAACATCTCGAGAGCAAGACGGTGAGTTAAATAATCCATTAAGAGCGAATGAGCCCGGTCGATCGCGGGTTTCCACACCAAATTGCTATTTTTAGTAATTCAATGCTATTTTTTTTCTGAGCCTATGTCTCCAGATGTATTGAATATTTTTATAAATGATTTTTAAGATGAAAAGTGTAGCTGATGTGCAGGTGTCTTTAATCCACCGATATGGAATGGACTCGAATTTTTTTTTTAGTTTTCAATAAATAATTTTATACAAAATATTCGAGTCAATTTCAAAAGTGGTATTATAGAGCCCTGTGGGTCAGCTATCTATATAAAAAAATGTAAAAATATTCAATACAGCCATAGAAATGGGGGCTTAGTAAACAATTTTACCCACACCATAATTTGGGTTTCCACACCAAATTGCTATTTTTAGTAATTCAATGTTTTTTTTCTGAGCCTATGTCTCCAGATGTATTGAATATTTTTTAAAATGATTTTTAAGATGAAAAGTGTAGCTGATGTGCAGGTGTCTTTAATCCACCGATATGGAATGGATTCGAATTTTTTTTTTAGTTTTCAATAAATAATTTTATACAAAATATTCGAGTCAATTTCAAAAGTGGTATTATAGAGCCCTGTGGGTCAGCTACCTATATAAAAAAATGTAAAAATATTCAATACAGCCAGATAAATGGGGCTTAGTAAATAATTTTACCCATCGGACCACAGCTGCCCTGATAAGTGATACTTATACGTATCGTCACTCGAAAAAGGATTCCTAATAGTAGATAAAGGATTTTGCCAGTAGATAAAGGATTCTTTTTTGTAGGTAAAATGATTGCCAGCAATAAAGGATTCTTTGTGTAGTAGGTTCTTTAAAGTAGATAAAGGACTATCAGTAAGGGATTATTTGTAGTGGGTCATTCTCAAAAAAATTTACAAATGGTGTCTCACAGCTTTCATTGCTTGTAGTTTTTTTAATTTTATTGTTACGGAATTTTCACTTGAACTGCATAAAAGAACGCACTTTTAAGTTATTGTACCCATATTTTTAAAGTACAAAAATACTCAAACAAAAGTTGAAGACTTCATGTAAAGGAGCATAGTCGGTAAATTTCACATATTCCATGACCAAAAATTAAAGAACAAGAGAATATAATAATTGTAATATATTGTGTCCCACAGAATCGAAGAATTATCTTTTGTCGACTCTGTCACTGATAAATAAACTCAAAAAATTCTTCTTTAAGGATTTGCAGAACAAAGCATCTCTGAGCTTACTGCTCCTATATATCAAAAGATGGACGAAAGCAAAAACCGTTGCAAACTCCAAGATTTTATTTCAAAAACTGATTTTCTTACTAAACAATGTTGCCACAGACAAAACTTTAAACATAAAACACAAATAAATAAATGAACTACTAATAACATCCTCCCACCTTGAGATGCTATAGCTTCTCAACATGCGAGTATTACTACATCAATACAACAAAAGAAGGAAAATTTTGTCTGGGCAAAAAAAAAACGTATTTACAACTTCAAGCGCTCAGGAAAGTTCACTACACGTCCGGATTTAGTGACATATGACGTGGTTTGTTCAGCAGTAACCGTAGCTACATCATTTTTGGGATAGTTCACGAGGTCCGATTTTGAAGGGACTTCTAATGGAAATATTCGCTGAACAGGACGGAGGAGCTTCGAATGGGCAGTCTGGACTCTGACCAGTCTAACATTGCCATCCGACCCGGGCAATAACTCCACAATACGTCCTAACGGCCAATCAATTCTTTTTGTGTTGTCCGTTCCAACTAATACGATGTCTCCCACAGAGATGGTTCGAGTATCTATCTTCTTATTCTTCTGCACAAGAAGACCCAAATATTCGGAACAAAATCTGTTGCGGAGATCTTTTTGTAGAGCTTGTCTGTATTTCACTCTTCTATTTAAGCTCCTTTGGTCAACGGAATCTAAGTCGGGAGTTCTCCACTCTTGAATATCTTGTAGGAATATCGATGGGGAAAGAGGTATAAAATCTTCATTATTCTCCGAGATGTAAGTTAGTGGACGGGAGTTCATGAGTGATTCACAATCACACAAAACTGTGAACAATTCCTCTTGGGATAACAGAGCGCGGCCTAAAACTCTCTTCAAAAGATCCTTCATTACTCGTATGAGGCGCTCCCACCATCCACCCCACCACGCAGCTGTCGGGGGGTTAAACTTCCAATGAATATTATTGATGGCACCGTGCTTGATAACCTTATTCCAGTCGAGCAGACGTAGACAGTTCGCAGCACCAACGAAATTTGTGCCGTTATCGCAATATATAGTTGAGCATCTACCCCTTCTTGCAACAAATCTTCTTAATGCCATCAAAAACGCTTCCGTTGAAGCACTGCTAACTAGTTCAAGGTGAACAGCTCTATAAATCGCACAGGTAAAAATGAGAATCCACGCCTTCGAGTTATCTTTTAGGTGCAAGGGCCCGGCAGCATCTACTCCAGTAATCTGGAAGACTGCCGCATCTTTTACACGGTCTTCAGGGAGAGGCGATACAGTACTCTCCAGCTTCTGAGAAGAGAATCTTGCGCAAATGGTGCACTGTGCGACAATTTTCCTGGTAGTTTTCTTGCCATTCAAGATCCAGTATTTTTCTCTCAATATATTAAGAAGCATCTGAACTCCGCAATGAGAGTTATTCTCATGATGAAATCGTATGAGTCTAAACACAACTTCATGATTGGCAGGTAGAAGAACTGGTTTTCTAAAGTCTTCTTTATCTTTCCTGTAGATAATTTGCGTCTTCACCCTCACAACGCCTTCATCATCGGTATATATTGAGAGATTTTTACGCTTCTTGTGATTTAGTATTTCGTTACATTCTTGTTGAATCATTCTCAGAACCACTAATTCAGCCTTTTCATATTCTAATGCGGAGATTTCTCCAAAAGTTCGTCTTTCTTTGGCCGAAGATGAATTTCCAATAAACCTGCGAATCCAACAGATCATTCGAATTATCTTTTCATAGTTTGAGAAGTACTTGTAGTACCAATTAATTTCTCTATTTTCTTCAACATTAGCTAAGGAAGTAACGGATTTTAATTTTTCTTTTAAAATTTCTTCTTCATTAAGTATTTCAGTGGACTTTAGGTGGCTCCAATTGTCTCGATGTTCTTTTAGCCAATTTGGTCCCTCCCACCATGCAAAGTCGCGGAGTTGCTTTGCATTACATCCTCTCGAGGGTAGATCTCCAGGATTTAATTCGCTCGGGATATGTTGCCATGACGAAGGACTACTCAATTTCCTTATTTCTTGTACCCTGTTTCGAACGAAAACAGACCAGTTTTCTTCTCTATATATCCATGCTAGTACAGTTGTTGAGTCGCTCCAGTAGTAACATCTTACATCATTCCAAGCTAGAGCATCTAAGACAGATTTCGTTAATCGAGCTCCTATTAGGGCAGCTAAGAGTTCTAAACGTGGGATTGTTCCTCCTTTCAGGGGTGCTATTCGAGCTTTTGATGACAGAAGACACAACTTTGTATTGCCTTCTTTTTCGACTCTCAAGAAGACGACGGCAGCGTACGCGTCTTTACTTGCGTCACAAAAACAGTGTATCTCACAGCTTTCTAATTCTTCTTGAGAAATCTGAATCCAACGAGGTATATGTATGTCCTCCAAGAACTTCAACACATTAAACCATTGGAAAAATCTATCTTTTAAGTCGCCAGTTACTTCTTCGTCCCAACCAATTCCTTTTCGCCAAGCTTCTTGCAGCAGTAGTTTTGGACAGAGCATTACTGGCGCTGTGTATCCAATGGGATCATAGACTTTATGAGCAACTGATAAAATAACCCTTTTCGTGAGACATTGCAAATTCATTTCAGTTAGCCAATTCATGTTTATTTTAAGAGTGTCTTTTGTACGATTCCAAATTAAGCCAACTATGGGAGTCTCAAGGTGTTCAGTATTCTCGCAATTAGTTTCAGAATTTTCCCAACCTCTTAGATCAAATCCACCTTTTAGCATCACATCTTTTGATTTAGTAACAAAATTATCCAATTCTTCTTCGTTATCAACACTTGTCACGGCATTGTCGACGTAAAAACTTTTTATAAGTTTTTCTTTGAAGTCAGCATCTAAATCTTGTGAACTATTTATATGATGTTCTATAACCGCACCAAGTAGGAATGGGCTGCACTTGACTCCAAATACAACTCTTGCATGGCGAAATACTCTTAGCTTTTTGTGTTCTTCATTCTCCCACCATAAGAATCGCAGAAAGTCTCGATCTTCTTTGCACACACTTATTTGCAAGAAAGCTTTCTTGATATCGGCCGTAACACCAATCTTCCGTTCTCTGAATCGCAGGAGAATATCAGGAATCAATTCAATCAAATTTGGTCCACATTCTAAACACTGATTTAACGAGAGATGATTAGCCATTCTAGCTGATGCATCGAACACGGGGCGGATGGGAGTGGTACTGCTACTCTCTTTTATCACTGGACGATGTGGCAGATAAATTCCATAAGAATCGACTTCACTCTCGGGAACTTCTTCGATTATTCCTTCCTTTTGCCATCCCAGTAGAACACTTTCATAAGCTTGATACAGATTTGGAGTTAGTTTTGCAGTAGTGATTTCTAGCCTTTTCTTGGCTAAACTCAGATTATCTGGTAATGTAGGACAACCTTCACTCCAAGGCAAATGAATTTCATACCGGCCTTCTTCATTAAAGCTAACAGTTTCTTCGAAATGCTTCTTTGTAAGAAAATCTTGTTCCAACTTGGATTTCCTTTCGATGGGATCCTTGATTCCAATTGCGTCTAATTTCCATAAATCAGCAATATTTGCATCTCTTACGAAAAGGTTAGTTACTGTCATTGCTAGGCTATCAGATCGCATATCACTTTGTGGAACTTTTCCCATCAATGTCCAGCCTAGATGTGTTTCAATGGCGACTAGCCCTGAGGACAATTCTTCTTTTCGACCAGTTAGCAGTTTGCCCATAATGTCTGCTCCAATGAGAATTTCAATAGGCTCACTGGTGTTTCCAATGTCAGTTAAAATGATGTTTTTATCTTTCAATTCCTTTAACCATGAACCTTTACTAATAGGTTGTATATTTTCACATATAACATCCTGATCTAAAACTTCAAAATTGCATTTGTACTGACTGTTCAGATTTTTTAAACTTATTGTGTAGCACTTGTGTTTACAATTCTCGGTTGAAACTCCACCAAACAACAAATGAGTAACATTTTCTTGTCGTGTTGGCGAATACATACTTTGGACTACATCTTTCAAAACATAAGATTTTTGAGAACCACTATCTAAAAGCAATCGAACATTTTTTACTTTGCTCCCGGAAATCAGTTGAGCTTTAAGTGTTTGTAAAAACACTTTTGGATTCTGATTCAAATTGGAAAGATTTACATCCTTCTTTGCTTCGCCTTCCTCTTCTTTTGCAGGCAACTTATTAAGAGTTTCTAGTTTTTCGCACATCAATGGAACATGTTTCTTGTCGCAAATTAAACATTTCAAAAACGCTCTGCAATTTTTCGAAGAATGTCCAGGTACAAGGCAAGCAAAACAGCAATGCTTGGCTTTCAAAACATTCTGCCTATCAGTAATGCTCATTTTCTTAGCAGAAAAACATTCTGAGCTCTTATGTTTTCCCTCACAAAAGATACATTTATTTTTTACTTCTGAATTAGGTGCTGATGAAAACAAACTAGCAGCTGTTGGAGCTTTGAATTTAAATTCAGATTCATATTTCTTCTTCTTATTGAATCGGGAGTCTTCATTTTTAGACAGACCAAAACCGGCCATAGCAAGACCAATTCTTTCTTCTCCTTCAACTTCTAATTTTAGGAACGACATCAAATCAACAAGGCGCTCTTTGGCTTCTTTTCCCGACGAAGTAGTGCTTCTGTTCCAAGCTTTTAGGAAATCTTCCGGAAAACATGACTCGACCATAGGATACAAAATCGAAGCGCATTTATCTTTTGTTACTCCCAAAGACTCTAACGCACGTAGGTACGATTCGAGCTTGTCGTATAAAGAAGTTGGCGAGAATTTATGTTTACTCTGAACAGAAATTATTAATTTCAGAAGTTCCCGGACGTACACTTCCACAAGAAGATCTTCTCGGCCAAACCGGGCTTTTAGACTTTCGATCGCTTTGGAGTAGTTGGCGCTAGTAGGCGGGAAACTCTCTACAACTTCTCTAGCTCTTGAGCCGGGAATCGTAGCTTGTATTAAATATTGAAACTTGTCTTCGTTAGCTATGTCTTCATCTTTATCGATGCGCTCAAACTGACTCCAAAAAGGGAGCCATTCTTTTATGTCGTCGCCAAATCTGCGGAATTCCAATTTTGGCAAGGTAAATTTTCTTTTTGAATTGCCATTTTCTATGGTCGAGACTTGATTTTCTCCTTGGCCTTGCTCTTGAATACGAATTCTTGCCAATTCTAGTTCATGCTCCATCTTCGCTTTCTCAAGATTTAATTTAGATTCAGCTTCAAGTCTTGCTTCTTCAAGTTTTGTTTCTCCAAGTCTTGTTTCTTTTTCAGCCTCAATTTTCAGTTTCTCTAAGTTAAGCCTGGCTTCTTCTTCAAGCTTCAGTCTTTCATTTTCTTCTTGAAATTTTCTCTCGGAAATGGCATTTTCCAACATCGTTTTAACAAAATCTGGATCATTTTTGTACTCTTCACTATTTAAAATTAAATTCTTTAGTTCAGCTACCTTTGCATTTGGCGGAACGTCTTCGCCGATTTCCGTAGCAACGGTTTTCAAATCTTCCTTTTTGAAGTTTTTTACTTCTTTAAACATCTTGAAAATTAACTTCCGTCCTGTCGCGGACGCCACAAATGAAAAATAAACTCAAAAAATTCTTCTTTAAGGATTTGCAGAACAAAGCATCTCTGAGCTTACTGCTCCTATATATCAAAAGATGGACGAAAGCAAAAACCGTTGCAAACTCCAAGATTTTATTTCAAAAACTGATTTTCTTACTAAACAATGTTGCCACAGACAAAACTTTAAACATAAAACACAAATAAATAAATGAACTACTAATAACAGTCACCAAAATATCATGACAAAAAATGCAAAAAAAAATTAAGTTTTTTTGCTGAAATAAGTACCACCAAAGACACTTATTTCTGAAATGCCAGACAATTTTCTCTTAAAATTTTAGTTTATGGAGGAAAAATACAAAAGTTTGAAAAATTAATGGGAGTGTGATTATTCAATGACTACTATGTTACCGTATTTTTATTAAATTGGAGCCTATTTAAGAATAAAGTGATAGTGCAGTTTAAAGCCCTTGAGAATCTGATAACTATGAGCTAAGAACAAATTTTAAATTAAATAAACTTCATGGCAAAAAGCGATGTTAAAGTTTAAATTGTCCACTCTGTTACCGTAGAAAAAGAAGCTAACTCTTTGATGAGCGCAGTGCCCCAAATTCTAAACTACGAACTAATATGACAAAAAAGTTTTGATTGTTGCTTGACATATGCAGAATTTTAAATGACATGGCCACTTATTCGTAACTATCAACAATTGAGGGTCACATATTATTGAATATTTGATTAAACAGAGGAATTTTTAATCATTTCTCATTTTTTTAAAAACATTGTCGGAGTCTACAATTATTACGATCGCTGCTCTTAATCATGATTTCTAAGACACGTAATCACACACCATAGACAATTTTTTCTTTTTGTAGTATGAAACGAATTAAAACTTGTTTTAGCTGATCGTATTTGCTGTTCGGTTTAATTGATTTTTGTTTTAAAACTCTCTCGCTGCATCGGTTTTTGTCGCCGCGTTACACGTAATAGACATCATATTATTGGATCTTAATTTATTGATGCTTTTAGTCACTATATACAGCGAAGTATTGATATGCAAGACATTATGCTTTTATTTCTTTTAATAGATAGGAAAGACAGCGAAAAACTTGGAATTGAAAAATGAGGAAAAAATCGTCTGCCCATTTAGAACTTTTTAAAAAGTAGCCGAATATATTTAGTACTATCAAAAGATGAAATAATTAAATTTAAAAAAAAGTAAAGCTATAAAATTATTTTTTGGAAACACTAAAAATAAAAATAATATAATATAATTTATATTATCAATTTTATAAGAATATAGTTATTAACACAGATTTCAATGAAGCGTTTCCTTTTGTATTGTATAAAAAAGGAAAAAAAAATCGTTCGCTATTTCCCATTGTCGCTCCGCATTTTCTTTTTGATCGAACGAGAAACACAAACATGAAATTTACGTTAATATTTCGTATGTAAATTTCGACCACAACCTAAACTCCTCCAAATTCATTCGTTTTAAAAACTAAACCAATTAATTCTATCTTGCAAAGGATTCTGCTGCAAAGAACCAGCCAATAAGAAGCGTTGTCGTTAGACGTAGTTCAAACTAAGAAATCAGTAGCGCTGCTATCTTTGAAGATATTTTTACTGTAGAAAATTTATAGTTGAAAGCAATTCAGTGTGTTGTCTATACCATATATTTTATCACACCCGTTTCAAAACTCTCGGTATAATAGTATTGCGGAAAGTGAAACGTTTGAATTAAAGCATAAATTATTTAAAAAATATAATATTTTATGTATTTTCATTAAATAGGTGAATTCTTAATGTAATAGTAACAATTATTTAAAGTAAAATCCAACCTTATATTTTTAACATTGGAAGTTGGAATTGTAAAATTTTTTGAGAATGACCCTAGTAGGTTCTTTGTAATAGATAAAGGATTGCCAGTTTAAAAGGATTCTTTGTAGTAGATAAGGATTGCCAGTAATGAAGTATTGCCAGAAAAAAAGGATTCTTGGTAGTAGATAAAAGAATGTCAGTAGATAAAGGATTCTTTGTAGTAGATAAAGGATTGCCAGTAATAAAGGATTGTCAGAATATAAAGGATTTGATTAATTTTTCAGAGCTTTGTTTGTGAGCATCCCCATGGGCGCATCTTTCCACCTGCTCAACTGCTTAGCAGGCATCATCATCTACTCTTACTTCTCGGACTGCGACCCCATGACCTCTCCAGAGCAGCCCATCAAATCAGCCGATCAGGTTAGGCGACCAATTCATTAATTAATTACAGTAGAACTACAATTATCCGAAACAATTGAGACCAAATGGTAATTCCATGCAAAACTATCCTGTCTGTATAGTGTAAGTCACGTTTGTAAAAAGTGATTATCACTAAAACTTTTAACATTTTAACATTAAATGAAAAAAAAAGTGAAATAGTTGATCTACACTTATTATAACTAAGTAATGTAATGCACTTTATTTAATTTGATTCATTTTTTAAATTTAAAACGATTTTCATCTCCTCTTAATTCGTGACTTACACTACGGTTACATAAAATTTACCCAAAACGTATTCGGATGATCAGAAAATCGGATAATTGGAGTTAATCGAAAATAATTACTGTATAACTCCAATTATCCAAAACAATTGTGGCCTAACCACATTCGGTTAATCACAAAATTGGATAATTGGAGATAATCGGAGAAAGGTATATTGTATTCAATCCATCACTTATTGTTTTGTGGATCTGTGACATCATGCAGTTAGAGTTTCGGTCGTCATCAACCCAACCAAAACCAAAGTATAAGTTATTGTTTTGGCAATTTGAGTCACAGCTTATTGTAAAAGATTATTTTTTTTATTTAACTTATGTTAGAAACTTGTTACTGTTCGTCTCTTTTAAAATGGTATGACAGGTAATTTTTTTTGGTCGGACCAAAAGAATTACTAAGCATGATTACCACGACAAACAGAAACAGATGGCAGGGTGGATTTTTTTCCTCTGAAATTGGGCTAATCAGCAAAGGTTTCGGTTAATTGGAGTTCAACTGTAACACGTTTTTTTACCCATCAGGTACAGCCAAACTCTGTTACAACGAAAAAATGAGCTTTAAAGGTTTTTCGTTTGCATTTGGGTACGTTAAAAACGACACTTTCAAAGGTTAAAAAATATAGTTAATTTGAAATTTATGAAAAGGGAGAATGAAGTTTTCTGTAAAGTAGGGAATGACATATTAATTGGCAAAAGAATGCCAATTTTTTCAAAAATGTCACTTAGCATGATCTTTCACTAAGTTCTTCATTCGTTTAGGTGGTTTCAAAGCAATAAATTTAAATTTATAGAATATCCAAAGCAACTTGTGAAAGATTTTTTGCAAGCTTTCTTGATGGCTCTAATTGGTACGTGACTTCTTTGTTGGGAATAACGTTGATCTCGGCTTCTGTAAAAATGTGAATTAATCGTGGCCTGATTAGAGCGTCCAAAACGCGTGAAATCTCCGATGTATCTACCGATGCGGATAATAGTATGCTTTCGCTCATTTCGCATGCGCTGATGAGGAGGATGCATCGTTAGACGAGAATGGAGTTGTTTCACGTAGTACGAAAAGATAATAAGACAACCAATGAAATTGCAGTATTTAGAGCGTGACATCATAGGATACATTCAACTTCTAACAAACCATCCAAATGGTGGTAAAACCTTTATATAGCGTAGCAGGGTGCCTTCTAGCGCCTTCACGTGCGTCCTCAGTCCTTTCAGACCAGGGCTTAGAGTAGCGTGGACGCGACTTAAGAAGTGTACGTAAAGGCATTGAGGATCGAATTGAGAGGACCTACGAAGCGCACGTCCTGGCACTGAAGTTAATCTGCTATACTTATGTATTTCCGCTTATTCTCATTCGTCCTAGTTGCTGCCCTACTATATGATGATTACACTGGGCGCCTACCCTGGCCTCCCTGGTCTCTGCATTTGCGGTGTTTTCAGCGCTTCCCTCAGCACGGTTTCCTCCTGCGTCAACTCACTTACAGCGGTCACCATGCAGGACCTCGTCCGGCCATTGTTGGTCAAGAGGGGACTCTCGGAGACAAAGATGGCGTTCGCAGCCAAGGCCATAAGTTGGTGAACACATGCATTATCTTATTAATTAATAATCGATGCGTCGTAACTGTTTCTTATATGTGGCTTCACCTTATAAGTTCCCTTTTTATTTTATTATTATTACTATTTTCATCATCATTATCATTATCATCCTCATTATTATTATCATCATTATTATGTTTATAAATATTATTATTCCTTATTAATCAAATAAAAACAAGTACAATTTGGAATACTCTGGGAATGTTGTAACCCATGCGAGTGAATTGAAAATAAGCAAGGCATATTTTAAAAAGAAATTATAATACAAGATGGACATGACAGTAAAATAAGGCCTTCCCAGGTGTTATTTAAAAAATAAACAAAACACATTTCCTAAAATTAAATTAATCCTACCTATAATGAAACCAGGAATTTTTTATGGCTACTTTAAGGAATATTTTAGTGTTTGTAGCTTTTAAATGAGTCGTACTTAAATTGAATCCTTCATTTGTTTTTAAATATTTATAGCAGATTTCTTTAAAAGACTACTTCAATTTATGAGCAAATTTAATTCTTCGAAATTAAAATTAATTTTTTTTAAAGATAGTTAGATGAAAATTAAGATGCATACTTTACATTTTCAGCCCCGAAAAAATATGTTACGCACGAATCATTTATGTAAAAATATTTTTTAATCAATTATGTATGTAGAAGCATATTTTGCACGAAAGGCCCTCGCCAGATAAGACGGTGAAAAATGCTCCCATTCCGATCGGGCTAATTTTTTTTATGAAAGTACCTCATAGTATGGACAACTTCTCAGCCAAGTTTCAGCTCAAAAATATGACGCATTTTTGAGTAAAAAATTAAAGTTTTTTTCTTTTTTAATTGATTATTCCCTGAATATATTTGATAAATCCAAAAAACTGTCCATGAGTTTTTAGATATCATTGAGTAGTGTTCTCATAAAAATCCGCTTGTAAATCTGATCAAGTGATCATTGTTAAAAATGTGATTTTATTTTCCAAAATTTTTTTTAATACCAGAATCGTTTGGTACACCTTGAGTTTCTGTCTCTACATGTTCCTCTAACATCAATCTATAATATATAATTTTTTCAGATTTTTGAAAATATTGGATGATAATTTAAAAAAAATAAAATATTCTTAAAACCTGACTTTTCGCACTACTTACTCGGCAGATGGCACTCCTAACAGAGGCGGGAAAATTCAACGGGAGAAATTCTTTCGGACTAAAGGATTTTAGCATAGATTTAGAAAGAAGCATATCTGCACCTAGGGGGAAAGGTGAAGCCATTTGTGAATTGAAGATTTAGAAGCGGATTTTTCTGAGAATACTACTCAATGATATCTAAAAACTCATGAGCAGTTTTTTGGATTTATCAAATATATTCAGGGAATAATCAATTTAAAAAGAAAAAAACTTTAATTTTTTACTCAAAAATGCGTCATATTTTAGAGCTGAAACTTGGCTGAAAAATTGTCCATACTATGAGGTATTTTCAGAAAAAAAATTAGCCTGATTGGAATGGGGGCATTTTTCACCGTCTTATCTGGCGAGGGCCTTTTGGGAAAATTACCCTGTAGCTTTTGCTGAGGGTCACGTTAATTTAGTGCAATTTGAAGTTTTGATAGGTAAATATACACATTTTGTGTGTGCTATAAATAAAAAAGCAAGCTTATTCATTTTCTTGTAATTAAAAAGAGATTCTTAATAAAAAAAAACAAAGTGTTTGCTATATTAACCTCTGCACTCTTAAAACAAACGAGCGATTTTAACTCAGTCTGAGTTAATTTTCACTTCACCAGTGTCGAAAATGCACTTCTCCTCAAGGAGTGGATCCTTTGTATGTTGAATCTGCGACAAGATCACTCTGAACGAGTGATTTTAACTCAGTCTGAGTTAATATTCACTCCTTTCCAGTGTCAAAAATGCACTTCTCCTACATGAGTGGATTTCACTCCTTTGTTTTAAGAGTGTGTATAAACTCTACATGATATCCAAAATCTGCTTGACCGTCTTTTGGTCTATCATTTTTAAATAAAAAAATAAGTAATCCGTTAAGATATCGGTATTTTTAAAAAGCTTGATCATTCTTGTTCATAATAGAAATGCTAGCATTAATAAAAATTGTAAAAAGAAGTTAATTCTATGTTCACCCATGTACAGGGTGGTTATAAAATAACGATCGCTATTCGGAGTGGTCTGTAGCTTTAATGAATAATCCAAGTGCAAAAAACTTTGCGACACTTACTAATCAAGAAGGGGGAAAGAATGGAATCATTAAAACAAACTCGTCACTTGACCAGGGTTCTAAATTACGAGGCGTAATTAGCTGTGTTGGACGTAATTAATTTGGAACCCTGGTCAAGAGAC
The DNA here is from genome assembly GCA_023701765.1 of Hylyphantes graminicola. Classification (NCBI taxonomy): domain Eukaryota; kingdom Metazoa; phylum Arthropoda; class Arachnida; order Araneae; family Linyphiidae; genus Hylyphantes; species Hylyphantes graminicola. The sequence goes on along the minus strand of CM043113.1, from coordinate 67,436,912 downwards.
GAGTTTGTTTTTTATGATTATTCTTTTTTATAATTGTTTTTCAGGATTCTATCTTTTTTTATGATTCCGTTCTTTCCCCCCTTCTTGATTAGTAAGTGTCTCAATGATTGATACATTTGGATTATTCATTCAAGCTACATACCACTCCGAATAGCGAGAGTTATTTTATAACCATCCTGTACCTCTAGAGGGAAGAGTTTATGTTTAAGATGATAATTCACGGATTTGAAAATGGTGCATAACCTAGATTCTTTTTCATTAATTAAGTTATATTTCAGTGTAAGATTATGAAATAACCCTTCCATTCCTTTTCAGCCCTCGCTTATGGTTTTCTGTGCATTGCTCTGACTTTCCTCGTTGCTCAATTCGGTAATTTGGTGCAAGCCTCACTGACAGTGTTCGGTATGCTTGGAGGGCCAGTCTTGGCTATATTCATCTTGGGCATGATGACGACCAGGACAAACGAAAAGGTAATGGGCTTAAAATAAACTTTTTTTTAAATTTTCAACTTGAAATCTTGTTAATCAAACAGGTCTCAATGAACAACTTAATTGAAGGGACGATTTTTCGATTTTTGATAATTGTTAATTCAATTGGACGAAATCTATAGGGGCCGGTCCCTATATCTTAGTTAGATTTTGGATAATGTGAAATTTACAACTACATCCTTCTTATTATTTTTTCTAGCGGACTGATAGGCGGAGTGATCATGCCAGTTGGGGTCATTTTCGGCATTAATCAACATTTCACATTAATCAAAGTATTACTAAGTACAGGGGCCGGCCTCTACGTTGGCGGCTTTTGATAATTGTAAATTCAACTCTACGAAACCGCCAATACAGTTGCCGGCCCGTATATCTTAGTTATACCTTGGATAATGTGAATTTTGCAACTAACGCTTTTATATTATTTTCCCTATATGACTAGGGTGCCATGGTAGGACTGATGGGAAGAGTGATCATGTCAGCCTGGGTCAGTTTCGGCATTAATCAAAATTTCACATCAATTAAAGAGGGATCGGGGACCGGCCTCTTCGTTGGCGACTTTTAATAATGGTAAATTCATTTGGACGATACCGAAAATACAGTTGCCAGCCTTTATATCTAGTTATACCTTGGATTATGCGAATTTTGCAAATACTCAGAATTTATATTATTTTTCCTATCTGACTAGAGTGCCGTGATATGACTGATAGGCGGAGTGATCATGTCAGTCTAAGTCAGTTTCAGCATTAATCAACATTGCACATCAACAAAGTATAACTGAGGTACAGGGGTCTGCCCCCTCGCTGACCGACTTTTGATAATGGTAAATTCAATTGGACGAAAACGCCAATACAGTTGTCGGCCCTTATATCTTAGTTATACCATAGATAATGTGATTTTTGCAACAACAGCCTCCATATTATTTTCCCTATCTGACTAGGGTGCCGTGATAGGACTGATAGGCGGAGTGATCATGTCAGCCTGGGTCAGTTTCGGCGCGTCTTCCAATGCTCCAGCACCCCAGTGGCTGCCGGTATCCACCGAAGGATGTTCAGCGATCAACGGGACAGAATCGTGGCTTTCTCCATTGAACTTCACGACCCATGCGACGTTGGAGACGTCCACAACTTTACTGAACCTCACATACGCAGAAGACAGTGCGCGGAGAGAGTAAGGACCGATTTTCTATTTTTTGAACGCTGCGTACAATGTCGCCCTCAACGGTTGCGTTGGGTGCCTATTAAGGTGTCGGCTCGTCACTTGACTGTGGTTCTAAAATACGACGCCCGTCTCCAATAACCCTCGTGTGGCTCTAGTGCGACGATAATTCAAACCCAACCTAACTTTTCTGTTTTTTTTTTCAGATAATCTTCATATCCAAGTCTTGGTAGTTAGGTTCATACGTGCATTTTCCGGTTTGTGTGCTTGATCAGAGACCCGCCTTCGTCAAGTAAGACAGACACAGATAGAGAGAGAAAGTACACCCAGAGCGAAGGCGGGAATCGAGTCCGCATCCGGTACACTGTGCAGACTGTTAGCGTAATGGAATACGATCAAACCACTAGGCCACACGGCTCCTATCCAAGTCCTGCCAAAATGGCTCCGTGAGATAAGGTGTTGAGTTGAAATGAGATCAGATGAAATACCCTTTAATTGCACAGAAATTTTCAAGTAATCTGATCTGCTTGGCGTACGTTGGCTACAAGAAATCGCTTTCTCCTTTGCTTTTTCTCACACTGTACAAGGATTGGACTCGTATCTGGCGTGAGTCAGGGCTGACGCTAAAGAAGAACCATGCAAGAAACAGTTTTCCTTACACCAGGCGATGACTCACTATCGTCGCCTAAGAGGCCTAATGCAGACTTTTCCATATGCAATGCCATATGCAATGGAGGGGGTCTCTTCCTCGTACTCTTCAATTATCGTCTACTGTAGCTACACGAGGGCTTTCGGCAATAAGTTAGAACCACAGTCAAGTGCCGTACACGGGGTATTATTCCCCCAGCTTTTTCGCTGCACGGGCTGCATATAGGTTGGCAGTTAATAATGCCGATGTCTGGACCCGAACCTGGAATAATTCACAACATGCAAGGCAAACGTTTTAACCGACAGGGATGGCAAGCCCGCGGCATAAGGTGTCATGATGGAAGTTGAATATGAAGCTGTGGCTATTTATAGTTCATAAGAACCCGTCTAAGTAGCCAGGTTGGCGATCTATCGCTAGTTCTCTAGAACTTTGATTAATTTCACTTATATATTTTTAAATCTTTGATTGCTTATCTCGCTTTAATAATCATTAGGCCACAATTAAACCTTTTGTTTCACAATGAATTAACAATGACACATAATTTTACAGTTAAATTATAATGACATCATCCAAATCTGAACTAATCCTTCTTTTTGAATAATAGGAGTTTTATTAGGAATCCCATAATTATCTCTTTGGTTAACCCAAACTGCCTCATGTAGTTCTAACGTGATTAACTTGTATATTTTTGATTGTATTTCTTTGACAAAAATCGTAAAAGGGAAAACAATGAAGATTATTAAAAGCACGCCATATGAAACCAGAGACTAGTGGATACGAGTCAACGTTTGTACCGCGAATGAAGAACCGGAAGAAAAATCGGTTTCCGGTCGCCAGTGTCCGCCAAGCAAAAAAGGTATCGAGGAATATGAGGGATGATTTTGTTTCAATTTAATCTTTATATTAAGGAATTTTGATTTCATTATAATTTTAAATTTGAGACACCCCCATTTTCCCCACCCTGTGGGAAAATGAAGCTATGAAACTACGTTCTTTAAATTGCTAGATATTATAGCATATAGTGGAAAAAAATTTAAAGTATCTATATATTTGAAATCGAAACAGTTCAAATGCATATTATATACAAAAAACTTCCATGAAACTTCCATGAAAATTAGTTAAAAAGTAGGTGTTTAATGAGATGATTTTGAAAATGCTTGATTTTACCCCCATACCCCCCCCCCCCTACAAATTTACATGTTTTGGGGGTAACTCAACAGGCCCATCTTCACCAGAATGGTACACGACACAAACCAGTATGTATCATTCTGATGAAGGTGGACCTCTTGAGTATTTTACTGGAATTTAACTCTGTTTCCTAGCAATTTATAATTATGGCGGCGCCTTCTATTAGCGATCTGGCTTTTTAAAACTTTAAAATCTTGTGTAAGTAAGAAATAAATACGAATAATATTGTTTTTTTTTAATGAAAAGGAAAAAAAGTCGTTACCAAGTAAGAAAATATTTTAAGAGAATATTAAACAATATATTTTTAAAAATTCAGTTGTGACACGAATTGATAATTTCTCCTACATTGACTCTTCATCATACGAACATGAAAAGCGTAACACAAGATTATTTTTCCCATTTTGTTAAACTTGCATATGAAGATATTTTTATCATACCCAAAGATAATAATACTTCTTTATCTATTTTTTTCTATTGTTTTCAATCCGAAATATTTTCTTCTATATCTATCAGTTTAATCTCAATGATAGATGCTTCATTTTCAAATTTTTGTACAGTTTATAATTGTTAAGAGATAAAAAAAAAATAGGATCTTTAGCATTTCGATCTTAAAATGGTTTAGATCGGCATATTAATTGTATTTTCATTCATCATAAAAAATATTTTAATCGAGAAAATAATTCTATAAAACTTTTTTATAATTCAGGGATTGTTTTCCCGATAAAAAAATCGGTAAAAAATTTAATTAGCCTTCTGGAGCAAGCACGCTAGTAAATATTAATTTACATTTCTTATTTTTTTAGTGTAGTTAAGAGTAGTTTCATTTTTGTTATTAAACAAATATTTCGAAAATATCAAGTTTTTATATTTTTATGTTAATACTTACAAACATGTTATTATCATTATTACTAATATGTTATTATTACTATGTTATTAATTACTAAGAAAAAGAAGCTCGCGTCATTTAAGTAATTGGCGATATTTTTCTAACGCTTTATCTGTCTCTGGAACGGATGCTAGAATTTGACTCAAGCACAATTTTACTCAATGGAAAGTTTCTTTTTTCTTTTTACTGCATTTCATTATTTGGTACGGTTTCACGTAGTGCGTTTTCACTGGTTTCTTCGGTTTCACGTACTGCGTTTTCATTGGTTTCTTAAGCTTCACTCGCAAAATGACCGATATACACCTCACCACAGTTTAAGTATGCAGTATAGAAATGTTCTACGGGAAAAAGGGTAAATAGTTATAACTTCCGAGAGCGAGAATCAAATAAAAAAAGGTTTTTCACATTCAATAAATAACTTTATTCGTTATTTCAAGACATATTTTTAATTATTTTTAATTGTTTTTGCTGCTTCACTTAGAGTGTAATATTAATTATTTTTCCCTCGATTTTGTCGTAACAGGGCGAACGAATATCAGGACAGACGTTATCGCGTAGGAGCAACCAATCAGAAGGCTGAATTCCGTTTGTTTAAGCGCGATTCCTCCGCGTAGAACATTTTAATGCTGCAAACTTAAGGTGTGTTTTGGTGTAGATGAAAAGAAACTTTTATTTCTATGCAAGTTTTTTTTAAACAAATGTTTGGAACAATCAAAAGAACAGCAGGAAGTTGGAATAAAAAAAAATATAAGTAAAATATTCTTAGAAAATTCAGTCTGGAGTACCAAATCAAAAGTAGTTCCAGGAAATAAATGAAAACAAAACGTTGAAGCTGCTACCATCCACGACTTGAAACAATCCCATTATTCTTCGAACTGTAAATTAATTTAACAAACTATAACTGAATTTGCGAAGCATTCTTTGTTTACAGCTGAACTTTCATACATTAGTTGTCAGTGGATCTACTTTCGGTTAGTTTGAATTGTGAATTTGTTGTGCGTTATCCTTTTTAAATTTTTTTTGTTATCTTTTATCAATTTTTTATCGCAAAATTGTTATCAAATACATTATTTTTGACGGATACATTCTAAGATTTAAGTCTTCATTGTGTGGGGCGCTCTGTAAACTGGATACACTTTTATTTTTGCGCTGCATTAATCGCGATTTTTTAAAGTGTGGAATGTTTGAAAAAAATGTACCATAATGCATAAAAAATAATTATAAAGCCATATTCGATAACCATGGATAAACTAAGGAAGTGTAAATCGGTAGGTGTAAAGATGTTCTATTTCCAAGTTTTAAATAAAGTAAGAGACTGTATTGAAAATGGAGATGTTTCGGAACTGTTGAAATTAAATAATTTATTGATTGACCTGGAATGCGAAATAAGCGCTTTAACTTATCTGACGTATCGCTACAGCCCCGATAACCCTTTAAGAAATGTGAACATTATTATATTAGCTTGTCAGTACAATCAACCTGAGGTTTTAGATTTTTTATTTAGTAGAGCTTGTAAAATTCTCCAACATTGGCCCATAACATTTGGTTCCACCAACTGCGTTTCACCAACAGACATTGACGAATACCAACATAATGCTTTCTATTATGCCATACGTTCTTTAAATACTGAGCTACTTAAGGTACTTATAGAAAAATGGACAGATAATAGTCCTTTTAAAAACTCGTATATGGTGCATGAAACACTTCGAGGCGCTTATCGGGAATTAAAACTGAAGAATGTTGAGCTGTCCTTTGAAATGGAATTCTTTGTCAGGAGAGAGTTTTTCAAAAAAAGATTTTTATCCCTCTTTGGAAACTCAAACCGATCGCGAGCAGCCCAAAGAAACCGTTTTAAAGCGAGTGTTGTTGGTCCTGGACGAGTGTGAAAGACTTATTAATGATTATTCAAATAAAGAGGTCGATGACAAGTTTCTTGTAATGGCCAAGTTCATAGCTAAAAACATACATATATTGAAGAGGCAGTTGAAGTTCACTTATGATAAAGTTCCTTGGGAAGAAATCGAGTTTTGTTTGATCATTTTCATTCTTTCTGAAACAGAGTTAGAAGAAAACATCCTGCTTCATGCTCGTTGTTTGAATAAACATAGGTTACTTTTTCATTTAGAAAACTTTGCAGACAGCCTTGAAACTACGAAGAAGATTATTAATGAAGGTAGTGAAAGTTATTTGCAAAAACCGCCGATTTTGCAGGAGGTGGGAGGAAATATAAGAGATATATGCGAAAAAAGTATCGTCAAAATGAATCCAAATTTTAAAAAGCTGTACATAGATTATTATTGGGTAAGGGATGAATATTCTTTGAAGAATATGAAAATATATCTGGATTGTGCAGTAGCTGTGGAATGCGATGAAGAAGGAAAACTTGTGATCTCCAGAGCATTACAAGTTGTTGGTGAACATCTGAAAAATACTATGGATTCTCCTAAGTTATCCGACACAACTTGTGAGCTTTTGTTGTTTTTCTATCCCGAAGACACAGGTGAAATTATAAAAGGGTTGCGCAATGCCTTATCGCATGCAGATTCAATGTCCAAAAGAATTGAAATAGAGAAAGCTAATGAAAACTTATTTCTCGATCTACAAGAGGATTTAAAAATGCTATATGGTGCTATTATTGAAATGCTTTGCCGAAGCAAAATCAGATTTATTCGAAATAAATTAAAAGAAATCAGTAAATGTTTAAATGAAATGAAACTGAAAGAACTATTGAAGTCAATGCCGTTGGTAAAAGTCGAAGAAGAGTTTACAGAAATTCCAGAAATCTCTCAATTACTTAAGCTTGAAATGGAGGTAAGGAAACTAGAAATAGCGATAGAAGTGAAGACTGAAGAAGAAAATAAATTGTTTCGTGAAATTAATAATGAAATTAATTTGGAAAAAAGTAGGTTACATAAAATTATTACAAATATGGTGAAAGTACTAAAATCGTACAATAATTTTGTCAATACATCTCTGCAGAGTAAACTAAAAAACGCCAAAAATGAAGTGAAACTACTGTTGGAAAATTCTGCTCCATGTATTGAATGGTCAAGAGTGAAAGCGATTTTTGTACTTTTAGAAAAAATAAAAAACAATATTCGGTCTAAATTTACAGGAAAACAACTTAATAAAGTTCTGTCTTTGCACTTCCAATCATTTTGCACTGCTGCATTTAATTTGAGAAAAATGAAACTGACTGAAGAATATAAATACAATATACTGATTAACAAAGTCAAAAGAAACAAACACATTAGGAGTAGTACTATACCGATTAGTAACCCTTCGAACCAATTACTTTGTTATAACTTAGATCAATTAAGAAATATATTAGACAAAAAAAAGCTTATGACTGATTTAAAAGTACGAATGGCAGTTGAGATGCTTACATTGGACATTTTTTCCCTACAAGAGGAATACTTATCATATAATCACCTATTTTTAGATGATGATCCAGTAACTCTTATCGGTAGAAACTTGCGAAACTACTTAGCCCATGAAAACATTTTGATAAAAGTCCTATCGACTTTCGCGTTAATTGACCTGCAACTAAATGCTCAAACTATTTCAGAGAATTACATTCCATATCAAGGAAGAACTATAGGAAAAACTTTTGAAAGTAGCGTTAATAAATTACAAGAAGAACACAAAAAGGATTTAAGGATCGTTGCTTTTCAGCAGGAGTTTTTTGATGCTCTGCCTAAAGGCAATCTAGCAAGTGTTAAAAGATGTATTCGAAGAGGGGCAGATAGGAACGCGAAAAACAGGAAACATAAAACGTCTTTGCATTTAGCTTGTGAAGGAGCCAGTATTGAAATTATAAAGTTTGTTATGAACGAAAAGTGTGATATTGAAGCAATAGATTCACGTGGTCAAGCCGCGATTCACATTTCCGCTCTCCATGGTCGATCAAACATAGTAGAATACCTAATTAATGAAGCAAAAGTAAGTGCCAATCATTTGAATAAATACAACCAAACTCCTTTGCACATTGCTGCTGAGCACGGACATTTGGATGTGGTGAAAACTCTTGTTGACTTAAAAGCTTGTCCAAAGCTTCAAGATATATCTGGTTATTCCCCTTTGCATTACGCAATAGTGAATAACCATATAAAGATTGTTGAATTCTTAATGGAAATGGAAGATAACGTCGATGAAAACCAGACAATCAGAGGTATTACATCGCTACACATAGCTTCGTTCCATGGTCACTTAGAACTAGTTAATTACTTAATCGAGAAAAAGGCAAACGTCAACGCTAAAGATGATCTTGAACAAGTTCCGTTGCACTTTGTGGCACAGACTAACCATCTGGAAATAGCCCAAAGTTTGATTGAGAGCGGAGCAAAAGTTGAAAGCAGAGATTTGATTGGCGCTACGGCTTTGCACCTAGCCTGTCGCACAGGTAAAAAAAAATATTGTTCAAATACTACTAGACAATGGTTTACATGTTGATGATATTAATAACATTTATAAAAGATCTCCGTTGCAATATGCTGCTGAAAAGGGCAACTTCGAAGCGGTAGAACTGTTGATAAATCACAATGCCGAAGTTGACATCAGCGATTTATTCGGAAAAACAGCACTTCATTTAGCTTCTGAAATGGGTCACTTGGACGTTGTGGAAGTATTGCTAAAATGTAAGTCTTCTTTGGAATTTAAAGACAATAATGGTTACACTGCATTACATTATGGCGCCATAAATGGACATTTGAGTGTAGTTCGGCTATTGATAAAAACTGGAAGTAATATTAATTGCGAAGATAAGTGCAAATGTACTCCTCTGTATTTTGCTGCTTTAGAAGGCCATCACACTGTGGTGGAATTTCTTTTAAGTAAAAAGGCAGATACAAATATCGCCAACATCGTAAATTCAACAGCATTGCACGAATGTTCTAAAAAAATCTATTCCAACGTTGCTAAAATGTTAATTAAATACCAAGCTGATATTCATGCTCCAAGTCTTGAACTTCAAATAACTCCATTTCAATATGCATTAGGTGAGGGCTCAATAGACCTGCTGCAAGCATTTGAGAAAGGGGGAGCAAATTTAGAAGATATCAAGACTACAAATTTTACAGCTCTGCACTTGGGGATACTAAACGGAGATGAAAATTTTATTCAGTATCTAATTGATAAGAAATGTGATGTAAATGCTAAAAGCAAGTCTGGCTTGACACCATTGCACCTGGCTGTAAAGCGAAATAATCGGAGCATAATCGAAATTTTAATCAAAAACAACGCCTCTCTAGATATTCAAGATAATCGCGGCCGTACTCCGTTGCACATGGCTGTGCATCAGAGCAATAAAAAAATTGTCGAATACTTATTCGAGAAAGGGGCTACTGCTAAAGATGAAGGTCATGGGGAGCCTCTAACCAGTGCAGTAATAAATGGTTTTTACGCCGTTGCCAATATTTTGATAGAAAAGGGAAGATTTGATGTAAATGCAAAAATCGCTAACAATGACAGTCTATTGGTGACTTCCATAAGATATCGCCACAATAAAGTGACAGAAATGTTATTAGAAAAAGGAGCTGATGTTAATTTAATATCAAATGATACCACACCATTACATCTTGCTTCATTGTATGGTGACCTTTGGACAGTAAAGTTGCTGCTTGAAAAAGGAGCAGATCCTACTATTGAGGTTCACCCTGAAAAAATAACTCCACTGTATTTCGCCATCCAGGAAGGTAATGTAGATGTTGTGGATGTTTTGTTGAAACATGGTGTCACGAAGGTAGATTCTACAAATAAGTCAGCTTTGCTTTTGGCAGTTCAGTTTGGTAAGGTACACGTTGTAAAGTTCTTGTTGCGGCAAAAAGATCTTGACATCAATGAAAAAATTAATGGGGAGTTTACTTTACTGCATGTAGCATCGGCAATAAGTGTGGTCGAGGTTGTAAAATGTCTTGTCGAGAAAGGAGCTGACGTACACATAAAAGATGCGACACATAATGATGAACCTATTATGTGGGCTGTTAAATTGGGGAATGAAGATGTTGTAGAATTCTTACATACATTTAGCGAAGATAATTCAATTCTGAATGTTGAAGCGTTGGGAGAGTCGATTGTAAGAGGGCATTTGAAAGTTGCTAAAAATTTAGTGGAGAGAAGCAATGATCTAAATGCATTAAGATATGAAGGCGAAACTTTTCTTCATTTTGCTTCCATATTTAATCAAAAAGATATAGTTTTGCATTTGCTCGAAAAAGGGGCCTATTATAACGCTAAGAACTGGAAAGGAAATACACCTATTGAAGTAACAAGATGTTCATATATAAAGTATGCATTTGCTTTAGTTAAACAATTATTCATTTCAGTAAAGCGCAATAAAAGAGGTTTGTTAAAGGCATCTATTGAAAAAGGGGGAATTCTTAATGCAAAAAGAAAAGATGACGCAAGTCTTTTACATTATGCTGCCTATAAGGGCCGTTGTGATATTGTGAACGATCTATTGATGAACGGTGCAAATCCTAACATTGAGGGAAGAGGAAAATGCACGCCTTTGCACTATGCTTCAAGATACGGGCACTTAAACATCGTTAGAAGTCTACTATCCCACGGAGCTATACATGATTTTCAATCGGGGACTGGAAAAACACCACTTGATTATTCCACTCAATCAGAAGTTACTGAACTACTTTCTTTGATTCAAAAAAGTTTTATGGACGTTCAAAACGGAGATGCCGGATTTGTGGAAACCTTGAAAAATTTAGAAGAAATAGATGCAAGATCCGTAATGAAAACGCGAAATAAGGATAATAAACTTTTAATAACATTAGCGGTTCGCAATGATTTTCCAAAAGTGGAACAATTGAAGCAGCTGTTAGAAGAAGACTTAACGTTAATATATTCAGAAGCAACCGAATACAACATACATGGACAATATTCGGAATCTTTAAAATTATTCGAAAATGTTTTAAAAGCTAAAGCAGATTACTTTTTACATGATCATCCAGACACTATGGATATCAAGGACAAGATCGGAGAGGTGCTACTCGGACAGTGCGACTTTGACAATGCAGTAAAGACGTTTAGTGAAAACTACGAAACAAGAAAATTGTCCCTTGGAGCCAACAATATATTCTCAATGAGAACAAAAAGACAAATGGCATTGGCGTTGCATCACTTTGGTCAAAAAGAAGTTTCTTTGAAATATTTACACGACGTTTATAACAAGCAGTTGAAAATATTTGGGAAAAGCCATTCCGATGTTTTAACAACGCAAATGATCGTAGCTAAAGTTCTAGAGCAAGAGAATGAATACAAAGAAGCTTTGGAACAATACGAGATAGTTGATGAGTTAAGAAACGAATTTCTCAGTGAAGATCTTTGCATGTTAAAAGAAGTACAGGCAAATATGGCTATGATACTAAGCAAGCAGAATAAACACGAAGGTGCACTTGAAAAACTTAAGATTCTTTATGCTACTATAAAAGGAATTCTCGGTGAAGAACATTTATATTCTTTGGAAATTCTTAGTAAAATGGCTCATGTTTACCTTAGAAAAGGTTGTTTCAATATATCGCTAAAACTATATAAACATGTCCTCGGATTTCAGAAAATAGCATTTGGGGAGGAGAGTTTACCGTTTCTGCAAACACTTTATTCTATAGCGAATGTTCTTTTTTTACAGCGCAAGTTTGTAGAGCCCTTCAAAACATTTTCTAAGTGCTGCATTATGGGTTCAACTGCTATGGGACCCAAACACCCTATTGTACAAAATTCCCATGATAAGAAAGAACATATTAAAACTCAATTAAGTAGTGTGAGTGAAGAAGCAAAAGTAATATTCTGCATCTTGGAAGAAATAGGAATGGGCCGTGGAGATACAGAAGCACAGAACCTCGCATCCCAAGAAGAAAATTTGCAGCGAGCATCCGAGTTATACTTTCAACGCGAAATTCCAAGAATTTTTTATCCCTTGGACCAGTTCATGTCAGAAGAGGATGTGAGACATTTTACAGAAATAACAACTGAACATTTTACTCAGTCATTTTCAGAGTTGTCAAGCTTCCGAGCAATATTAGACGGAGATCTTAATGTTGAAACGGAAAACAATTTTCCTGACAAAGATGTTTTTCACTGGATGGTTATTTGCAAACAGATTTTGTCGGGAATACATCTTGAGTACGATGATATTGATGGCATGTGATTGCATAATGCCATGAATTTGAGAACCTGAAAACCCATAATAATTTGAAATCAAAATTCGACAAATAAGTATTAAAACTCTTTAGTATTTTTAAAATATCACTATTGGAAGCCTTATAATATTTCAGTACCCAAAATATTTTGAAGCCAATATTCTTCAATTTGAATTTAATGTTTATTCATAACATTTATCAATGAAAGGTTTTGGTAAATTAAGAAAAATAACTTGAAAAGTAAATTTTTCAGAGGTGTTCAAGAAAAAATCGATCTATACCTGACCGATTTTGTTATTTATTGTAGATACACGTTATTGTGTCTACTTACAAAAAATAACACCAACTGCCTTGCAACCATCAGAAGTTCACATTCTTCACAAAATAAATTCCAACTCTACCTGGCGAATCCTGCCTGTCCATCGCTGGAACTCAGTTAAATGTGCCTTGATCAGGGTCTAGATTTGCGCAGGCAGCTATGGACAGATATACATAAAACTGACGAAATTGGATAAAGAACAAATTTTTACGGCTTATTTTACATATACGGGCACACTTATTAATATACATATAGCAGTTGCCAAAGCCTTTTTTTTTGTTCTGAAATAAACTGTTTCTGAATACTAATTCAGTAGAAGATCAATGATATGCATAAAAAAATGACCAACAAATTGTGGATTAAACTGGACATTACATATTATCCAAGCTTTCTGATAGAAGCACATGACAAAACTTTGTTTCCACTTAAAATATGTGGGATTTCTATGTATCAACATATACTTTGCGTGTGCATCTCCCTGTGTCAACCTCCAGATGACCAGAAGTTTTTGAGATTATTCTGCAAGTGTAGTCTGTCTCTTAGACTTGGTGCAGATTAATATACACTAAGCCTATAAGAAACAACAATTTATTACTTTCTATGAATCTTCCATCTACGAACTAGCCATTAGGCATACTGACAACGATCAGCACCAAAGGATAAACGAATATGGAACCTCTGGATGTTTTAGTCGGCTAAAAATATTTTTTTTGAACAAATAATTAAAATCAAATCAAAACCACGAGACCGTCGAAAGGATGAGTACAAGTACAGGCAAACAGTTACGTCCTCGTAGGAATGGGAATGGGAGACTTCCAACAAAGTGGAGTTAAGAACAGGTAAATTCAGAAAAAATAATAAGCATTTAATCATGATTTTATTACTTCATGGCATTTTATTATTTTATGGCACATTTTATTCATTCATATTTTGGCACCAAAATTAAGTTTTTCTATTTAGTTGAAAAAAAAGGGAAATTTCAAATTGTTTTATACTATTTTTTTGCATAATAAATTGGAAACCAAAACTTTAGCACGTTAAAATTGGCTATTTTGGTAAAATGTTGCAAATTTTTACTAATGTAGTACTTGTACCAAATATGGACGATGCTCTCAATACAGACACCACTATTATCTTTAAAAGTTAAATATTTAATCGGGAGATAGTGCTACATGCCAGTGAAGAAAGCAGTTAAAAAATATTTTAGCATAGAAAGTGCAAAAAAGAGCGTTGTTCTCCAGTTCGAAAATAGTTTTTTTTGTGCTTATCTTAATTATATTTAAGTATATTTTCTTATGATGTACCGTACAATTACTTTAAATATAGAAAAATTGGCGTTTTTTTTTCGAAAGCTGATAAAACATAGCTTCGATCGATATTGCATTAGGCTTGATAGTGTTTTCTTTGTATATTTATTATAAAATTAAGTAAATCTACGCCTGATTCCCAATATGAACACCTATGTCTCGATTTGAAGTACAGCTGATGAATGTTCAGAGATACAAATTTGTAGCAGATGTGTTTAATGGGATTTTATTTAACTAATTATAAATAAATAAATGTTCATATTAGTGAAATTATTGCACTTTGAAGGTCTTGGAAAAGCTGAAACCGAAAACAACAACCGTCCCTTCTAAAGTGCACGTTTTGAAGATATTTAGACTGCTCCTCCCTCGAAATATTTTGAATCAGTTTTTTAACCCCTCTTTATAAAATCCCTTGAAATAGTGTTTTTTTTATATGTAACAGTATTTCCATAAGGAACCACTTGTCCCCAACATGGACATGCATAGCATATCCATAATCGGGACAGATGGTTCCTTATACGGGCACTTGGACACATTTTTTATTTTCAATATTTAAATTAAATTTCAATGGTCATTAATTGGTTAAATGTAAAAAATATGTACTTTTTTATAAACAAATAATCAAAATATTATAAAGTTAGTTGATGGGAAATTTTAAAAATACCTCTAACTTCCAGGTGTACGAACACTTTTGGCTACCACTTTACTTCTATTTATAAATTTTTTAAAAATGGAATTTGGAAAGAAGCCTTTATTAATTTTTGCTTCAATTGTAACCTTTAACCTTACAATTATTCATCGTATAGCACTTTTTCTTGGTATTTGTGGCTCGTGATGTGAAAGTGGATGTCGGAAAGACAGACGGGCTGAATGATTATACCTCCCACTTTTTACGTAATGTGAAAGCTAAAACTACGAAATTTCAGAACCATTGTATTTTCATTAAAATCTTTTTATCCATTTATTTTTTACCGCTGCTAATCATATGAATTTTAGTTAAAATTAATGATAAAGAAGATAAAATGAAAAAAAAGGTTCTTTAAAATAGGCATATTAGTATTCTATTATGAAAAGAAGCAATCTTAGTAAGAAGCCATCACCTACAATCTTAAAACAAACGAGCGATTTTAACTCAGTCTGAGTTAATTTTCACTCCTCCAGTGTCGAAAATGCACTTCCCCTATGGGAGTGGATCCTTTGTGTGTTAAACCTCCGACAGGATCACTCCAAACCAGTGATTTTAACTCAGTTTGAGTTAATATTCACTCCTTTCCAGTGTCGAAAATGCACTTTTCCTACAGGAGTGGATTTCAATCTTTTGTTTTAAAAGTGTAAAGGATTTAAATTATATTCTTTTAATTTCAAGTAAACTATTTTCAAAGGTTATTATATAGCAAATAAGTTTGAGATAATAATTTTTCCAATGAATAGCTTTATTAAACCTTTGACAAACTCATGAATTATTTTCGTTTTTTAAAAAGAAATTATATCTTTAAAAAATCAGTTGAAAGAAAGATATGAAAAAATACTTTTAACACATTATTTTCTTTTCAAAATCTAAAATATAAAGAAAGGTAAAAAACAACCTCAACTATTTTGGGAACCTTCTGAAAACATTATATGTTGGGGGATGCGTAACAACAAATAAGTTGAGGTTTTTTTTTAGTAGGGTCATATGGGGGAATTATGGACAAAAAAATCACAACATCCTATTTTTTTCTAAAGTATGAAAGATAGAAAGATTTAATTTTACATGGAGTAAGCTTAAATAATTTAGAATTTATTTAAATAATCACTTTACCTAAAACTTAATTATTATTAGTTTTATTTTAATTATTGAGTGATCAGGAATTACCCCGGGTTTGGGCAATTATGGATCACACATGGGGTAATTATGGATCACCCCTTTTTTTATAGTAATGCATATTAAAAGTAAATTAATTTTTGGTTGCAGTTAAAATATAATTCAAAGCAAACTTTTAAACGCCTAAATTAAATTTTTATTAATCTTCTTTCTCAGAAAAAAATTAGACTTTATCGTTTGCTAATTTTTTTTCAAACTTGAAGAATAATGATGATCTTTTTCAATAAATTATGTCGCAATTTCTCATTTACATTCTTTCGAAAATTCGGTTATTCATCGTTTGTTAAATTAATTTACAGTTCGAAGTATCTCGAAAGTTTCTCGTAAGTTTAACGAAATGAAAAGAGTCAAAATATTGAATAAAAATGGAATTTGCATGTTATTTCAATGTAGATTAAATTTTTTGTTATTTAAATTTTAAATAAACTTTGAATTCGAATTTTTTAATGAAATTTGGAATCCAGCCTAATCTGATTTTTTGCTTCAAAATGACGTATACCACTTAGCTAAAAACACATGAAAAATTAAAAAATATCACTGATCCAGAATTACCCCAGTGATCCAGAATTACCCCAGTAAACTGGGGGATAAATCGATATACCTTTGAAATCATTAAAAAAAATAATTATGAAAAAATTTATATCGGAATGAAAAGCTTAGACCTTTTCCTATTGAAAAATAGCACCAACAATATAGTTAGTTCAAATATGTTTCTCCAGTATGGATCTTAAAAAAAAATCATGTTTTTCAAAGACAATCTTTTTTGAAGATGTTTTTATAGTAGTGTAAAAAGTATTTTTTTTCTATTATTTGCTGCAGATTTACAATGTTTTTGAACTTGATATAAGAAAATAGAATGTATAAGGATGACTTGGCATAATTTTTTTTTCTAAAAACCATTTTTAATCCTTAAAACTTAGTGATCATTATTTACCCCGGAAAGAGAGTGATCCATAATTCCCCCATGTGACCCTATCCAATAATTTTATTTTTTGGATATATTCATTGTAATTTGTTTTATTCTTTGACTAATTACAACGTATGATTTATCATTTGGAGTTGAGAAGGCAGATCTAATTTACAACCAATTATTTCAATGCAAAATACATGTTCTAAACTGTTAAAGTACAAATCATTTAACTTTCCGAGTTCAAGAACTCTTAATTTTCTTCTAAATTAGAAACTAAACGGCTAATTCACGTGATAAATATAAATTATTATGAGAATGAAAAACAAATTTTGATATTTCAATGAGTTTCGGCGACTTGAATATCTGTTTTCACTATAAATTTAAATCATTTTAATCATGTCTGTATAACAGTTAATCTTCACTTTATGTTATGTTTGTTAACATTTTTTTTTTGTTGTCGTTAGATATCAGCTTACAATTTTTTTCTTCGCCTGTACGGAATTTTTCTTCTTGGTGTTGCCATAGTATTTTTAATTATTTTTTGTTCTTGCAATAATTTGCAACCTATTATTATCTTAATAAAATAAACATAATCTGTAAATAATTTAAGATAAAATTTGCACTACTTATAAAACCAATGTATTGTTTTTTTTGCAGTGAGGACATTTTCCCGCTGTACAAAGTGTCTTACATGTGGTTTTCAGCCATTGGTTGGTGCTCTACAATGCTGATTGGTTACATCGCCAGCTTGATTTTGAATCATAAGCGAGGTGAGTATTTTGATTGGGTTAGCAAGTTTCGGGCTGTTTTTTTGCTTCTAGCTTTTGAGTGGTGTTTTAATATAGCAACACAAAGTTTCTCTATATCGAACCGTAGTCAAGTTACAAGCAAACATTTGAGTAGGCACCGAACTGAAAAATGTACTTTTAACGCCATCGGAACTTAGCAATCCACAGATTTAATGATATTTGAAGAGACTAGATGGAGAAAATGACCACAGAAAATTTTAGTCCCTTTTCCCCTTTTTCATTCTCTTCTTAAATAGAATGTTTGGCCACTTGTTAAGTCATCGATGTTACCTCTCATTAATTAAACTTTTAATTAAAAAACTAAATTATAATGTATTCTAAAACTTGCGCAGGGTGGTGCAAATAAAAGTGGCCCCAACGTATGGATAAGAATACGACAGAAATGTTGCCAAGTCAAAAATCAATACAAAAGCAAGTTTGCTAACTGAAGCTATTGATCGCTTCAATATTAAGCCCATACAAACGCTTGGCGAATTATTTGCCGGCAACTACGCTATGGCTTGAGAAGCTAGTTGAAATGAAATATAAACAAGGTTTGTAGAGCTGATAAAAAAAGTTCCCATTGCTGATTATTTTGGTCGTTATTTAACCTAGGGAATTGGCATTCCTATCTCTAGACCGGGGCCGCTTATATTTGCACCACCCTGTATTAAATGCATTTATTTTCAAATTTTACGTTTCCTGGGTATAAGTAGCAGACTGTCAGTCGAGAGATCTCTCAGAAAAAAAACACAAATGAAGAGTACACGGGAAAAACCGATTGATTTTTCAGAGAAGTTTCCTTATCAGGCCACTTTGGCGATGATAGCGAGTGATCGCCTAAACTTGTGTAAGGAAACCAGTTCCTACCACAGAGATCACAGTTGAAGTAATTGAGTGGCAGATCACGTGACCTCCAATGCCAACGACGGGACGCGCAAGGAGCTCCCAGAAGAGCCCCAATGAAGTCAGTGTCGTAGGTCACGTGATATGCCACTGTAGTACTTTAATACTATCTTGGACCTTACTTCGCTTGGACCAAGCGAAAAAGAAAGAGAGAAACCGGTTTTCGGCCGCCAAGCAGGCAATTGCGGGCGTCCGCCTAATGAATCAATCGCTTCTTCCAGTGTACTCTTCAAATGTGTTCATACTGCGTAAGTGGAATTCCAGTTTAATGGTAAAATGGCCGAAGACAAATTCATGCTGTTTAAATACCAGAATTGTGTCGATGCCATACGAAGACAAATGTATGTTGTTTCAATACCATAATTATGTCGACGACATACGAAGACAAATTTGTGTTGTTTTAATACCAGAATTGTGTCGATGACATACGAAGACAACTGTGTGTTGTTTTAATACCAGAATTGTGTCGATGCCATACGAAGACAAATGTATGTTGTTTCACTACCATAATTATGTCGACGACATACGAAGACAAATTTGTGTTGCTTTAATACCAGAATTGTGTCGATGACATACGAATACAAATGTGTGTTGTTTTTGGGTTGCACTGCAATTTTTGTATGCTTTCAGCACAACTTGTAATAAAAAACGCTGTTTTTTGCATTTGAAATTCTACACAATTTCTTTACTGAGTGTTGCCGAACACAAATGTACTTACTTGTGATTACACTTGACTTATGGAAGTATATAACCTAAATCTAAATTATTTCAAATTTCAGGTGAAGTGGCAGAAGTGCCTATGGAGTTGCTAAGCCCAATGGCGAAGCATTTCATGAAGAAGAAAGAAGACATCAAAGATAAAAAGGGAGTGACTACCGTGGTGAGTTAAGTTAAGGGTCTTGTATGGCAACAGATATCTATCGAGTTCCAATGGAACTTTTGACCCTGTTTTTAAATAAAATATACGACTTCTATTCACAAAAACTTACCAAAAAATACAGAAGAAAGTTATTTTGCCATTATAATAACTAATAAGTATAATTTTAAAGATATTAATTAGTTATAACAAAACAAAATTTTAGTAATTATTTACATACTACAGATGGCAGTACTAAATGCATTTAAATATCTAAAACAATTGTTTTAATTAAAAATAATTAATATCTTGCAAATTATGTTTATTCATTATTTCAATGGCAAAATAACATTTTACTGTATTTTTGGTAAGTTTTCGTGGGTACATCAGGATAAAAGAGGAACGGATCATCGAGGTTTTCTGTAAATGGTGAACCCAACTTTTGACGAATCTTTTTGTTGTTTTAAAATCAACTAGTGTAGTAGTTTCAAAGATTATAAATATTCAGCTTCCAAACAATTTTTTTACTTTCAATAACCAAATTTGAAATGTAAGTTAATGAAGTATCGCATTTTGGAGTTGAAAATCGGAAATAGAGATTTTGGGTTTTCTACACGTTTTAGAGGGCGCTAATAATAAAAAAGTGGCTTTTTTGAACATCGTCTGTCTGTCTATCTATCTGTGTGAAACCATTTTACAGCTTCAACTAAAAGAACTAAGAACTTCAAGTTCGGCGCACGAGTTCCTATAGTATTGTAAGACGTCATAATAAGGTTTTCAAGAAAATTGCGTGTGCCCAAAGGATTTGCAATAGAACTTTTTCGGTTTTAAATAGATTCCTGAAAAACGAAAAAGAGATTGTCTTCAAACTTAGTATGCGAGTAATCATTACGTTATTATGTACGTATTACATGTCCTGCTAAGGTTTTCGAGAAAATTCTCATTTGCAAAAGATTGCTGCTATAGAACCTTTTGGGTTTTAAAGTTATTAAAATACTGTATAAGGTATGCCATTATCTTTGAGTGTATGGATTTATTGAGTGCTAATTGAAGCCGTGTGTAGTGTTACACACCCCAAGTTTCCTGCAGTGTACTAGGCTTCTTGCAGTGTACTAGGTTTCTTGCAGTGTATTAAGTTTCTCACAGTGTACTAAGTTTCTTGCACTGTACTAGGCTTCTTGCATTGCACTAGGTTTCGTTCAGTGTACACTCTTAAAACAAAGGAGTGAAATCCACTCCTATTAGAGAAGTGCATTTTCGATACTGGAAATGATTGAAAATTAACTCAGACTTAGTTAAAATCGCACGTTTGTTTTAAGAGTGTACTAGGTTTGTTACAGTGTACTAAGATTCATACAATGTACTAGGTTTCTTACAGTGTACTATGGTTTTTTACAGTGTACTATTTTATTATTCTAGGAATCAATAGCAATCGAGAAACTAGCCCCGCCAATCACCAAAGTAGATGCGGACGTACAAACAGCAAACGGCGCATCAGAAGACACAGAAAAAGCACGATATTAGCAAATCGTCCATAGAGATCAAAGTGATATGGAGTCCATGGGACATGATGTTGGTCAGCATTTCAAGCGTTTCCGATCGCCTCTTTCTCAGCTTAAAAGCCAGAGAAGCTCCTCGTGATGTCACGCCTTCCTTTTGGTTTGGTAGAAGAACGAA
This sequence comes from Hylyphantes graminicola, assembly GCA_023701765.1. Taxonomy (NCBI): domain Eukaryota; kingdom Metazoa; phylum Arthropoda; class Arachnida; order Araneae; family Linyphiidae; genus Hylyphantes; species Hylyphantes graminicola. The sequence continues at coordinate 67,415,769 of CM043113.1, read as the reverse complement.
ATCTGTTCGGAACATTGAAAACGGAACACGAAAATTACAATTATTCGGAACATGAAAATTATGCTTCCGTGGGTAGGTGAACTGCAGTAACCACAACAATGATTTGGACTAGTTTTGCCCAGAAATGATCTGTCTTTTTCAGTATGTCTTATAAATTAAAGTTAGTAAGTGCTTTGAACAGTGGACCGATTCCTAAGGCTAGATACTACAGTTTACTCTATCATGACAGCATACTGTTGTCGGCTTGTAAACGGCAGTATCTAGACTAATGACTTGGGGGCCCGGATGGCCTAGTGGTTTGGACCATTACGCTAACAGTCTGCTAGAAGGGTGCGGATTCGATTACCGCGTTCGCCCTGGGCGTACTTTCCTTTCTCTATGATAGTAAAAATTCTTTCATTGTTTGTCTTATTTGACGACCGCTTATAAGCGGGTCTCTGATGAAGCGCACAACCCGGAATATATATTAACTATCCTATCCTAACCTACTGACTTGGACAATTGTTGGAAGCACACAATCCCTTACCTATAAGAAAGCATACTGACAGCCTGATTATTTAAGACAGAGCAAAAATGGTCCATTTCATTTTTGCAGTTACTGCAGTTTACCAGTAAATGGCAGTATAATGGACTGGGTCGAACAGTAGCTTAACCAGACGTACTGCATTTCGCATAACAGTTCACTTTTGTTATTCAACTATTCTAGCTACAAAAATTGTTCAAATATTCTTAGTTCTATTTTTTATAGATAATAAAACAAAAGCAACTTAAATGAAAGATGATTTATGAAATTTAATGGAGACTTCATAGTCGAAAGGTTAATCACTGAATCGAACTTGGTCCGGCAATAGAACAGTCTTTGTTCTTCTTCTTCGGAACAGTCGACATTACGAAGGAAAGCGTGACGACCCTGGGAGCTTTAAGGGGTTTGTAATTTGAGACAGCCGTGTTGAGGGACAAAGGAAACATTGTACAAATATGTGCGAATTCCGAAAAATACTTTCGTTGCTACGATGCGGTTGTTCTGCTAAAGGGTACCATGTCTGAAATCCTGCATTACATTTGATAAAAAAGTTGTTATATTTCGTCGAAAGATGTTTTTTTAGCATTAATTTAATATTCTTTAACCTTTTCACTCCCTCAAAAAATCTTTCACATATATTCTTTATCTAAACACACACACACGCAGTTTCAAACAATTATATATTTAAAACAATTTTTGTAAGTAATTTTGAGAAAAAAAAACTTTTAACGTTTTCTGAGGAGCACGTCAATTTAGTGAAATTTGAGGTTTTGAGCATTGCTTTTGTGACATGTTTTTTATGTGCTATAAATGAACAAGCTCTGCCAGTTTTTTGTAGTTAATAGTTCATCCTAACTTTTGTTTCCCTTTAAGTTAAATAATCGTTAGTTTTGCCTTTTAAGTTAAATAATCGTTGAAAGAACCTTTTTTATGTTGAAAGACCTCTGAAATCTGTTTGACACTCTTGGTACGTCATTATTTTTTCAAAAATCTAATCAATAAATACACTGCTTCCGTATAGATATTTTTTAACACTCTAGTGTATAATAGAAAAGTTAGTATGAGGAAAATATTCAAAATTAAGTTGTGAAGTGAATTATACTAAAGTTCAAGTATGTGTACCTCTGGCGCGAAGAGGTTAAGGGAAGTCGGATGGTTCTATTTCGCTCATGTTAATTTTACTAACTTGACGAACATTTTTCTCAGGAACTACATGAGATCATTATGTTTTTTTATAGTTTGTTCCTTACATATAGCTCTTTGATTTAAACTGAGGATATATCACAGTATAAAAAATACTTTAAATGTGATTTTTTTTAAAATATGTATTAAACCACCCAAAAAATCTTATTTAAAGTTAGATATAATTTTTTTTAAAGCAGAGATATTTTAAATTCCTCAGTTTAAGTTAAAGAGCTATCAATGGTGAAGAAATAATAAAACAAAACATGCTGATATATTTTGTAATTCATAAGAAAAATGTTCCTAACTGTTGAAAAACCTTATATTTCTTTAAACGCAAAAGGAAATTAAGGTATATAGGTAAGAACTGATGTACAGAGTTACTGAAAAATGCTTATAAAAAACTACTAAGCAGAAATCACTAATCTTGGCTAAAGCTATAGATGTGGAGATTAAAAATAAAAGATAATTAGAAAATCGACATTTTTGACCCAAACACCCATGGTGATAGACAAGGCTGCCGTGCCTATTGCATAAAAGCTGTGTGCTGACCATATCTATTGCTCATATTTGCGCATTTGTAATCAAGTCCTTCAGTTCCATTTCTCAGATCGACAGCTGGAGAACAAGAAGCAATTCAGAGCTTTTGAGGATCTAGACTTACTATATTTTTTTATTAAACTTATTGACATGGTGCTTTTTAATGAGCATCAAGAACTCGTATCATACTTGTTTTTCCTACATATTAAGTAGGGATAAAAACTTTATTCTTGTAAAATTTACTCATAATTGGAGATCTTAGTAGAAGAACGTGCTAAGTGACAAAAATGCAAAAACGAGAAAAAGAGATGCAAAGTTTTTAGTGTGCACTCAGATCTGTTGAAAATTGAACTTGCAAACCACAAAAATATAAAAAGCTTAAAGTTTATGAAAAATGGAAAACTCGCTATCGTTAAAATATTTAGTAAGATGTTGATTGACACAAAAACCAATCTCAATTTTGTCAAAAATATAACTTTGCACATTCGTGCATTTCGATCTTCAATTATGTAGTAAATTCTGTTGTTTTCAATAGGGTCAAGTGGGGTAAGTGTGATAGGGTTTCTGCATTTTTCATTAAGAAAATTCGTTCTCTGCTTCAAGTAAATTCCAAATCCTAAAATTGGTAGTGAATTATTATAAGAAACATACATATGTAGAAAAAAAATTATATGTTTGAATTCCAATTGTAAGTGTACAAAATTTGCATTTCAAAATCCATTGCTGTTTTATCACACTTACCCCACATAGGAAAACCCACATAAAAGAAGACAGTTGCACTTAATTCAAAAGCTCAAAACTTTCTTTAAACAAAAAATAAGGTCAATATTTCTTTTTAGTTTAATTATAAGTGGTCTAATGTTATATATTGCAAACTTTCAGATTTTTAGAATGATTTCCAAAGTTACAAGAGCTGTTTATCACACTTACCCCCAATCACACTAACCCCACTTGACCCTACACTTATTTTTACACTTATAAATAGGCTTCTTAATCTTGTGAAATTCGTTTCACAGAATTAGAAAAATAATATAAGGTAAATTTTTTTGGAGGGATTTTTTTTAGGAAATCATTGACTCACAAGAGCTTCGAATACATTGTTCTCAAATATGAGAACATACATTTTACGAATATGAGATCATGGATGCTTTAAATTTTAAGAATGTGTATACGTATTCTGGAGAATCTATGTTCTCAGGTGTCATCAATTACTTACCCATTTTAGAAACTTTATTTTTACATTTTTGGCAATAAATTTTTCTTATTGTATTTACTGGAACTAACGGAAATCGTTTGATAAAACTGATTTGAAACTTGTACTAAGAATCTGGTGTAAAATATATGAAACTTTTAAACTAAATGCAAACTCAATTTCAAAATTCACGAAAAATTTCTCTAGTTTGTAATCCTTTAACAATTTCAAGACGACGTTTGTGAGAAACTTTGAATTAAGCAAGGCAAAATTTTAAAATCCTTCATGATCTCAAATTTACCATTTCAACGTATTTACTTTTGAGAATGTTGTTGTTATCGTAATCATAAGAAGTGTTAACATCCTAGCATTAATTTTTGATTAAGATTTCCATTGTTATTGTATTTTGTACCAATTACGATTTCACATGTTATTGTATTTTGTACCAATTAAGATTTCTATTGTTATTGTATTTTGTACCAATTAAGATTTCCCATTGTTATTGTATTTTGTACCAATTATGATTTCTATTTATTGTATTTTGTACCAATTTAAATTTATGTCCTAATTGTGAATAAAATTTTCTTACAAAACATAAGTATTATTGTTTATTTGACGTTTCGAATTCATTTGATCACTACTGGAAACAAAATATCTAGATTTAAAATCTTTTATTAGCGAGTGATATTGAAAAACTTAATTTATTCTGTATAAAAAAAACTTCCAAAAAATATACTACAACCATTTGCTAACTTTTTCAAAAATTAATTTACTAAAATTAAGTAAAGTAAGTACGTAATATTAAGTAAAGCAATAAATAGGGATAGAAAAAATAACTAAATTTAAAAATAATTTTTACAAAAATAATGCCGAATGGGGGAGAGAAGGGGAATGGCGCCATCTTAAGGGAAATTGAATTTTCATGCAGAATTGTGTTGCAATTAATGTAAATTGTAATGATTATAGCATACTACAGTTCATAACCTATCTTGTAGTGATTTTTTAAAATTTAAATTTTTAATAGAAACTGAATAAAATTAATTTTTCTAAAGCTCGCACAGTGGCGGGATTACCCGGTATCTGGGGTAATGCCGCCACACCACTGGGGTTATGCCGCCACATCAATAAACAAAGCAAATAATCTATAAATAATGGAAAATTACATAATAAAGCAATACATATAGAACTAAAATGGTTTCAATTAACTTTGGAATGGTAAATTATACAGGGTACAGCTCTTTTAATAACTTTCTGTGTGCAACTAACTATGCGGTTTTTTTTAAAAGCTTCGTTGGTCTATTTGACCAGTTCAGTTATTCTTTTTCGGATACGTGGCATCTCTAACGAAAACTAATAGGTTGTAGGTCCAATATATGAAATTTCTATTTTACGGATTATGCCGCCATCCTTTTGCATGTGGCGGCATAACCCCAGAGTGATGTGGGGGCATTACCCCAGTAAGACAAAATGTCATAGACGGTTGTTTAAAGAAAGGTAGTTAGCCTAGCGTCCAAACTAACGACGTGATAAAATAGCCAAATAATTACTCTTTTAACACATTCGCTGCCACTAAATCATCGATAGAGTCTTTATCGATAGAGGCTGATGAAGTAGAAAAACATCCTGCTTTTTTAAACCTGTTCGTTACAATGGAAATAAACTAACTGTTCATTTTTGAACAAGTACAAATCTTAGTTCGAGATCGTAAAAAAGCAAGGTTAGGTTGAATTTACGTCACTAACTAAAGCTACACGATAGCTGCTTAGTCGTAAAAATACAAGGAAATGTTCCAGGCCTTTTCCAACCGGATAACTCATCATCTGTCACTAATAATTGAATTGAAAGCCAGATTTGCTTCAGTGATTAACATTTCAACTAAGAAATAATCATTAAATTTTCCTAATTCTTATTTTTGGGAAGTTTTTGTTTGAAAAAAAATAATAAAACAGACTATTTGCAATTTTTTTATAGCTAGATTGTTGAATAACAAACTGAATCACTTTACAAAAGGCGGTATGTCATGTGTCTGGTCGCCTCTACACTTGAGACGAAGGATTTAATTCCCTCGTAATTTTAAATAGAATGCCCTCTTTCAAATCACCGAGTATTATTCCAAACACAGAAGGATGTTGCAAAAGTTACAAACGAACTTGAACTCATAAGAACGGTTGGCGAAATGGTACTATGAATTTCATCAGAATGTGCTGTTATCGGTGAATCGGAACCACGCGACTCCTTAAGGAGTCAGTGGCATCCAACGTGTTAAATGATATATAACTGATTTATCTAACTTACAGATAGCAGTCACTTATCGCTTAATTTCAGAAGGCTCAAGATTAGATGAAAATCACTAAAAACCGTATTTTTTTAAAATAACTTTACACCAACTCACCGCACGGCCATTAGCGTCCATACTATAAATTACTTTGTTTCCTGCTACAGGTCAGCGCTCACAGCCCCCCTCCCACACACACCGCTGGCGAGATACGGTGGCGGCATTACCCGAGGTGGCGGGATTCCCCTGCTCTCCCCTATAACTCTGCTAGTCTCAACGAGACGCCATTTGAAGAGCACAGGGGTATAACAACTTTATTGCATAGGAATTAGTCTGCATTTAGCCTCTTTGGAAACAACAGCGAGTCATCTCTAAACTGGTATAATGAAACGGATTATTCACTTTGGTTTTTCTCCCACGGCGACCCTATTCACGCCAGAGATCATTGAATCACACGTTTGTACTGCGAAACTGAGAGGGGAACCGGCTTTCTGTCGTCAATGTCCGCCAAACACACCAGAATATGGGAAGATTCCTATGCAATGAAGTTGTTTTTCCGCGGTACTCTTCGTTTAACATTATCAATATATATATTTTTTTGTTTAAAACTTATGCTCATGACATCCGAAAGAATAATTGATTGCTCAAAATGTCACTTTTATTGACTAATCGATTATTTAAAAACAATTTATTATAAGTTATGCGATTACTTAAAATGTTGCTCTTAAAAAACATTAGATTCTTCAAAATATCTATAATTTAAAAAAGTTTACTATTATTTAATATTTCGCAATAGATGAAGCACGAATGATTTTTTTATAGATAATAAAAACAAAAGCGTTTCTTCATTTTCAAAAAGTTATCACAATTAATGCTCAGTTTTAAATAATTTAATAAAATAATAGCTAAAAATGAGTTTTGAATTCGTTTACATACTACTACCATACTAATTATGGGCTATTTTGGCATCGTTGGGACAAAAGTTTAAGTCGAATAAGGGTAAAAACATAGTGGAGTGGCGAGTCAAGATTCAAGCGGTGAGTCAAGCGGCGCGTTTTTAAATCTTCCGTACATTCAAGTTGAGGCGCGCGTTGGGCGGCAAGCAGCGCTGCATGAATCGACATGAATCTTGACTCGTCTCTCGTAAAATCACCAACAATTTCTTTGAATCGCTGCTCCAGTCGACTTGGGGCTTCCACTGCAGGTGGTACTGTCTGTTTGTGAATGAATTTTTATTGCCAACACACCCCTGTTTATAAAATTTCTTTTGTTTTAATCTGAACAGTCTCAACGAGAAATTGGAACTCATTTTTCACCATTCGGTTTCAGATAAAGATGTCTCTCTGACAGAAGGGCAATGTTTTTTGGAATCGGTACCCTTCAAACCATGTAAAATCACAAACTCCTTTTCGGATTTCCAACCCCATTGCAATATTTTCATTACCTCATATTTCATATTAGGTATTTGAAAGTTATACGTGCGACAGCAAACATTCCCCCCCCCCCTTTTTTTTTTTAAATATTGGTACTTTTTTTCTCGGATAGCAGAACATATGTTTCCGTTAAAACCCAAAATCAGCTAGAACTAGAATTAACTAGTGAAAACTAGTTTGAGCTGATGCCTTTAGTTAAAACTAGTTTCCACCATCTAAAACCAGTTTTTGCCAGTTAATACTAGACGAAATAGATTGGTTTAATCTAGTTTCAAAGTCTCTAGTCTCAATGAAGCTCTCTTCGCAGCAGTTCCCGCCGCTCTTCTATGTGCATGTAAAGCGACGCTAGCATCTTGAATAAAAAACGCGCCTCTCGACTCGCTGCTTGACTATTGACTCGCCGCTAAACTATGTTTTTACCCTAAGCACTCATTCAATCAACCAAATCCTCAACGAATCATTATCAACTTTCAGTTCACTTTCGAAAGTTGGTCATGGCTAGCGTTGAATGAACGGTTGCTCGTAGATTCTAATTTCCAGCAGTCATAAATAAAACCATATAGTACCAAATATATCGAAGAGCAACGAATTCGCAAAATAAGAGCCAGTTTTTTTTTGTTTATATATCGGCATTTCTACAATAATTTTTAATTTGGTGTCCCTTGAGCATAAGTAACATGAAAAATAAATATATCGTTTCCATTTTTTCTGATTATGCTAACAGACTATTCCTTGTATAATTATCAAACGTTATTATAAAACAAAGAAATTCCAAAAAATATTCTGCCGAAAATTCCTTACCATCCCCTTGTTCCAAATGTCCAATCTTTAGTTTAGTGCTCGAACTAACACATTTTTTTATGCCTAAAAATAACATTCATTTCATTTGTATTTTAAATTGGACGAATACCATATCTTCCCAAATTCCTTCTATAAATTTTGGCTTTTGATATTTATACACTTCTCTTAACCCTCTAATGCATGAATTTTTATTTTCATCCCAAAAAAATATATATGTATCTTTAATACTCACACATTATGGGAAAAATACTAGAAAAAATGTAACTGCATTAGAATTTAAATAATTTCAATTTTTAACCCTCCAAGCGCCCAACCCGAGTTAACTCGCGAATATTTTTGTGCGCCTAGCGCCTGACCCGAGTTAACTCGCGAATATTTTTGTGCGCCTAGCGCCCGGCCCGAGTATACTCGGGTTGACCACCAGTGCTTACCCCCACAGACCTCCGGTGGCGATAATTAGAGGGATGGGCTAAGTGTCAACCAGGATCCCTCAACTCAGTGGGGGGTTAATTTGCTCTTGTAGTAATTTATGGTTGCTGGAATTTTATTTTGTGCCAAATATAGATTGGCGACAAATAAAGTAAAATTTTTGCAATTTATTTTATGGTTTTAATTACAATGACAACAGTCGAGAAAAATGAATGTTTGTCACGCTTTAAACTGTAGTTTCTAATTAAATATCGAAATCATCTTTGTTCATGTCTTTGAAATGTTGGTACACTTTTTAATAAATTATAGTGAATTTGAATTTCGATTCTTTTCTTAGTTTTAATTTTTCTTACGAAATTTTAAGTATTCTTTTAATGATGATCTTAAGATACCTTATTTTCTGTTTTGCTGGGGTTTTGCTAACTAAATACTGGCCAGCAAACAATTATCTTGATAATAACATAATGCCTGTTAATGAGATTATGCTAAGTGAAAAAATACCGCTTTTTCTTACACCACTTTAAATTTAACTTTTTTTTTGGCTTTTGTATTTTTTCCCTTAACGAATTATTTTTGGTGCATAAAAAAGTTTTTTTTTACAAAAGATAAATAACTGTTTTGATTTACCAAATTTATATTAAATTAAGTAAAATTAACATGAAAGTTATGATAGAGCTCAATTTACCACAATTATCAATGGATAATTGTGATAAAAACAGATTGACAGATTTAAAGTGTATCCTTTACTGACGAATCCACAAAGTTTGCTTTGATGATAATCCTCTCCCTTAAAAAGACACTAACTGTGTTCAAGATTGCACACTTTTTGTTTATTTTAATCTTTATATAGATAATAAAAAACGATTCTTTTGTGAAAGACTTGCTAGTTAAAAAAAAAAGGACGCTTATTTCTTATTCTGTCTGAAGTTATCTCTCTGCATAGAAAAAACGTAAAAAAAAAGTTTAAATATTTATCTATGATTCATTTTTTAATTACTTGAATTTTAGCAATTTATTTATGTCTGTGAATTTTTGAAAAGGATTTTTTGCCTTTTATATAAGGAGTAAAATATATTACTTATTATTCAATGAACAAAATTCACAAAGAAAATTTCCTTTTTTTGTATCAATGTACGTTTTCATAAAATTACCTCTTCTTATTTTAAGAGAAATACTTTTAAAAAAACCTGGTAATATGTACCACTGTAATTGTGTGCTTCACCTTGTTTGAGAAACCAAGTGATCTGCTTTGAAAGTGCGTCTTTCAACACAACACGCCGAGCCGGCTATTTATACCATGTGTTTGTCAGGTGGGGAAAAGTGGGAAAAGGGGGTCAAGCTCCCCCCCCCCCCCACTCCGCAGCCTTCGTTCTGTACGGAGAGCAGCAAGGCCCCAAGCATGAGTCCTTAGGCTACAATGATAAGAGCCTGGACGCCACACGAAAAAAGAGATACATGCTTTCGAAGTTTCCAGCCATATTAGGGTCGCTCGATGGACAACTCAGCGACCCTAGCCATATGAGCCGTACGAGGCATCCTCTGATGAAATTCCCGAACGAAAAAGTGATTTGTAATGTAATAACGTATGCGTTGTCAGTTTGCATTCCTATTACTTAGATCTTGAATAACGCAATATGCATTCAGATAGTTAGCTAACAGTCAGATTATTTCTGTTTTTCTGTAAATATTTTTATATAACAAGTAAATTATAGGAAAATTAAATGATCATTTCGAATGTTTTGGATATTTAAATTAATCAAAAATCGAAATTATGAAATTCAGAATTCGAAATTATGAAGTACAGCTATTATAAAATAATACAATTATCAAAATTATATATATTCATTTTAGAAAAGCAATACACAGATAAACTAGATTTTCTAAACCGGGAAAGTGTATTAATTATTCAAATTTTTCCACACTTAACAAATTTTGTAAAATAGAATTTCATACTCTCAAATATTTTATTATATTTTAGTTAACTATAATTTTTGTGTTACTGCTTCGAAATATCTTTCAATTTTTCTCGCAACTCTTTCTAAATACAATAAAATATGTACAATAAAATATGCCAAAAGGTTTTTGGTTTCTGTAGGCAGAAAAATGTATTTTTATGTAAGAAAAGTACTTGTACTAAGAAGGTTGGCTTTCCAATTGACAAATATGTGTCGCCTTTGGGATTCGCATGCCATGGCGTAAAATTATTATTCGTAAGATCCTATGTGGAACCAATATGAAAAGTAAACAATGTTTATTGTGCTTCGGTTACTAATGGGAACGTTCCTGACATAGGTCAATGGACTACAACCAGGACCAATTACAATAGCATCAGAGTTTACTGAAATACAAGTACTTCGTACATAATGGGGAAAAGTGAGGGTATGGCTTTTGGGTGTGGTTTGTTGCTAGAAGGTTCAAAAGTTGTGATGATTGGCACCCAAATGCTTACTGTTTGTGCACTTATTTAGCTAGCAGTTTTCGCGAAAATGAAGATATCGATGAATCAGCAATCTGAAACATCCACTTTTTCACTTTGGAGCTGAATTTTATAAGAACTAAGCGAAAAGTTGAAACAATGATAATGTCGATGAAAAAGTTGCTTATTCTAACGTTATTAAATTTCTTCAAGGTAAAAGAACCTTTGGACCAGCGAATATCACGACTAAAACCATTTGAAACTTCTTAGCTTATATATTTGAAACCAATAAGCTGCATTCTATTAGTTTTAAAATTGTTTTAAAGCTGAGAAATATATATAATATTCAAGAAGTAGCTGTAACTTGTAACAGAGAACAGTTATTATAGAAAAGGAGGACCGTTGTTATAGAATCCGAAGGGAATTTCGGATTTTTAAAATCATTTAAATAAGGAGGGGAAAATATTTCAAGAGGCGAAAAGAAGTTTATTTTCCGTAATTTATAAAATCAGACTTTCAGTTTACAAAGGTAGGAATCAGTCAGGAGATGTAGAATATGTTGTGTGCTATTCCTTGTTTCGACATTTTCGTAAAGATTTTAAGGAAGGTTGTTGAAAGTGCATTTGTTTCACAGCATAAGAAAAAGAAGTAATAAGTGAAGGTGTTGTTGGATTTCAAGACTTCAATCAATCTTATGTTAACTATTTGATTACTTAACTTGCCAAATTCACTTTGAGTTACAGTGCGAATAACGTGTAAACTTCCAAATGAAAACAATATGAGAACATCTACAGTCTCTCACGCATGCATTTATGGTATACTACTAGTATGGTCCCGCCTTACTGGGAACCCGTTAACTTCGCATTGTTTCTCTTTAGAGGCATACTTTGCTTACTTGTGAAAATACACACAATATCTAAACTAAATTCAATTCGTGTTGGCGCGTGCGCAGGAAAAAAGCAAATAATAGCAGAGAATGGCGTCAAGCTCCTGTTCGTTGTGTTTTGAAGTCCCTGCTATGGTCTGCCAACTCATAAAAATACACTCAAAATCAAAACAAATCAAATACGTGTTGGCTCAGGCGCACTTAAAAAGCAAATACTATTAGAGGATGGCGTCAAGCCCCCGTTTCGGCACGGTCGGGTATTTTCAAGCCCTTTTATGGTCCCGCACTCTCACGTGGATGACGGTTTTTTTTAAACTAATTATATTAATTAAAAATCACAATCAAATATGAAAAAACTAAGCCTCAGGTGCACACGTAGGAATTAAAAGGAATCTATATTAAAAATTTCGAATTTTTTAGAGCAGTCTAAGTAAGTCTTTTGCGATCCTCAGACAAACACACAGACTCTTTCTTTTATTATTATAGATGTGTTCATGCCATACTTACTCAGATTGGTTTCTGTTATAGAAATGTCAGAAAAACAAATCGCGCTATTGCCATTCATGTAAGTAAGAGATATAGTGAACAACTAGTCAACCACAATATAATACAATAAGTAAATAATGCGTTTACCCATAAATTTATTATCATTTTAGGGTGTTTCCGCAGTCCCTTCACTCTTTCAAAAATCGAAAAACGTAATAAACTTTACAGTTTCTGTTTTAAATTATTAAGTAACTATTTTTTTTACTTTTAATTTACGTTGTACCTATTTCTATCCTGATATATATAAGAACTGTTATGAAACTGTACTCCACATTTGCATTCTCTCTCTTCTAATAAATTTCTAGATATTTACAATGTTTTGCTGAGCAGTCATTCACAGTGGGTAAATTGGTCAATATAGCTGGACCAAAGTTGATTTATAACTTTCAAAGTTTTTGGACCATACGGGCCAAGTATACAATCATTGTCGCACTGTTCTTTATTTATTTACCCTGTCACATTTGCACTCGCAAGAATAGTGTATAAACTAATGTAGTTTTTTTCCGACAATCTAATTCCGAAGCTCTTTATATTTTACCATAACAATAATTATATTTTGCTTGACTTTTTATATAATCTGTTTCATTATGCCGCAAACTTAGGCCATGGTTTTAATGCTAATAAGAAGTTTAGAATTTGCTTTTACGAATGCTGCAAATTTAATTTTGCAGTTTTGCGAGATAATCAGAGTAATTTTTTATTGATATACTCTAAAAAGCGTACCATTTTTTTTTTATTTTTTTGTGATACATGTTTATTTTTCGCTTTAAAATAGTAAATCATATAAGCTATAATTCAAATAAAAAAACTTAAGGGGGGGGGGGGACATTTCTAATAAAAAGAGAACTTTTTATCAAAATTACCCATTAAACTCTGAAGACCCTTACTATTCATTAGCGTATACATAAAAACTGATAACTTTTAACTTAAAATCAAAAATTAGGACGTCTTTGGGTAGTTGTTAGAACTCTTTACAGTCTCTTCGTGTTTCATAGGACGCTAATTTCAAGTCTGTCACCAATCCCCCCATTTCCGGTGATTAGGGACGGTGTGAATAAAAGCAGAAAAGGGGGGGGGGGCGCGTTCCTACTGGCACCACATTCTTTGACGTACCTTTTCACTGCTAATTCAATGGGTAATTCGCTGACAGATAGTAGACAAATATCCGTCCGGGCATACAGACAAATGAATAAAGTCATGAAAGATGGGTATCGGAGGTCATACCTTTCCAAAAAAAGAAAGAATTCTTAAGATCCGACGGATTCAACCGATTTTGGAAGAGCGATATAAGCGAACAGACAGACGGGACATCGCCAGCATGTAAATTCCTATCCTTTTTTACCGTCTAAAAATGGAACCTACCTGACTCGTAATGTCGAGGGCATATGACTCAGGCGAGCTGACCATTACCCATCCGCCACGGATGTAGTTTGTACATTTAAATCGTCTAAGTAATTTTTATACACAGCTCAAAACAATTAGGGGAACACTTTGCCTACTTTTGTAAACATTTTCAGCTCCAATTTTTTTTTTGTTCTAAAAATCTAAAATGAGTGTAATGGATTCATTATGCACCCCGAATAAAATAGTAAAAAACAGGGTAAAAATATCTTAATTTTTTAACTAAAATTTAAGGGGAAAATATTGGAGTCTTAACTTTTGAAAACCTTATAGCAATACTTCTTTTCAAAAGTTGATTTGTTAAAAAAATAAAGTTAAAACCTATTTTAAACATTTAAGAATGCAAGCGTGAAGAATTTGGGGTAAATTTACTTCGTAAAATTTTTTTAGGAGTGAATTTTATTTTACTATGCTTTTGATGTTTTCATTTAATTAAAACAAGTATTCTTTTAATTCTTCAAAAGACACGATTCTTCTATCTAAGTAAGTGCGAGCTCAACTTAGTGAGAAAAAAATCGCAAGCTAATGATTCCAAATGGAACCATTGGGTCGACAAGGTTGGAACCATGCATTACCCTAATTGTTTTGAGCAGTGTACTTTTGATACCAAGTGTTTCGTAATCAAAACAGCAAAAATTCTGTTTTTAAGATAAAATCTGCATAAAATTTACAAATTGTATCTGTTTATGGAGAAAATGTGTTTTTTGACAAAATGGAATTATCTATTTCAAAACTTATACGAATTTTTTAAAATATATATATCTTCTGCAGAAAGATAACAGAAAAATGTTAGTTTCAAAAATTATTTTTTGCTTTACGAAAATCGAATATGTACACACATACACAAAACATCCAATTCAGTAACCAACCACCAGCTAGCCACATTTTAGAAAGATAAATGAAAAAATCTACTTTGAGTCGAAAATGAAACTCTCAAGGTAACCCAGCCCCACTGGAACTTAACCGCTAATGATCTGCCTGGGGTAGGGGGAGTTTCGGCAAGACCCTGGACAAAGACCACCCAAACTTAGCAATTCGTCCCTGTCATCACCGCCACAGGTAAAATGGGGGAAGCTAAAGTAGCTCGGAAAATCGAAGCCGCTATCTGGTTAACTCGCATGTTTCAGGTGGGCGCTGGGCGGTAATATTCGAAAAAATAGAACGGCGCTTGCAGGGTTAAAAAAATTTCCATTTGACAAAAAACAACTGCAAAATTCCAATTTTGATAATAATGACAAGAAAACTACTAAAAATATTTTGAAATAAGCCTTTTTAACTATGATTAATATTTTCAAAACAATTTATTGGTATTTAGTACTTATATTATTGAATACTGCCAAAAACGTAATTTCACAAAAGTTAATAACCTCACTCTTTAATTTTGAATACACTTTTACTACTGTCATCTATGAGGATTATTAGTAACTTAAACTTTAAAATGAAATGTAATAGATGAAAAAACACAGATTTGTCTTGGAGGAGCTCTAATTTAATAGAATAAAGTGGATTATGTTACTTGCTACCAAACGGTAACAGTATGCATTAGAGGGTTAATTTTAATCCCCTGGTGTTTGGTACATTCACTGGTCCCATTACTAAAGTGGCGAAGAGAACATTGGATTTAGCTACAGCCTTGCTGAACTTTTATTTATAATTCTAGAACTCTTATATAAACATTTTTACACACATTTAAAGTGTCTTTGAAAAATTAATTTTCACAAGTTTTTTTTATACCTGAAACTATAAACTATGAAAGAACTGTCCACACATATGCTGTTTTGGAAGCCATCGTGCTGTAGAGGCGTATAATGGATCATTAGTATCTTAAACAGATGATAAAATTTTTTCTGAGGAACATAATTGAAGAAAATTGCATAAGAACGGGCTAAGTGACATTTTTGAAAAATGGAGATTTTTACAAATAAGCATATTACTTAACAATAACAAATTTCACCTTTTTCACTGACTTTAAGTTTAGTATATTTTTTACTGTCTGAAGATTGGACTTTAAGAGAACTGATTGCAAACTAAAAACTTAAAAAGCTCATTTTATCGTTTCACATTTTGTCACGTGTCATTATGTTCAATTTTTTTTTCACGTGTCCGCCTCGTAATCCAAAGATAGGGGGGCGGGTTCGAAGCCCCGGCTGAGTCGCCGGATTTTTTGGATGAAAAAATCCTGGGCATGCATGTCATATGATTATGTGGCATGCGAAGATCCCTGGAGGGTCCCTTTGGCTCGGGTTCTCTCGGAAAAATTTAATCTCGGCATGGTTTAACATCCGCAGAGAGCTCAGATTCATTGTAATCTGTGTGTCCAAATAGGTAGCGATAGCCGCCTAGAAGGTGCAACAAAAAATGGCTCTCAGTTCTGGGGAATATGCCGAGTCTGCAAAGGCTTGACCGCCAATGATGCAGCCCCATTAGAGAGGTTAGGTTAGGTTTCTTGAATTATCTTCGCACTAGAGCAACACGAGGGCTATTGGCGACGGGCGTCGTATTTTAGAACCACAGTCAAGTGATGATCCGACACCTGAATAGGCGCCCAACGCAACCGTTAAGGGCGACATCGTACGCAGCGTTAAGACTTATTTTACGTGCACTTCCTTACACGGGTTGGATTCGCCGGACATTTTTCGCTGTTTATAGGTTGGCAGTTATTTCGGCGATGCTCGGACCCGAACCTGGAACCTTTCGCATGCTAGGCGAGTGCCTAACCGACGGGGTTCCCCAGCCCCCCCCCCCCCCTTAAAGAGGGAAAAAACATTTTTGTCACTTATCACGTTCATCCATGTAAGCTCATCACTTGCCCAACATCATTACGAAATGTTTTCATAAATAACGTTGAATTCAATAAATCCTTGCATAATTTTTACTTACCAACAAACTTTGGTGCTTATAAGATTAATTTTCTTATGGTTTGTTGCATTTCGCTTTTTAAAAGCATTGTTGTGTGCAATTTGCATGTGCCTACTAAATTTTCAAAAAAATACGTCAATTTAAATTTATTAAGAGTTGTTGAGTTTGTGGTGATTACGTGATTGTCTCGTTCTGGATTTGTTAAACAGGTAGTGTATAGAACGAAAATTATCTAACAATTCATTTTATATTGATTTTATTTATTGTGTATTAGTGTTTAGATAATAATATATCATTTAATATAAATATTTTAGTTTCTTTTGAAAGGTTAATGTTAACCCTGTAATGCATGATTTTTTTTTCATCCCGAAAAAATATGTTTGTATCTTTAATACTCATACATTATGGGAAAAATACTGAAAAAATTTAACTGCATTGGAATTTAAAAAGTTTCAATTTTTGAAATTTGTGCCACACATTGATTGCAGTTTTGTGCCATTTGTGAATACAGTTTTACTACTCTCATCTATGAGGGTTATTAGCATAACTAAAACTTCAAAATGGAATGTAATAGATGAAAAAAAAAACAGATTTATCGAGAGGGAGCTCGAGTTTAATAGAATAAAGTGGCTTATGCTACTTGTTGCCATATGACAACAGTATGCCATTAGAGGGTTAAATAAACATTTTATCATTATTAGAATGCAGTAGAACCTCGATGATCCAGTTTGGTTGGGACCGGAGGTTAGGTAGGATAATCGAACATTCTGGATAATAGATTATCTCCATTAAATAGTAATAGCTCAGAAGTTATATAATAATATATAATATAAGTTATATAATTAATAGTTATAGTTCAGAAGAGCGCAGTATCTCAAATTCACCAACGTTCGATATCCACGCTGGTTTCGCTGTGTAAACTCTGAAATGTAATTCTTTTGAATTTGCTCTAAAATGAATATATTTTATAGAAAGCGTTTAAAGATTTTTATTTTATAAAAAAAAGTCGCTTTACATGATTTAATTTCATACAGATAAAATGGCACAATTTAATTAGATTTGGTAGACAACACAAGGATAATCATTATAAATTTGAGCAGTTAATGCAATGTGATTGGAGATAGGTATCAAACATTTTATTAAATTCATAAAATCTTTTAGGTGGGCGATCTACTATTACGACGGATCCACTATTACGACCCGGTCTATCCTGAATGTAAGCTTCGAAAGTATTTTCCTCCCCCACACCACATGTGGTTTTCTTCGAAACGGCGTGAGCTTGTTTTTTTCCCCACCTTGCTTAAGTTTGAACTGTCAACCTCCCAACAGAATCTCAAATGCGTGGTTTAGAAAAACGACACTCTCCCCGTTTTCTAGAAAACCAAGCGAAGGGATGGGGGAAGAAAGTGTTTTCGAAGCTTGCCTAGTAAATAGACAAGGTATAAAAGGGTACAGCTTCTATACTAAAATTGAGCACTCAAGTAAGTGGATAACTTTGAACTGTTTTATTTTGTTATTAAGCAGGACACGAAGTTGTTGATCTAACAAGATGGAGTCTGGCAAAGCAGTACTCGGAGTGGTGGACTACGTCATCTTCGGCCTAATGCTAGTGGTGAGCGCTGGCATAGGAGTGTACTTCAGATTCTCAGGGGGCAAGCAGTAAGGACGATTGCTCTGTTTATCTTTAGAATTGTATCCATTGTGTATATACATACTACCATGCAGAGATCAGTCTGTTCAATGTAAGATTTGGATATCAGCAATGCTTGTTCAGCTGGTTCTTAAAACCAAAATATACATACTACCATGCAGAGATCAGTCTTTTCAATGTAAGATTTGGATATCAGCAATGTTTGTTCATTGTTCCTAGAACGATTGATGAAGTCATGCTTAGCATGGATGAAACCAACGTACTGACCATACTTACTACCAATGAAAAGTAAAATAATAGTATAATAATAGCAATAATAATAGTAAGTAAAAAGTATTGATGAGTATATATAGCAAGAGAGAAAAATGTTTATCTTAATTGGGTTATTGCTTCGAAGTTGTTTTACTTTAGCATGTTGGATCTAAATCGCGTATAATATATATTTATTTATAAAGGTCTGATTTCAAGAATAAATCAATATTATCCATGTTAGTGTGGTGGGCTATAGTAAAAAACAACTACATCTTTAAAGTATTATTCTTTGAATATGCAATTGTAATTGAACGATTACTATTATTTTTGGACACGTTCCTGTCAAAAGTGACAAGTACATGTCTAAAGTAACGTATACAATAACCGTGCAAATGTGCTACTGTGTAACATCACTCCATAAGAACTGGCAGAAGCTAAAAAAACTAATGCCCTTTACCTCCTTCTTGAAAACGGCTTCTTTTAAAAAAATTTCAAACCACATGCCATCTGGTTCGACTATTTAAGTAAAAACCTAAGCCCTTCATGTCTCCCTGCTTGATAAATTTGAATAATTGAAATAAATCACCTCTTGTTGACCAAGTGGTAACAAATTCGATTCCATCTCTCGAGCTATTTAAGACATCTCCAGGTGTCTTAAACTTTCAGACGCAATTTAGGGACATATAGGGCCATCCATTTCAGACACTTTAGGTGCGTTTACATGAGCCATCGAATCCATGGATTGAAGAGCAAAACTCAGCAATTTTTCCCTCTTGAGGATTTTCTCCCGGACAACAGGAATTTTAGGGTTTATTGGGGCCATCCATTTCAGACACTTTAGGTGCGTTTACATGAGCCATCGAATCCATGCATTGAAGAGCAAAACTCAGCAATTTATCCCTCTTGGGGATTTTCTCCCAGACAGAACAGGAATTTTAGGGTTTATTGGGGGGTTTCACAAACCCTCCAATGAAGGAGGGCTTGATGTTTCATACCATGAATTCGGCCACAGACTATCATTTGGGTTAGAAATCCAGCTCGCCCTCTTTTTCCCATAATGGGAATTCTGACATTCCATGGATTCGATGGCTCATGTAAACGCGCCTTTTTTTTTTGTCTGATATTAAGACGTTTTGATTTGCTGTGATAATACAGGAGAACAACTGAGGAGTACCTCATGGCCGGCCGCGACATGCCGATGCTCCCCGTGACCTTCTCCTTGATGGCTTCGTTCGTGTCCGCCATCACCATCATCGGCATACCGGCCGAGATGTACCGCTTCGGCACCAACATGGCCTACCTAAAGCCTTGGTTTTCTCGGAGTCTGTCGCCAGAAAAATGCGACCGCTATTACATGTGGATGACGTCACCCTACCGGCCACCGCTTCATCGGAACGTTACGTTGACACGAGACTATAAACCTAGCGAACTCACTTAACTAACTATGTTGTTGTTTTGGTTTTCGTCTTTGCATGTCAAAAATGGAATATTTTGGTTCTTCGTGATTTCTCACAAAATCAATTATCATTTCTTCC
Organism: Hylyphantes graminicola; assembly: GCA_023701765.1. Lineage (NCBI taxonomy): Eukaryota > Metazoa > Arthropoda > Arachnida > Araneae > Linyphiidae > Hylyphantes > Hylyphantes graminicola. The sequence continues at coordinate 67,395,848 of CM043113.1, read as the reverse complement.
TCGGCAAGCGTAAAACAACTCTCGTCTTCCGTCATTTCCTCAAACTTTTAATTTTTGGCAAGCACACCGCACAACAGCAAAAAATGTTGTCATCAGTTTCCCCAACGCACTCAACAGCAACTCAATCTGGCGGTCGTGTTAAGTTGTCCGGCAACGCTCCCGAGGAAACCATTCTAGCGTAATCAATGCCAGTAGTATGTATGACGTCACTCACCGCACTCATCCGACCGCTTAAATCTGTTGACGGACTCCGAGGAAACCGAGGCTTAACATTCCTCGTGTAGCTCTAGTGCGACGATGATTCAAACATAACCTAACCATTCTTTCAGGCACTTTTTTTGTTTGAAATTAAGACGTTTATGATTTTCTGTGCTATACAGGAGAACAACTGAAGAGTACCTGATGGCCGGCCGCGACATGCCGATGCTCCCCGTGACCTTCTCCCTGATGGCCTCGTTCGTGTCTGCCATCACCATCATCGGGATACCGGCCGAGATGTACCGCTTCGGCACCAACATGGCCTACCTGAGTGTCGGCGTGGTCGTCGGGATGGTGCTCACCACCTACCTGACGCTGCCGGTCTTCTTCCAGTTGCAGAACTCGTCCATTTACGAGGTGAGACTGCTTAAAACTGGATAGTCATGGGGAAGAACCACTTGATTGCGTGGGGATAATCCAGGGCTGTTTGGTTAAGATTGACGAACTGGTTTCTCCCTTTTGTTCTTCTTTCCGGTACACTCTCAGAAACGAATACTCAAAAACGACGAAATTTTCCTTAATTTTAACGATGCCGTTTACTGTAAAATGCTCCGAGTTTTCGTTTCCTCAAAGTGAGAAAATTTGATTCGTCACTTTTATGAGGATTCGAATTTCGTCTAATCTAAAGAAATATTTCGTCATTTTTGAGCATGTGAGTGCAACAATGATATTCAGTTTCCTCAAAATCAAGATACAGAATCGCCAAATCAAGATCGTTAAAGTGAGGATTCGTGTTTACTCAAAAGTCACAAGATAGTTTGACGAAATAATCACCAAAATTAACGAAATGAGGCTTGAGGCTTAATTAATCGTCAAAAGTGAAAGTATTATTTCTGAGAGTGTATGAGCGTTGGACACGTGTAATCAGGGTTTTCGCAAGGTACGAACCAAGTGAAAAACCAGTTAAGGCGATGACTCGCTATCATCGACAAAGATAAGAAGAGTGATATGGACATATTCCCTGTCGATGAAGGGGTTTTCCCCTTATACTCTTCAACTACAAACTATAGTAGTTTAAAATGAAAAGTGTGTTAACCGCTATTGTTTTAATGGGTGAAAATGTTCCTCAAAACGAGACAGGCATAGGGATGGAAAGGGGAGGGATTAGAGATGAAATACCACTAACCGTTAAACTGAAACACCGGATTTTGTCTCCAATTTCACCGGAAAACACTTTTTCTTAGGCTAACCAGTTAAACTGAAAGTTTTTTTTTTCAAAATTCGAATATCCCTTAAAAAAGTAATTTTGCTTCTTAATCCAAAACCACATTTAAGGGATGTTCGTTAAAAAAATGGTTATGATATATTAAAATAACAGACACGGAGCTGCACGAGCATGCCTATTTTAAAAATTAAGTATAGTATTTTCTAAATTTACCGTCGTCATTGTGAACATCAGTGCAGTAACAGACCGTAGTTTTTCTTGATCAGCGCCATCTGACGGGTGAACCAAAATTTTACAGTATGCGCTGCAATTCCTGATTCCTTCATTCGTTTTTTGAGACCAGAAGTATACTCCATTCTAAGCTTTCACAAATAATATTTCTTTTATCTGACATTTCTTTCGATATATATTTTACTTTCTATGCCTTTCTTTCAGTACATCGATAGAAGATTCGGAAAGTATGCTCGAACCCTTACTTCAATTGGTTTTGTATTACAAACGGTGAGTTCATAATTTATCATTTTACACGTTCAGAAAATATTTGACGATACGTAACAAAGCTTTAAATAAAATAAATTTTAAAAGAAAGAAAAATGTATGAAGAATTACAACTAGAAAGCTATTTTGGATTTTCTGAATTTTTATTATTTTACATTTTTTTAGCTTATTTCTAAAAAGTTTAAGTCCAAAAATTAAATAATTTTTTTTTACAAATGCAATGCACATTACTTTTCAGATCCTCTTTATGGCCGTGGTTTTGTACGCTCCTGCCCTGGCATTAAGTGCAGTGACTAACTTGTCCATATGGGTGTCCGTTGTCTCTATTGGCTTCGTCTGCACTTTCTACTGCACTCTGGTATAACAACTTCACTATTGTTTCTGTACTGCACTAGTTTCGTGTTCATTGAAATCGTAAAATACAGTAACGAAATCGTAAAAGACCCAACCCATTCATATCTCTAAATAAATTATTTTCAGCCCGACAAATCATCAATGTGTAGCACAAATAAAGCAATGCATAACACACATGGCGAAATCAATGAAAATGAAGCAGCAGACCTGTTTATAAAAATGAAATAATTTGCTAACCAGTAACCAGTTTCTCCAAACTCTTTCAAAACCTCATTACCAAAAACTAACCCGAAGATAATTTTTTGACTTTCTCCACAAACAAAAAGTAACAAGATATTCATAACATCTGGATTTGTTTTAGTGAAAGACAGCGTAAAGAATCAGCTGCAAATTCAGCTATTAGACATCTTTTAACTATATCGGGACGCGCATCGCTGATCCAACTACCAATGAGTTAGACAAATGTCAGTGCGATGTGTCAAATTAGATAATTACAGCAAAATCTTAACATATTTTGTTGCTTTAATTATGAATATAACTCGTCTTTTAAAGCTTTTCTTAAAAGTTCTTTCTCATACAGGGTGGTATGAAGGCTGTTCTGTGGACAGACGTGCTACAGGCTTCGCTCATGTTTATTGGTATCCTGGCCGTCATCATTAAAGGCCTGATGGACTTGGGCATCACGCAGGTGTATCGAAAAGGATACGACGGAGGAAGGATCCTATTTCCAAGGTTGGTGATAACTTACGCCGTTAAAAAAATTGGCGCTTGGTAAGGTTTCTTCTTGTATTAGTACCACACCCAGTGGTGTGCCAGGACCTTCTCGAGAACTCAATTCCATTCCGTTGTCTTTGATATAATCCGATGTTGTAGACTTGGTGTAGTATCATATCAGGAAAGATAGGAAACATAAAGATGCATCTTGTTTTATTATAACAACACACAAGGTAAATAGAGAGCAATGATAAATCGAACAAACAACTTATATACAGCAAGCCTTGCGCAGCATCACAACTATCTCATATGCGCTGTATGACGTGATGCGTAACAGTCTTCTTAGCGATGTTTGCCAATTCCTTATCTTCGAAATTTGAAAGTATTTGGGGAAGTGACCAGGTTTTAGAGCCATATGTAGCAACTATTCATATAATAGATTTAAAAAGAGTCAGTTTTGTCTTTATTTTAATTAACTTTGGTCGCATAAGGGTTTTCAGGCCATTAAAGCAACGGTTAGCCGCAGTTATGCGTCTTCTAATTTCTGAGTCTTAATGTCAAAGGATAACGATTTTAGATATTTTACAGAAGGTTTTGCTCATTGAAATTAATTTCTTGATTTATCTACTTAAGTTTCGACTTCGATCCTACCGTGAGATACACAGTCTGGAATATCTTGATCCAAGGAATGGTGACTGCCTTGACTGGCAATGCTGGGAGCCAAATTATGGTGCAGAGGCTTCTTACCATGAAGGACATCTCAAGGGCAAGGATGTAAGTAGACTGCCAAAAATTCCGTGCTAGAGGCTTCACCCCAAAAAATGGTTCCTAATAACTGTAACGGCTGCGTTGTGAAATGCTTCACCATATAGAGTTTTGGAATTCGGTTGAAAAATTTTTCAGGGTTTGGTATCCTAAATCTGAAAAATGATTCAACCTAGATCTGAAAATATAGCGGTTTCACAGCACAGTTGTTGCAGCTATACTAGGGATCAATTTTTTTTAGTAAAACTTAGAGTTACATTTTTACTAATGTAACTGCGTTTTACTGTTTTAGCTTTTGGTGAACCACTTTTCAGATTAAGGATAACAAACCGGAAAAAAATCGAATCTGGTTCAACTTAATTACAAAAATATGGTGGAACATTTCACCGCACAGCAGCAACCAGAACCTGTTTTTGAGTGAAACAAAGTACAAAATTTGTAACAATGTAGAGCTTTAGTCTTTTCTAAACTAGCAGCAGTCTGTGCTCCTTCTTGCTTTACGGAATAAAATTAACAATAAATTTGTGCACTGTGTAAAACAAATCCTAATAATAATAAAAAACATTTAAAAAAAATGGTATTTAATGTTTTAACGTGATCATTTGCGTATCCCTCCGTGAACAGTTTTTTTTTAAATTTATTATTTTTTTTACGGGACACCTCTTTACACCGCCATTCACTCCTGGGGATGCCAAAAGTGCACTGTAAAAAATCTGGAACGTAACTGGGAAATAATGGTCAGCTGAGCTGCCCAATTTTTACGAGTAATGTTCCTGGAATATATCAGTAACCTTCCCCCAAAACATAGAAACAATCAAACTTAGATACACTAGCTTCTCTGGAAAATACCAGGAACCTCTCTAGAAAATACCTGGAACCGTTCTGGAAACTGAGCGGGCACCCAACGGAACTTCAAGCAACATCGTACGCTGACGCCGTCGGGACTTTGGACTCCACAGATTTAGCGAGCACGTATGTCCCGTGTATTTGTGCCCATCCGTCACGAATTGGATTTTCTACTCTCTCCCAATACAGATATCCATTTTATAGGATGACTGGCAGTAGGTGGGATTTGAACCCCCGCACTTTTGAGAAGGCTGAATCCTGAGGCGGATCCCTTAACCACTCGGCAACGGACGGGCCTTTCATGAACTTAGCTATACCAACAACGTTACGCCGCCCCGTTGGTTGAATGGTTAGTGTACTAGCCTTTGGAACTGCCAGGGACGGGTTCGAATCCCGGTCAGGCATGGATGTTTGTGACAGTCAATAAATGTTGTTATTTGTCTATGTGTTATTCATTTCTTTGTGACCGTAAAAATTCTTTCTGTGTCTGTCCCACTTGACGAAAGCTTACAAGCGGTTCTCTGAACAAGCACACAAGCTGGAATATATATGTATCATACCATACTATAACAACGTTACAAAACAACTTATTTTGTGCGAGGCGGCGGTTCATAGCAAACGTTGCCAAATTTGAGAGGGAAAACCTGAAAATCCCAGGAACTTATCACGAAGCAATGGATACTTGAAAAAGCCAGGAAAGTTCCTGGTATATATACGGAAAGTTAAGGAATTTTTTTTTACAGTGTATCATATTCAATTCTAATAGTGCATGCTCCTTTCTTAACAGGGCCATGCTTCTGAGCATACCGATGAGCTGCGGTTTCCACCTGCTGGCTTGCTTCGCTGGTGTCGTCATTTACGCTCGGTATGCCGATTGTGACCCCATGTCCGAGGGTAGCCTTTCGTCTACTGATCAGGTATTCGTTTTTTTTTCACATCTTAATTTTCGAAGTAAGAAAGGGCAACTGCAACAACAAAAATTGTCTTTTTACAAAATTTGTCTTTGGTTTCACTATGAATTAACCTTCTAATGCATACAGTTGCCATATGGCACACAACAATCCACTTTATTCTATTAAAGTTGAGCTCCCTCTCGACAAATCTGTGCGTTTTCATCTATTACAATCCTATTTTGAAGTATAATTAATAAATTTCATAGACGACAGTAGTAAAAGTGTATTCACAAAATTAAAGAGTGAGGTGAGGCATTGACTGTTGTGAAATTACGTCTTTGGCAGTATTCAAAGTACAATAATATTAGTACTAAATACAAATAAATTGTTTTGAAAAAATAATCATAGTTCAAGAGGGTTATTTTAAAATATATTCAGTAGTTTTCTAATCATTCTTATCAAAATTGGAATTTTTGTAGCTGATTTTTGCCACACGTGAAATTATCTAAATTCCAAGGCAGTTAATTTTTTTTTCAGTATTTTCCCTATGATGTTATATGAGTATTAAAGATACAAATATATAATTTTTCGGGATGAAAAAAAAAATTCATGCATTACAGGGTTAACCCTTATTCTCATGAAGTAGCATATATGCAACCTTTGATTTTCCCCCTAACTTATGTTTGTTAAGTGCCGTCAGCTAGTATGTTGCATTGTTATTTGTTAGAAGAACAGTAGAAGCTTTGATCAGAGTGAAAACAATGTTCAAAGTTAAACTTATTTTTGTTTTAGAGGAAGGTAACTTGTTGGGTTGTTGGGTTTTTGCATCATGTCTCGTTGTCTCTACAAGACAAGTCCATTAAATTATTTTTCATATTAATTTTGTTTTGTTTTTACTTTGAAAAATATTTTTCACATTTCTTATGTTCTGTAGTTTTAAAAAATTGTTTAAGTTGTTCGATTACCACTGTCTTTGGAAAAATACAAGCTAAAAACTGAAGGTTGCATATATGCTACTTCATGAAATTAGGGTAGTTATTAACATGATTAGTTGTTACTTACACTTGAATATTTTTAACTTCCACACTAAGTTTACAACATAAAAAGGGGATGGTTTTATAATCGTCCAGTCTATCCCTCTGCCTGTCTGCCACCCACTTTCACAGAACGAACTAAAAGTCTCACAAATGAGTAGGATACGTTATTTTGAAGCGAAAAATCAGTTTAGGCTACATTCCAAGTTGCATTACAAATTTAAATGAGAAGATTTAAAATTTAATTTACGTTTAAATAACATGCACTTTTTATTTTTATTCATTATTTTCACTGTTGCCATTACACCAAACGTACGAGAAACTTTATTTAAAATAAAAATAAAACTCTTGAAAAAATATTTATTTTTATGATATAATTCAATTTGGATTATTGTAATAGCACAATGAAGTTATTTTGATGGTTCATTATATATGTAGGAAGAAAGATGCATAAAAAATTAAAAATTGTATTAAAAATATATACAGTTTCGCTTTTAATTTTAAAGCAAAAATTTTACTAATTTAATCGATCATGAGAGATGGCGTAGGCCACCTCCTCATTTTCAGAGATAGTGGAAAATGCAGATTCTGTCACAAAGGTTTCTCCAACGTCTTTTGTAAAAAGTGTAATTTAAGGTTTTGTTTAACAAAACAAGTAGGTTTGTTACAGAATCTGTCACCTAAACCGCTTCCCCACAATATATGCTCACAGGAAACGCACAATTTATACACTTCAGAGAGAAAATCTCTAATTAAAAATTTTAAACGCCAAAATTAACTATTTTCATTTATATACTTTTGCAAATTAAAAATTACTCATTATTGTTTGCTAAATTTGTTTGAAATTCGTGGAATAATGATGCAATGTTTTAATAAATATGTATCTTTTAGTCGCCACAATTTAATTTACAGTTCAAAAAAATAAAGAAGTCGTAAAATTGATGCTTTAAAAATAAAAGCGAAATTTTGCATATTTTTATGCAAAATTAGAGTTTTGTATACATATTTCTTCATACATATATAATGAACCGTCGAAAAAAACTTCATTGTGATATTGCAACAATCCAAACCTAATTATATCACACAAATAAATATTCTTTCAAAGGTTTTATTTTTATTTTCAATAAAGGTTCTCGTACGTTTGACGAAATGGCAACATTGAAACTATTGAATGAAAATGGAATTTTCATGTTATTTCAATGGGATGTAACCTAGGCTGATTTTTTACTTCAAAATGACGTATCCCACTAGTTTGTGCGACGTTTGGTTTGTTCTGTGAAAGTGGGTGACGGACGGACAGACAGACGGATGGACTGAACGATTATAAAACCTTCCACTTTTTACGTTATAAACGTAGTGTATAAGCTAAAAGCAGAATTGCTTTGAGCAAGCACTTCTTTAAATATAAGAATATTGTATTGTATTGTATATATAGATGTATATAGCTTTTTGTTTATTCTTTGTTTCATTGATATTCATACTTTATAAAAAACTTTCATTTAAGTAATATTTGTACGTAGTATAATTTTTTTGGACATGTTCTGCCTTTATCATTTAACACAAGTAGTACAACAACTATAAATCAGGTAACACAAATACAACTACAAGCTAAATGAACCAGTTACCCCAATCTCATGAAGTAGCATATATGCTACCTTTTATAAAACTCTAATTAATCAATGCATTAATTATTTTAGAAAGGTTATGACACTAAATAATCTTTATTTTAGCTGTAAAAAAACAGAAAAAAAATTGAAAATTAAAATTTTTTAAAAAAATATATGACCATGAGAATAAGGGTTAATACTGCGGACCACCATCACCGGACTTATTATTGGACATACTTGTACACTTACATTCATTTAAGTACAAAATGGCGTAATTAGTGTAATACCCATTAAGTATTGTCGGCTCCCCTTTTTCGATTTGGGGAAGGGTGAACTTTCGAAAACCCTTCGCTGCACTGTTAAAACTGGAGGTGACATTTGGCACCTGTAGGGGTGAAAGGACGTGTCCCGTCAGCGACACCCCAACAGGCGTCATAAGGCACCCTTAACTAGGGTGAAGGGATGGCACCCCTAGTCCAGAGTGACTCAGGAAATGAAATGATGTCACCCTAAGGGAGAATAAAGGCACCCCTGATTCGGGCCCAGAGGTGCCACAGCAAATATAAATAGCGACCAAGGATTTTATGCCCTTAGATCCTCTATAAAACTGTACATTGAATAATAATAAAACAGAATTAATTGAATAAAAAATGATTGTTTAATAATACCTACATCCAGACTCATTCACATATCGGAATTTTGATCCGGATCAAAGGCCGATAACCCCCTGATCTAGTACTTTCAGAGGTATTGATGTGGTATGAGAACATGGAGAACTTTTTGACAGTGCAGCGTAGCAATATGTAGTTATTTAACGTTACCCAGCCATCATTAGTCAACACGGTGGTCTTTAGACCGAATACAAGTGCCAACCCTGCAACCATTAGACCCAGAACCAACTCAGCACCGCCGAGGACAGATTCCACAACCCTTCCGATGCGAACACGATGCTTCACACGACTAAGCTACCGCGGCTCAAGATGCATATACCTACTTTTGCTAATTAAAGGCTTCTGGAAATACAGATGATTTTGTTTTGGAAAATTTGTTTTAGAGTTTAGAGTGGTAAAATATTTTTACGATGAATTAGGATTTAAATTGATTTTTCTAACTTTAAAATAATGTAAATAGGAATGTTTATACCATTCACACAGCGCGGTCAATTGTAAATACGTCAAGTCAACGTCAAAGACATGCGCAAGTTTACAAGTCACCCCGCGGGTGAAACGTTTGGAGATATTGGCACCCCAAAGACGTTGAGGTGCCAATTGGTACCGCCTATTCACCCCGGATAAGATTCAAAACTTTGAGGTGCCGATTGGTACCGCCTATTCACCCCGGTGTGCCAAACGGCACCTATTTGTCAGCTTCAGTTTTAACAGTGTGCTTCGAGAATTTTTGTGGGCGAACGGTCTTTTGAACTTGATCTATAGGCTTTATCTTGATCAAGTGTAATCCGAAATAACATCATGATGTATTAAAAACAATTTTAAAGGAAGGAACACCGTATATTGATAAGATAGCAACACTACTTATCAATATTGTTAAAAATTTGGTGATTGGTTTTGCTCAAAAAAATATTCACGGTAGATTCAACGACTTTGTGGTGAAATGTGTCACTATATTTTCATTGGTTTAAACCAAATACCGAAATATGGTTAAACATTTCACTACAAAGCTGTTGCAGCAACGACGAACCATATTTTTGATATTTTTGGCGAAATCAAGGGCCAAATTGTTAACTGCATATATCACAGCGAATCATATTTGAAACACATCACTACATAGATGCAACATAACTACATAGATGTTGCAGCAACGATTGACCATATTTTTGATACTTTTGGTGAAATCAAGTGCCAAATTCTTAACTGCATATCACAGTATAAATCATATTTAAAACACACTAGTGGTTATTTAGATTTCTGTGTTAATTCTTTTGTCAGGTAAACCAGCAATTAGTCTGACTTTAATCGTGCACGTATCGTATATAAAATGTTATTGTCTCATTTTTCAGATCATGCCCTACTTCATGATGTCCAGTCTCGGAGACTATCCAGGTCTCCCAGGACTTTGCATTTGTGGGGTCTTCAGCGGTTCCCTCAGCACGGTGTCATCAGCAGTGAATTCCCTGACTGCAGTCACCACGCAGGACTTCATTCGACCGTATTTGGAATCGAGGGGAAAGTCCCTTCAGAATATGGTGCGAGGGGCCAAAGTGCTCAGTAAGTCGCGATCGCATCTCTCGAAAAAGATTTATGAAAATGGAAATGATTCAGATGTTCATATAAATGTTCAGATGCTCTCGTTTTCGTTTTGTTTCGTGCCTTGCGGTTCACTGGTTGTTTCGGTTTTCAAATGAACGCCAGAGATGAAAATAAACTTTTCTTTCTACACTTTGCATTTGTGGGGTCTTCAGCGGTTCCCTCAGCACGGTGTCATCCGCAGTGAATTCCCTGACTGCAGTCACCACGCAGGACTTCATTCGACCGTATTTGGAAGCGAGGGGAAAGTCCCTTCAGAATATGGTGCGAGGAGCTAAAGTGCTCAGTAAGTCGCGATCGCATCTCTCGAAAAAGATTTCTGAAAATGGAAATGCTTTAGATGTTTATACGCTGGGCCGAATTTAAAGATTTGCCGCCTGTAGGCTTCGATCGATTTGCCGCCAGATATGGTTTTCATAACTATTTTTTTTACCTTCTACATATTAGAATTAGCTATGTACCTTTACATTCTAAATTGAAAGCGAAGTAATATTCGAATTTTTTTAACTGTTCTTTTTTTCTTTCAACTTCCAATTCCGGTTCTATTCTATATGGCAAGCTTTCTTTGACAAATGATTTGGACAGCCAGCAGCACAGAAAAATGTTGGCATTTAGAATATGTTATAAGTAAAATATTCATCTAAAACTCGTTTTCAAGTACCAAAACAAAAGCAATTCCAGACAAAAAATGAAAACAAGACATTTGGAGCAATTGCCCATCTCGACGTAAAACGTCACTCCAATTTGAATATATACTTCAAGAAATCAATGAGCGATATTCCTTTAAAAGACAATCACATTTTGAACATTAAAAGAAAATAGCATAAAATTATGATAATAAAAAATAAAGAAAATTCCAACACCATGGTCATCATCAAAAAACAATTCTTCAAGTGAAGATATGATTGCTTCTGCCATGCAATCAAACAAACCATTTCGGTAATGACTTGCCGCTACGTTGCATTTAATGAAGTTTTAAACCATAATTGAAATAATTCTTTTGTAGGGAAATATTAGAACCTGTACTACTGCTTACAACTGCGTTAATAGACCTTAATAGAGGTCCATATACAAAAAAGAAGGTCGTGTATATCTCGCTGAGTTGCATAAACTGAACTTCATTTTTTCTTTATCGTCATTTTTTAAAAAATCTTATTAAAAGGGACTCGGCACAATATTTTTCTTTCTTTTGAGATCAGCATGATTATTTTTGATAAATATGTTTAAAAACGTATGTACTGAGATTTATATAAAAAACATTTTAAAAGCAGCCTCTTTAACTCTTTTATAGTTTTTTTTTAAAGTGAAGAACATTTTGAAACATACTTCAGATTTAATGATTTTCAGTGATTTTAAGGCAGTATTCATTAATTCTTAACACGTTTACGAGTTGAATTTTTTAAGCAGGTCACACTGCAAAAAGCAGTGTATTAATTTCAGCACAAATTATGTCTGAATTGAGTTTTCAGACACTTTGGGGTCTTAATTGAACATTCTCTGAAATATTCTCTCATGTATTTTATACACTATAGTGTCTTAAATATGTTTCAGACACTGTAGACTAGAGTCTGACTTTTGATGTAAATGTCTGAAATTTAGACACTTTCAAATTCAGACATTTTAAATCAGACACTTCATGCCATGTAATTCAGACACTTGAACTTAGAATTTTTTTAGATGAAGCGCAATTTAATTTATAGGTAAAACAATCTTTTTCACTTGAAATTTGTAAATTATAATTAGGGGAAGGTGGGTTACCTCGGACCTATTTTGACTTTTCAATTTTTATTTTCTTAATTGCTTGCAAAAAGTGAATAAAAATATTTTTACTGAATACTTTATGTTGTTATATACAACATATATTTATTTTAACATGTCATTTAAATGATTTCAACTATTAAAAAAATAAATACAGAAAATTGTAATTAGGACCAAGGTACACCACCGGCGGTGTACCTTGGTCCAACCGGTAGTGTACCTTGGACCAATTATTAATTTGTATAGAGACCCGATTTACAGTCCGAAAACCAATATTTATTAGCCACATAAAATTCAAAAATACATTTTACAACCTACTCTTATTTCTAGCCAAGATTGTAGTAATTTGTTATGTTAGGTCAATTGGCTCAGTAAGGGGTTTTATTGCCTTAGTTTTTTTAGTGCCCTTTTGGCTTTTTCAGCTGCAATGCAATCTTTCTCGGGTGTATTCGTTAAAATGCAGCATAAAATTAAACTGTTATTTCATGCCATAGAAAAACATTTGGCTATCTTTCTGTCTTAAATTTGAAAAAAAAAAACCTCAAATATTTCCCCCTATGTTTATTCAACTAGGCCTAAACGTAAAAAGGATGTTCTGCTTAGATATTTATTACAAAAAATATCTTTTTAGATGAGCATGCAATAATTATTTTCTATATTATATCAATATGGTAAAAATTTTATAGGCTTCCATAAATCTAAATAATTAACTACAAAAAAAATTCTTTATCACATCATATCAAAATTTCTTACAAATTTCCATTTTTCTAGATTTTACAAATCAGGGTTGCATATTAATAGCTTAAAATACTTAATTTTTCAAAGGAAAGAATTTACTTGAATTTTAAAAAAGGTTTTCAACAATCTGAAGCACATAAGACCTATAGTAGTGTACCTTGGACCAGTCCAAGGTACACCACTTGTATGAGGTTCGAGGTACACCACTTGGATATTAAAAACAAAATAGTTAATCACCAACTTAAGGTTAGACTTAATTTAATTTCAAGCACACTGTTTTGTAGCTAAAACTTTGCTTTATATTGCATAACCATCGTTCCTGAATAAATACTACATGTTTGAGTATAAAATTACACTAAAGAATCTGACAAAAATTTACTTTTGAACTGTGAATTTAGTTTTTCGAAACCTCTTTAATAAATTGACCTTTTAAACAAACAGATAGAACTTCACTGAGATCCTTGGTAGCAAATACTTTAACTGCATGTGGTGTTGTTTCAATATCTAAGCTAATCGAGCTAGAATCAGCATAGGTTCGAGGTACACATACGTCCAAGGTACACCACTTACCCCTATATTATTCATTAAAAATTCAAAATTCAATTAACTTGATAAATAATTTGATATGCCACCAAAAAATATCATTTACTTATATTTTTTAAAATTTAATAATTACCTAAATTAATTCGAAAAACTAAGAATTTATTTCATTTTTTGATTACTAAAATAATTATTCTTTAGTTTAACTATTTTTGCAATGTTTCTTAATGTTCCTCTCCAAACACTCTAGTGCGACCTTAATTAAATTAAATTTAGTTGGAAACTCGACTTATTTTTAAAAAAAAATCTTTAAAAACTAATTAAACCAAATTTAATAATTAAAAGTTGGTTTATAATTGGATCTGTATTCCGATTTCAAGCGAAATAAGATTTTGTCATTTCGCGGCTGCGTCTTTTTGTTGTCCAAGCACACGACACGGCTTTAGGTATTTTTTCTTCTCTTTAAAATGTGAGTGTCACTATAGAAGCAATAATTACTCTCTATTATTCACTAGCTTTTAACAGATAGTTTGATTTCAATATGATTGATTTTGATTTATTGGCGGAATAATATTTTATATAAGCAACTGCATCTTAATGAACTGTCAACGGCCGTACCATGTTGAAAATACCAATTATCATCCAATCACCGAAGTCAAGCAGCATTGAGAGTGGTTAGTATTTGGGAGGGTGACCACCTTGGATCACCGCGTGACGTTTTGGCATTAATTTTAATATAGTTCTGTTGTATATGCGTCTGAATTTTAGACACATTATATGTCTGAAAATTTTAAGACGCCTTTTGGTGTCTGAATAATGTGCACCCTGTTTCAGACGCTTTTTGGTCTGAAATCAAGACATTTTTGTTTGCAGTGCATGCAATGTAAAAACCTCTATTGATAATTAATTGAGCAACTGTCTTTTGCAGCTCTGTTTTACGGCATTTTGGGTATAGCGTTGACTTTTATTGTCGCCTTGCTGGGAAACTTACTACAGTCCGCGTTTATCGTGTTTGGATTGATCGGAAGTCCGCTTTTGGCTATTTTTATTCTTGGAATGTGTACCACAAGAACAAATGAAAAGGTAAACTTTCAATTCTGTTCAGGAACTGGTCTTATTCAGCAGAAAATTGCAATTTCTTGAGCCTCCTGTGTATTACAAACATAATGTCATAATATAATGGAAAACTGCAATATCCAGAAACCGATGATAGAATGAACTGCACAATGGATGAATTAAGTCTTCCAAGTTCCAACTCCATGTCTCACTGCTTCATGAATTTGAATAGCTGAATAAAATAACCTCTCATTCGTCCATTTTCTAGAGAATACATGTTGAATGTAAGATTTCTGTTGTACCATTGTACAATAGGAAATATTTACGCTAAAATTTATTTTTCATTGCTACTAATTTGTTGCTTCAGGGTGCAGTGATTGGGCTTTTGGCTGGAATTATTATTTCGGCATGGATCAGTTTCAGCGCGACTTCGAACGGACCACCGAGAGAGCTGCTACCCATTTCAGTCGCAGGATGCACCGCCCTTAACTCCACCCTCAACGAAATAATAGACACGCCCGCTTCATTATCTCCATATGCAGTAACTACAACAGCTATGTCGATGAATTCGATGGAGAACGAGTAAAGCCTGAGACTTCTATAGATAAATTCATAGTTTCCTTGCACATAAGCCACGACCATGGGCTGAGCTATGAAACACGAGGAGCAATCAGATGAAGAGATAATTTCAGTATTTTTATTTTGTCTTCATCTGATTGTTCCGGGTTTTTCGTAGTTCCACCCATGATAATGGCTTCTGTGCAAGGAAACTATGAGTTTTACTATAAGCATCACAATTATAGCGGTCAATCCACGGCATACTCAACATAGAAGGCAAAGGAAGCTCTCGCAAACACTCGCGCGGACGTAAAGTTAGGCGTTACTGGTTCCGAGTGTCGTTTTCTGAAAATGAAGAAACCTTATTCCGAAACCTATTCGGAACCATTCGTTCTCGGCCAACTATATTTTTCGAGTACCGATTGGTTCCGAACTGTTCCGAACAGGATTCGCCATTTTCGGCAGTCGAAACAGTGACGTCAAAATTTCCGTCCACATACTTGTTTAGGAGAGCTTCTTTGGCCTTCTACGTAGAGTAGACCGTGGTTCATCTCGATCAACAAATAGGAAAAATTTCCATAAATCCGCTATTGCAATACTTGTGACGTAAATGTGACGTAATTAAGTGACTTGTGACGTAATTTTTGTGACGTAATATGAGTGTGACGGTTGATGACGGCCGCTAGATTAAGTCACTTAGTTAAACCTGCACTTATTTCCAATCAATTTTATTAAATTCTCAATTTTTTTTTAAAAAAAAAAACTATATTTTCTTTTTGTATCTTCATATGGAAGAATCGTGTCTTTTGAAGAATGTAATGATTGTGATAGCAAAATGAAAATATGAAAAACACGGTTACATAAAGTTTATTCTGAAACAATTTTGTTAAATAAATCGGCCCTAAATTCTTCATACTTGCATTTCGAAATGTTTAAAAATTGAATTTTAACTGTTTTTAACAAATGAAGTTTCGGAAAAGTTATTGTTATAATGTATTCAAAAGTCATGATTACAATTTTTTTCTTTTAAATTTTAGTTAAAAAATTAAGATTTTTTAATACTTTCCTTTATATTACCATTTCATTCTGGAAGCACAAATGAGTCTATTTTACAAATTTTTGATTTTTGGAAGAAAAAGTAAAAATTTTGAATTGAAAGGGTTAAATGAAACTTCTTTTATTCGTTTCAGAGATGACGTTTTCATACTATACAGGATATCTTACATGTGGTATTCATTGATTGGAGTTGTGTCGACGTTGGTAGTAGGCTACCTTGCTAGTATTATCATAAATATTCTTAAAGGTAAGAATAAATCTTAACCAAAATTAGAGAACTAGGAATGCATAACACTGTACGATCTTAAATTTACCATTCAATAAATCCATACCTTTAAAATTAATTATTCACAATATAAGGTAATTTCAAGAACTTATAAACCTAAGAAGTTCTATGGAAGTACCTATTTGCGCATGCCCGATTTTCTCGGAAACCTTATATAGGACGTCTGAAACGTTATAATATATCGTGTACCAAATTGGTCCGTTTCTATTTGTTCGAGCTGTAAAGGGTTTTCAGACTGGCAGACAAACGGACTAATGTTAAAACAATACCTTTTTAAAATCAATATACCGACCACAACATGTAGACGTCAGTCGCTATTGGGAGGCTCGGCGTCAAACGGCCGAGAGGCCAAGAATGGGTGTCGGATAAAGTAAAGTACAACGTGTAGAAAACACCCTATCTCCACTTTACGAACCTATCGCAAAATTTTTATTATCTTATATTAGGTTATTAAAAATAAAAATAGTGAATACCATAACCAATAAAATATGTAGAGTAAAATTTCAAATTCGTAGAACATAAAAAAAATCATATGGTGATATTAATGGGTATCCTAATATGATATTCTTTTATGTTTAATATATAAATTAGACAATATTCCCATACTTACACTCTTAAAACAAAAGAGTGAAATCCGCTCCAGTTGAAGAAGTGCATTTTCGACACTGGAAAGGAGTGAATATTAACTCAGACTGAGTTAAAATTACTCATTTGGAGTGATTCTGTTAGAGGTTTAATACACAAAGTTCCACTCCTTTCGGAGAAGTGCATTTTCAAGACTGGAGGAGGGAAAATTATTCAGATTGAGTTAAATTCGCTCGTTTGTTTTAAGAGTGTAAATATTGTAAAATTATTCACCTTTGTTAACTTATTTACTTGTAGCTTTGACACGCACAGATAAAAGTGTACCCTTGAAAGAAAACCACAAGATTGCGCCAGTTGCACGAGGAGTAAAAGTACTGAGTCATGGTCATTAGTCTAGAAGGTTCTCGATAGTTGGCCACTTGATCCGTTTCGACTAATACAATTTGATGCGTTTTATTGCGTACTTCTGAATAAGCCATGAAACCGAAAGAACGCGCAAAAGTGGGCTCTCTGCCCCTGATAATAAAAGTAAATCTTCCCCTGTCTTTTGACTTGCTGTAATTATTACATATATGTTGGAAATTCGAATTGAACGCCTGAATAATTTAGGAATTCGACTTGAAATCTTTTAGGCGGCTTCAATAATTTTTTCTAGCCAAGAGCATCTCCCTGCATTCGTAGCTTCATGCCGGACTAACTTTTTAGCGCCACCCTGTATATTTCAATCTTTTTTAAAAGCAATATTTATTTTCACAGGCAAAACTGAAGACGTGTCTTCTGAGTTGATTAGCCCTTTGGCGATGTATTTCTGGAACACGGAAAAAATGGCAAGCCAAGAAAAGGAAGCAAATAAAAATGTAAATATATTCAACTTAATATTTTGTTAATGAGTAATCAACCGAAGTTTGGTTACATTTGAGCGGTTTATATATTGACTATATTCAAGGGCATATACAATTTTGTACAAATTATTCATCGATGTTTATAAGTATTTAGTGCATAAGTATAGAGTACTTAATTATTTGAATAATTTTTACAGGTGTTCCTAGGTCTTCAAGAAGTACTGCATTCTGAAGTACCACATGCTACCAATGTAAAGAAGGAGATTAAAGTGAACGACTCAAAAATCAAAGAAACGGTCAATAATGTTGTTACCCAAGAAAATAATGATCTTCAGAACGTTGTTTCAATGGAGCCAAAAAGAAATGAAAATACCTCTAAAACTATATAACCACAGTCTCGTGTATTCGGAAGATAATGAAAAACTCACACAGTTCGACTTTCTGTTTTTAATTATAAAATTGAATGTTATTATAACTCAAATGCTTCCCTCGATTTTGTTTGATTAAAAAAGTATCACAATACTCTTGTTTATTTATTTCAAAACGTTTTGCTATAAACAAATTAAACAATAGAATTTTTAAATATTTTTCAATAATTAACGAATAATAACGTAATGTTACATTTTTCAATAATTAACAATAATAACGTAATGCTTTCAATATTTGACGTATAACAACTAAAGGTAAACTATAACGTATAATGTTATGCAAACTCGCTAAATCTCCTTTTATCCTGTAAACATAGCGACTACTTTCTGAATTTCCGGTTCATGTGTGCCGATTTCCGGATTTAAAAGGTACCCAAAACATTATTTCTAGAAATAATAACATAAACTCGTAAATTATAATGTTGTTATTTAATGTTCACTCTAAATAAACGTTCTATTTTAGAAAATATTTACAAGTAGATTTTCATTTTCATCAAAATTTTGAACTTTTTTAAAACGCTACTCCTACAGATTATTGAATTCAACATAAAAAAACACCTATAAATAGTAGAACTTATTGCATGCACAATTTTGTGCACCATATTTTTTTAAAATTATAAACAGAAAATTCTTAATATTGTTTTACAGAAATGAATTCAGTTTAAGAAGTTTAAGCGAAAAATCAAATTTTTTTTCTGTAAAATAGTTTGTTGCTTAATTCAAAAATTACTTTTTAATTACCCTTTAGGGGACTGTTTATAAGATTAAATGTCTACTTGATAAACAAACACAGCGAAAGTCCTGTGGGCGGCCATTGCGCAGTTTCCCACGGGTTCAGATCCCCGGAGACTACCTCCCTCCCATTCAGGGAAATGTCTAAATTGTGGAGGTGGAACAGGATAGATGGAAGCAGCATCTGTCGCGTATGTGCATGCGTGTGTTGTGTTGTGTCTGTCTTACTTGACGAAGGTTTATAAGCGGGTCTCTGACCAAGCACACAAGCCTGAAAATATATGTCTACCAACCAACCAACCTAAACAAACACGGCCTTCAATCAGGGAATCATTGAAACAACGACCTAGAAAACTCTATATACTGTAAAAAAAATACTGAAATTAACGGAAAAAAAGTTTCTTGAATTCTGCGTTATTAATGTTTTCCATTTTGCATTTTTCCTACAATCGATTGAAGTCCCGTTTCTTATTTGTTCGTTTTTAAGGTTTTCCGTTTTATATATTCACGCAAATCTAAGTAAGTTTTCCATTTCGCATTTTTGCGTTATTTTACTTTCCGTGTTTTTTTATTTAACGAAATGTCCATGAAGTAGAAAAATCTCAAAAAGTTACGCATGTTTTTGTCCAAAATGAAGGGAAAACTTGTAAAGTGCTTTTTTAATTTCTTCCCCTAAAGCTATTTTTGGTAGAAAATCTGGCGGCTCAGCTGGAGCTTGAACTAGCAAACTAATACCACTAATACCTCTCAGCTACTAAGCTGCTTTAAAAACTTGTACTTTTTTCAGATTTTCGTTTCTTAATAGAAATTTCTACCAACCAAAATGAGAAAAAAATTCTTTATGGCACTTCTGAATACGTATTAATACCTGTGTGATAACAACAACAACAACAAAAAATTAACCTTATGTATTGCAAGGAGTTTTCAACTTTTTGCTAAATTTTAAACTATATTGACGACTCTTAAGGTATACATACACACTAGAAAAGGCCAAAAATAACCAAATTAGGCATTTTTTAGTCCATTAGAATCTACCATTGTTCGTCTTTAAAGTGATGTTAAGTTGGTACTCCACTTTAAAAAAAGTTACAGAGGTTTTTCTGATCTTCCAAATCATGAAAGTTATTTGGCTTTTATAAACTTTAAACTCCATTTCCTCAAAACTTCATTTTTCTCATGTATTACTTTGCTCAAACAATGATAACTAAAATTAAAATCAACTTTTTGCTAAACGAATTGTTTTATTCATTTGTGGAATAAGTTGGGGGATGGGCGTGAACCTCCAAAAAAGAAGATTTTTTTTAAAAAAAATACATTTTATATTGCATGTCAAAGTTATTTTTTCTAAAAAAATTATTTTTATAATATTGCTTATTATTAAAAATAATAAATAAAAAACTGAAAGAACCACAGACTTGGTTTGAGATTCACGCCCTTCAGAATGAATTGGTGATTAATTTGCATGACAATATAATAGGTTTAAGTTAATTGGTTATTTAATTATGAGTGCTTAAGAAATATGCTAATTAATGCATAAAATACTAATTTATTAATTAACATTTTAACTTTACAACATTTTACTTTTTTACTCAGTGCCGCAATGTTAAGGAATCATTAGCACATATAATTTATAAAAAATGTTTTTTTTTTTACATAAATGGCATCAGCCTAGAGATTCAACCATCTGAGTAGCGCTGGGGTTCGAATCCCATCTACTGCCAACCATCCTATTAATCGGATCTCTATACTGGAAGTAGTATAGAAAAAAATCATTAATTCATTTTTTAATACGACTATTTTTTTTTTTACTTTGTATGAAGATTAAAATAAATATTTAGGAAGTTTATATTGAATTTATATGCATCATATTAAAAATTTACTGTGTGAGTGACATCCTGATACAAATATTATTTCATACATTATTAATTCATGAATATACAAAGAAAAACAAGTACGATTCCACTTTTTGCTGTTGTTATGCATGTGGAGAACCTTTTTATGGTTCAACCTTTCACTATAGTTACGCATTGAGAAAATCCCGTATATGATTCAACCTCTCACCATAGTTACGTAATTTGAAAATACCGTTTTATGGTACAACAGTATACCAAATCATGGTTGCAGCAACTTTGAACCGAAATTCGGTTCAACCTTGAATTATTATTTTTAACAGTGTGACGGAGAGACGGACTTTATACAATCTTCTTCTTTTTACCTCAGAGCTAAAAGTAGGAAGCTAAAAAGAGACAATTCCATAACCCTACTATATTTTATTATGAGTTTAATCGACAGGTGAAAACTCTTTAAAAAAAAAGAATGTACATTGATGTTCGCTACTGATAAACTGCTTTTTATTCGACATTTACTAGCAGTCTGTCATACTGAACTGCAGTCTGTGCACACTGAAATATTACTTATTCATTGTAAAAGATACTAGGTTATACAATATTTTTAAATATGTAAACTATCATCTTAAACATAAGCTCTTCGCTCCAGAGCTTTTTTTTATAGATACCTTTTAACTGTTGTTAGGTTATTCAAAGAAAAATATATTAATATCAGTGAAATTTTAAAAATAGTCAAGCTGACTTGCGCCGATTGAATAATTTTGTAGGACTTATTGGTATGAATTTGAACTTCGATATTATATATTTTCAAACGCAATGTGTGTTTAAAAAATATGTGAGTTAGTAATTTAGAAAAGAAGTTATTTTGTTAGAACGGAGTGTGCATGGTTATTAAATTTTAATAAGGTAAGTACTTATAAAAAAAAAGAAGAGAAATTTATTCAATTATTTTTTAACCTATACTTTTTAATACTTAAAAGTATTGTTTTAACTATGAATAATTTGAACTCTTCAATTTTGTTTTTATAATTTAGAATATATTACTTGGAATTATACATTCATTCATTCATTTATTTATTCGTTCCTTCGTTCATTCATTCATTCTTTCTTTAGATTGTTTTGAAAAGCGTGAAAGTTATGACACCAATTAAGCATTAACTAACTAATTATATAACTTATTTTTTTAACAATAGCTTTAAGTTTACACATAATCCCTAACGCATTAATGATAAATCTATTATATGCATATTAATTCATTTTAATATTTCCAAATTTGCTTTTAAGATATTTTTAATACACACGTGCTGTTATTATAAGTCATGATGAGTTATTAAACATTTTAATGACAAATGTTGAAATTTCTATTCCTTTTATTTATTATTATTATTAATGGAAATTGTGTACTTCCTTGTTCCAAGAAGGGCCCTGGCGTTATAGAAGAAAATAGAACGACGAATTCCAAGCGGAACATTTTATCAAAACACATTTTGGCATGTCCATTTGGAAACACAAAAATTACACAACTTTTTAACCGTCATTTTTTCCCCTTCTTGTTGATCAAAAGATTACTAACCGTACACACACGGCAAAAAATAATTTAAATGTGAAACGAGGGATTTTCTAGAGTTTTGTGGAAACGTTTATTATTTCACTGGTGTGGCATAATCATTGTTGCGTCGTTTCCAAAACTAAAAAAAAAAAAAGGATAATCGTTCAATAGGTGGGATTTCTGGATGATATTTTGGTGATATATCATTTAGGTGAGTTTTTTCTAGCCTTTACAATATATATCCATCCATTAATTCTATAATTTTAAATATCATGGAAAATATGTTAAATTTTTGCCCTGAATACAAAAATCTTTTCATTTCTGTATTTTGGGCATTTTTTTTGTATTTGGTAAAAACAAATAAAAAACAGATTTTTATAATAACAGGCAATGGACAGCTACTTGTTTTTATTAAATTTTGTAAAATGCCTAAATCATGTTAAATAAAATCAATAGTTTTGCACAGATATATATTTTGCAGCATCTTCTTGAAGTACAACTCTGTTCATCAAATCATAAATATTTTTTTTAAGAAAAAATCTTTAATATAACTCAAATGGTTTTCAAGAATTTTCATTTTTCAAATTATAAATTTTGATGTAAAATACTTGTTCATCGTCTTATATAGATTTATTCTCATACCAAGCGTAATTTAAATGGACTAAACAGATGATTTATCAATTTATTTATAATGATTTATCCATTTACGTTATAATGATTTAAAAAATTTCCAAATTCTGCATGGTATATATATATCATATGATGCTTACAATTGTCCCACCATGTCTATATTTTACTACAAATACAGTTTTGTGTTTCTGTCTTTGAAGGCCACATAGAGAAAATTTTTCATGGAAGTTATGAAATGTATTTAAATTCCACAGACAATATTTCACAATGTGCTGTTATTAATGTATACATTTCAATTTCAATGAATTCATTTTTTTTAGTTGCGTGCCAATTTTTATTACTCAAAATTTGCGTTTTTGTCATGGGCAGTTGCGTTTCACTATACGACAATTTATCTTCCTATTGTCCGTGACCTTGGCACGAGTAAGTAGATTTAGTCAGTAAAATGCAAAGTTCTGTTACATCCTTATATCTTCACAGGGTATTTTAAAGAAAAATAAGTAAGTAATAAATATTCTATTTTCACGAAAAAAGCAAATTTTAAAATTAAAATTAAAAATAATTTGAACTAATACTATTTATGTAATGTTTATTATACCCTCGAGGCGGGTATATTTGCCCAAGGAGGGTAACTTTGGCCCAAGCGTCGGAAAATTATTTGTTTCTTAATTTATTTTCATAAAATGATCCCATCGTAAATTGTTTTACGCATTTGGAGAGTGGAAATATTGCCTTTCATTTCATGTAAAAAAATGTCATTTTAATTTTGGCAATACTGACAATGACGTTTGTACTCTTACGAGCATTTAATGACACAAATCTATTTCTTCCAACTTTTGCCTGGAACACCTAAAAATATTAAAAATAGTTAAGTAAAACACTCTTATACTATTATTTTATTTATGGCGATACATATTACGCTATTTGTTTCAATATAAGTTGAATACTTTTTATGCTATATTTAATTATTGGCCATTGGGAAACTTTAGCCGATGAAAGCGGGTAACTTTGGTCCAAGACGTAACTATTTCTTTACGGAACCTTGCCATTTCAAAAATGTATGTAAAAGTGAATGATGTTAAACTATTTTTGAAGAAGTCTTTTTTTATGGTTATCCATTTTTAAATGATTTTTTTTAAAAGACTAAACGATTTAGAATTTATAAACCTTTTTAAGTGTTTAAATCATTTTTGTAATTAAACTTTTCTTCTTTCGTAAAAAAAAATACGATTTTTGACCAAAGTTACCCGCACTGACAGTATGTAATATTAATACTGCTGAATTATTCAAAATTACTTTGGTCTGTCTATGGCACCTTTTTTTTTTTTTTTTCAAAAGTGTTTTGATTTTCCACTGTCAAAGGAATTTTAAATGTATTGTTGGTAACTTAAAAACATCTTATATATGATGTTTATACGCTTAATTAGTTTCGATATGTCCTAACACTTCTTAGAATATATTTCTGTTTTTATTGTTAAAATTAATTCTAAATTTCAAATTGATTAATTTTTTAAAAATAATTTGTAACCTTTGCAGTCTTAAAAAATAATATATTTTTTTTGATAGTTAACATTCGGAAAAGAGCAAATAACTTTTTCATTTTTTTTTTTTTTTTTGTAATATGTGGTGTCCCTAAACTTAAATAATACCTTTTCATTACTTAAAAATATTATATTTTAGTGGAATGTATAATATAAAAATAAAATGCGTTGTATAAAACTCTTACTATTTTATTGGAGCATTATATGATTACTTTTTTTTATCAGTGTGCTGTTAGTAATGTATATGAGTAAGATCGGTCACCGGTCCCCAAACCAAAGTGCCTCAGTGTTAATCATCGGAAAAATAATTATTTTCTAAGCCACATTTCTCCTGCCTCCATTGGATATATTTTTACAAAATGTCTTTTTATGTGAGAAATGTACCTGAATTGTAGGTCCCGACATCTGACTTTTTGAAATTGGTTCGAATATTTATAATAATTTTCAATAAATAATTTTACACAAAATATTCAAAACAATTTCAAATTGATATTGTAGAGACCTGCAAAGTCATCCATATTTATCAATTTAAACAAACCGTTTATAAAAATATTTAATACAGCAGGAGAATTTTACTTATAATTTTTTTTACTCACTGGATAAACAGTGATGCAGTTCTGTTTGAAGACCCCCGGTCGATTGGGATCATTCGCCTCTTAGTTTAGTCTTGCATTGGCTTTAGATTATTTAAACTCCACTGGCGGCTGAAGCCACGAGCTTCCTCCACCCACTCCGGTATGGGCATGGCCGGATTTAAAGATTTGCCGCCTGTAGGCTACGATCGATTTGCCAATATTTTCCTTGGCTATTTTTTTTATTTCTATATATTAGAATCATATATGTACACTCTAAATCGAAAGGGAAATAATAGGTGAATTTTTAAAACTGTTATAACATAGGTCTTTCAACTTCCAAATTGAAGGAGAAGTACAATTACTCTCGCAGCTACCATGTTTACTACACTGTAAAAACAAGGGAGTATTTTTACACTTGTTTTGAGTTTAGGAAATGCTAAATAAGGTGTAAATATACACGACTTGTGGTGTCAGCACCAAAATAGGTGTTATCATTCACTCAAAATGGTTTTTATTTGAACTTTTTAAAAAATTGGTGATAACATACACCAAGAATGGTTTAACTGTAGCCTTTCGACGACATTTTGAAAACGAAGCACCAAATTCGGTGTTACAGATCGAGCCAATCTAGCAATTCTGTGGTTGTAACGGGAAAATTAGAGCTGTGTTTTGATAATTTATTCGTGATGTGCATGGTTTGAGTCTTACTTTAAAAATTGCTAGATATAAAACTTATTTCAGCGTGCAGTTATTACTTTTAAATTATTGTCTGTGTGTTTGCATTCAGTTAGCCCTAAATAACAGCATGAGTTGCATTTTGATGATGATAAATCGTGTTTGTATTTGCTGAAAATGTAAAGCAGAGTTTGCAAAGTAAGCGGAACAATTATATATATTTTTTATATAGATAACTGAATTACTACTGAATAATTCAATTAAAACTTCAATATTAGCAATTCTGGCTGTAACGAAAAAATTAGGGTTGTGTTTATATCTTTGTGCTAGTATATACGATTAAAATATATTGAAATTAAAAATATGATTACAGAATTTTTCTATAAAACAGTTCATTGATTTCTGAATTGTTTCAGTGATTAACTTTTCGGATTAACTTTTCGATTATGAAATCATCATAACACTTTCATAAATGATATTTTATTTAAGTTTGGTTTTTAAAAAACCATAAAATAGTTAAACTGAGGTTAATTGCGCAATTTTATAGCTAATTGGATAGTTGAGTAACAAATTAAACAATGTCTGATGGCCACCCTATTGATATCTTTAATTCACGTTAAATATTCCTAAACATTAATTTTGTTTGAGTTATGTTTTTGTATAATATATGTACATTTTATCTTTTGTAGTATGGATAAAGGTATCCTCGTTGAGTTCAACTCAAGTCGCAAATCACCTCAAATTACAAAATTAGCTATTTTTAACATAACAGATATGTTCTTCAGGATTTGTAAGAAATCAGTTTGCACCAAGAAAGTGTTTTTAAAAAATAACTATTTTATCCTTTTGATTCTGAAATTAGTACCAGAACAACCTGTTAGGTCGTTAGGTGTTTTATCACACCAAAAATGGTGGCAACAGAGTAGCCACCAAATGTGGTGTTTCTACACACCAGTCAATTATCGGTGTTTCATTACATCGATTTACTGATGGTGTTTCCTTACACCGATTTACTGGTGGTGTTTCCTTACACCACTTTTGGTGGCTACTTTGTTGCCACCATTTTTGGTGTGAAGATACACCAAAATTATTTACAGTGTACTAAATACTTACTATACAAACGCTTACGATTTAAACCTTAATGTAAATTACTTGTTTCCTTTCTTAAAAATATTACTATTTTATAATATTTTTTATGCCGATTGCCACTTTGAGTGTTCGTAAAATTTGCCGCCCCAAAAAATTTGCCAGCTCTAGGCTACAGCCTGCTTAGCCTATTTAGAAATCCGACCCTGGGTATGGGGCAGCTTTACTTTTCAATCCCCAACTTGAAAAAGCATGTCTTACTTTCAGAATCAACCTCTGAAATGTCACTTTAGGTCGACCCATTATCCTCCGAACGTCAGAATATTCTTGTGGGTATAAGTAAGTTTAAAATTCTGATCGTCCAATATTTATTCAGTCCAATATTTTTAAGCTAGCTTGTAACAGGACAGCATTTTAGTTTTTGGTACAAGTTAATGTAAAGTTCTTAATTTTTAATAACTGCGAATTTTACTAAAACATTTTGTATAAAAAGCATCAGTTAGAGTAGATCTAATAGAGTAGCATCAATAGAGTATCATCAATTAGAGTAGATGTTCTAGAGTAGATCAATGGAGTAGCATGAATTAGGGTATCAATATTAAGAGTGAGCCATTTTACACTCTTAAAATAAAAGAGTGAAATCCACTAAAACAGAAGAAGTGCATTTTCGACAGTGGAAAGGAGTGAAAATTAACTCAGACTGAGTTGAAATCACTCGCTTGTTTTAAGATTGTAAGAATGATATTCATCAGAAGAAAATATAGGTGAAACAGTTTACATACACCTAACTCATTACAACACCTAACTTTGTATTTCAAAAAGCTCGAATTTTCGTTGTTTGAAAGCTCTGGTGTCATCTGTGCCACTTGTCCGTAGTTCAAATTTCAAAGCGTAGTGGACTGTGGTGGAGATCCTGTCTAAAGTTTAACTGAACAAAAGAGTGAAATCCACTGCTTTAGGAAAAGTGCATTTTCGACACTGAAAAGACTGAAAATTAACTTAGACTAAGTTAAAATCGCTCGCTTGTTTTAAGAGTGTAATTCAATATATGTCCGCTTTTACTTTACAGCTGCAACTGACACGATGGAGTCGAACCAAGCCGTACTTGGAGTGGTGGACTACGTCATTTTTGCTCTCATGCTGGTGGTGTCTGCTGGGATAGGCGTTTATTTCAGATTCTCAGGGGGCAAACAGTAAGCATTTAGTACTTTAGATTAATTATCTTAATATTTTGAGGCATTTTATAATTTTTTTTAAACAGAACTACTTTTTTTTTCTGTATTTAGTATTCTTTTTTAATTTTCACTCAAATAATGTCAACTTATATCGTTTTTTTATGTATACTAATTCAAAAGTCAAGTGTTGAGTTATCAAAGATTGTTTTAAAACAAAATAACTGACGAAAAGGCATTTTAGAACTTGGAGAAATGAAACAAGCATTAGGCGTTTCCTATCAGGATAAAATATCCGTTTTATCTAAATTTTTATTAAAAGAACATATTTTCAAACAATTTAATCAAGCGGTCTGCCAATGTCTACAGATACTACTCTTTTCCTTACATTGCTAGAGAAAATTACCCAATGCTTGCCCGATATGGTCAATTAAACTATAATAAATATATTAATTAAAATCTTAAGGATCATTTAATTAATATTTTAATAAACTACTTTAATAAACTTTTAAAATCGTAAACTTAAGTAAACTTTTAAATCGTAACCAACAGTACTTTTTGTTACATATACCTCATACCTGAAAAATATGACCCCTAGTTTTACCTGAGAGCGTCCAGCCCATTCATTTGGCGACCATTGGCAATTGTAAACTCAAATAGACAGTCACCAATGGAAGAACCGGACCCTATATCTTACCTTTACATTGTAGGATGTGAGTTTTGCAGCTAGACCCTTTAATCAGTAATCGATATATAAGATATATGTCACCTAGTGTCTTTAAGCAATATGTTTGGCTCACTCACGAAATAAACCTTTGACGAAGACTCTTAGAGAGGATACAGTCCATTCATTTGGCGACCTTTGACAATCGTAAACTTAAATAGAAAGTCACCAATGAAAGAACCGGATCCTATAGCTTGGTTATACTTTGTAGGAAGTGAGTTTTGCGAGTCTAAACCAATAGTTTTAATTACAAATCTCACATTCCCCAAAGTAAAACTAATATATTGGGTCCGGGATATTGATTGGCGACTTTCACCATCATAAACGGAATTAGACAGTCACCAATGATCTGACCGGACCCTATCTGTCAGTTATACTTCAGATAATGGGATTTTTACGACTAAACCCCTCACTTTTAGCTTCCACACTTCGCTTACAACGTAAAAAGTGGAAAGTATTATAATCATTCAGTTCGTCTGTCCATCACCCACTTTCATACTCTAAACTACAAATACTACTGGCAAGTGTAATACGTCAAAAAATTCAGCGCATCGAAATTATATGACATTGAAAATCTCAGAAAAATATTCGAATTTGAAATACTTAAATTATTAAAAACCTTCAAAGTTTAATGCTCTTTTAAAAAGCATAGGATAATATTCTTATTAGAATTAAATTACCATCATTGTTAGAAAGTACCATTATTGCAAAAAATAATTGCTAGAAAAAACTTTTTTTCTTTGAAATATTAAATTAAAATGCATTTATTTTGAGACATCAATCAGTTTGAAATAAAGTCAAATATATCACTAAGAGATTCATGGTTTGTGTATTGATAAGAAATGTTTTCGTTCTATTTAAAAGCGAGGGATATTCCCTACATATTCCTTGAAATATAAATTAATTTAGCAAGCGATAAGAAATAATTATTAAGTTTTCGAAATAAAATAAATTAAACTAGCTGAATTTAGAGTGTAATACAGAATCATTTCCATGTTTGGCGCCTTTTTCCTGTTGAACACAAATGCTGTGTGGAACAAACCTACACTGAAAAAAAAAACTGTTGTTTTGCAGTTAAAAACTGTCAACTTTGACGTTAATAACTGTATTCTTTAAAGTTTAATGCTGCAATTTTTTTTACAGAAAAGCTGTATTTTTTTACAGAAAAACTGTATTTTTTTTACAGAAAAACTGTATTTTTTTTACAGAAAAACTGTATTTTTTTTAACAGAAAAACTGTATTTTTTTTACAGAAAAACTAAATTTAACAGGGAAAAACTGTTAAACTAGATGTGCAAAGAGCCACGTGATTGAGATCATCGTTAAGCACAAATACCAACATTAGCCCTCGCGACCGAGTAATAACTTTGTCTTAGACGGTTCAGTACCGGGACCAAAACCGGTCCCGGTCCATACCTCTTCCAGGATCCAGTTGCATGCGAGGCCAATACTGAACCGTCTGCGACAGAGTAATTACTCGGTCGCGAGGGTTAGTATTAGAGGGTTAGTATACAAATAAATTGTTTTGAAAAATTGTTTATAGTTAAAGAGTGTTATTTTTTTTAAATACATTTAGTAGTTTTCTAGTCATTATTATCAAAATTGGAATTTTGTAGTTGGTTGTTATCATACGGAAAATTTAAGAAAAAAATTGAAATTATTTAAATTCTAATTCTGTTAATTTTTTTTCAGTATTTTTCCCATTATGTATGAGTATTAAAGGTACTTATGTATTTTTTGGGGATGAAAATAAAAATTCGTGCATTAGAGGGTTAAAAAAAACTTCTTTCAGGACTACCACTGACGAGTACCTCTTGGCAGGACGAGACATGTCCATTCTCCCCGTGGCTTTCTTATTGTATTTTTTTTTGATGAAAATAAAAACTAGAGGGTTAAAATGCATTAGAGAGGGTTAAAATAAAACTTCTTTCAGGACTACCACTGATGAGTACCTCTTGGCAGGACGAGACATGTCCATTCTCCCCGTGGCTTTCTCGCTGATGGCTTCCTTCCAATCGGCCATCACTACCATAGGTATCCCTGCCGAAGTATATCGTTTCGGCATGCATATGACATATCTGGTCTTTGGATATGCGTTGGGGATGGTGCTAGCGGCTTTGATTACAGTGCCGGTGTATTTTCAGTTGCAGGCCTCGTCGGCTTATGAAGTAAGTGGGGTGTAAGAAGTCCATGTAAATAAATAAAAAAATGTTCGTATAATAATGAAAATTTTCTCACTATTCGTTATTAAAATGGAAAAAACAAACTTTAAATGTCCAACTACATTTTCAATATTCATTGCTTTGATACTATTTTTTAAGCAAATTGAAGCATGAACCCGTATATGTACTAACATTTTGTCCACCAACAACACTTATAATTTTTATATATATTATAATCTTTATATATATATGTAATCTTAATTTTTTATACTTCTTAAATTTTATAAATTTTGAAATTGAAATATATTTTTGTGTCACATAAAACTCTTTACTACAAAAATATATATCGATCACTTTTAATTTTTGGGTTTAAAACTTAATACCAATATCATGCTTAAAATAAATTTTAGCTTGAACATTTTGCTTTTTTTTTAGTGGGTTACCTAATTATTTTGAAGAAAAATGGGAATATTGGGTTTGATTTAATATGAAATCGTAATATTTTTTCTTCTTTTAAATACTACTACTCATTTTACTACTACTCATTTTCTTACTTTAAATAATTCAAATACGTCATAAAAATGTCAATTTTCATTTGGAAAATTTTCGCAAATACTATTTCTCTTTGTAGTACCTGGACCGAAGATACGGCAAGTACGCCCGAACTTTCACTTCAGTAGCCTTTGTCATACAAATGGTAAGTTTCTCAAAAAAAAAAAAAAAATCAATTCGAATTCCTATCCGCCATAGAGTTAAGAAGCAGATTGAGATGCTAGGCGTGAAAAAAAATTAAGCCTTCAAAAAATCGCCAATCAAACCTAGTAGGCCCAAACAAAAAGCACTTAATGTTAGTTCATGCTGAAATGCATAATTTTGTTCCTTATAAAATGTTAATTAAAAATAAGTTACTATTTGCTCAGTTGCACGAGGTTTGAATTTACAAGCTGTTAGTAATTCCCTTCACACTCTTCACAGGTAAGGAATATGCAGTGTATTTATAGTTTTGTTAGAAAATCAGAAATCGGCAAGATGATGTAGTAAGAGTAAACAAGCAAAAATTTAGCCTCCCGCAAATACGGGTAGTTCACCGAAAACAATTTTTACACTGAAGTTGTTGAAACTTGGCACCCTCAGGGGTGAATAACGGTGTCCCGTGAGCGAGACTAATAATGGCAACTCTTCTTCTTCTTCTTCACAAGCTCAACAGCCTTTTGCAGGCCAAGGCTGACTCGCTGATCTTCCTCCAGTTGGCCCTATTAGCCGCAATGGCTCTCCATCGGTTGACTCCGATTATTTTGAGGTCCCTTTCGACATCGTCTAACCATCGTGTGGGTGGTCGTCCCCTACGTCTTGTACCTTCAATTTTGGAAAAAGTCACTTTATTGGTGGGAAAGTCCTCGGGACATCTGTACAGATGGCCCAGCCACCTAATTCGGGATGCTTTTATAGTTCTCACTATGTCGGTCCCGCCAAATTTACCGAATTTTCTGTAAATTTCATAGTTGTAAAGTATTCTCCACTCATTGTTCTCCTTAATAGGTCCAAATATTTTCCTTAGCAATTTCCTTTCAAATATTAGTAATTTTTCTTCTACTGATTTATTGAGGGTCCAGCATTCACTTCCATATAGGACAATAGGTCTAATTAAAGTCTTATAAATGCTCAACTTGGTGTTTACAGAAATAAATTTAGACTTAAATTGGTTTCTGAGGCCATAAAAACTTCTATTAGCCATGAAGATTCTATTATTTATTTCAATTTTTAGATCATTGCTTCTTGAGATCAGAGTTCCCAGGTAGGTAAACTGTTTTACAGTTTCGAAAGTGTAGTTACCTATCTTTAAAGGGGACAAATCAGGAGAATTATTTGATGAAATCAAAAACTTTGTTTTGTCTGCATTTATAACCAGTCCCATCTCCCTTGCCGAGCTCTCAAGGGCTACAAAAGCATTGACAACAGAGCTTTTTGTTCTTCCAATAATGTCAATATCATCGGCAAAGGCAAGTAGTTGGATAGTTCTTTGCAATATCGTACCACTTGTGTTTAAACCAGAGTCTCTAATGGCCTTTTCCAGAGCTATGTTGAACAGTAAGCAAGAAAGGGAGTCTCCTTGTCGAAGGCCCTTTTCAGTGAAAAATGGTTCTGAGAGACTAGACAAAATTTTTACTCTGCAAGAAACTCTTTTTAGAGTCATTCTAGTGAGACTAACTAACTTCTTTGGGATGTTAAACTCCAACATAGCTTCTAATAGTTTTTCTCGGATGGTGCTATCATAGGCGGATTTAAAATCGATAAAAAGATAGGTATCAATATTGTATTCCTTTGTTTTCTCCAATATCTGCCTAATAGTGTGCAGTTGATCAGTTGTTGTTTTCCCCCTCTGGAATCCGCACTGGTAATTTCCAATGATTTTGGAGGTGTAAGTTTCCAGTCGGTGAAATAAAATGATGGAGAAGATTTTATATGCAGAATTGAGTAAAGAGATTCCCCTGTAATTACCGCAATCTAACTTATCGCTTTTCTTGTGGATAGGGCACACAGATGCCTCTTCCCACTCAGTGGGCATTTGCTCCTGTGTCCAGATGTTACAAATAAGATCATGGATTGCTTTGTTTAGACTCATTTCATTAGTTTTGAAGAGTTCAGCTTTGATGGGGTCGGGTCCCGCCGACCTATTATTATTTAGCTTTTTCATTGCTATTTCTATTTCATGCATAGATGGTGCATTAAGCTCCAAATCTTCACTATCGGAACTCATAGTTGGCTGCATGTTATGAGTGGTTAGATCTTCCACTTTGTCTTTACCCGCTAACAGTTCCACGAAATGCTCACGCCAGCGAACCAAAACTTCGTCCGGGTCTCGCGTAAGATCTCCATTTTTCTTCCTGCAGGTAGTAGTTCTTGGATTAAAATCTGCCCTGACATTATTCACAAGTTGGTAGAACTTTCTGGCTTCCTTTTGGGTTTTCAAATTTTCGATGTCTCTATATAAATCTTCCATATACTCTCGCTTTTTCTTCTTATGGATTTTCTTTTCCTCTCTCCTCAGTTCTTTATACTTTTCCTCGGCAGCTCTTGTATAATGTTTCTGAATCATAGTTTTGTATGCCTCGTTCTTCTTCTTTGTGATGTCACTACACTCTTCATCAAACCAAAGGTTATTTTTCTTTCCTTGCATTTCTGGAATGGTCTTTTTCGATGCATTGATGATGGTCTGTTTCAAATCCTGCCACAAAATCTCCACTGTAGGAGCTACGTCTCTCACCACAATTGTACTTTTTAGTTCTTTTCGGTAATCATTCACAATCTTCGTATTCTTCAGATATTCAATGTCAATATTCTTATTGACATTATTTCTCTTTTTATGATAACTTCTGTTAATTTTGTGACGCAACTTTGAGGCCACCAGAAAGTGGTCAGAGTCTACGTTTGCACCCCGAAATGTCCGAATGTCTATTAGGCTGCTTCTATGCCTTAGATCAATGAGAATGTGATCTATTTGGTTTTGGGTCTGTCCATCTGGAGATCTCCAGGTAACCTTGTGTATATTTTTGTGCTTGAAAATAGTACTTCCTATTAACATGTTTGTAGAGATAGCAAAGTCGAGAAGTCTTAAACCATTTGCGCTTGTCACTTCGTGTAGGCTTTCATTCCCCATGAACCTACTCATGTTAATGTCGTGTCCTATCTTTGCGTTAAAGTCACCCATAATCAGCTTCACGTCATTTGAGCGGCA
Organism: Hylyphantes graminicola; assembly: GCA_023701765.1. Lineage (NCBI taxonomy): Eukaryota > Metazoa > Arthropoda > Arachnida > Araneae > Linyphiidae > Hylyphantes > Hylyphantes graminicola. The sequence goes on along the minus strand of CM043113.1, from coordinate 67,361,174 downwards.
TTCACTGTAAGTCTTTTCAAGAAGATCATAGAATTCATCTTTAACCTCATCTCTCTTATCCTCTGTGGGGGCATGGGCACAGATAATTGAGATATTGTGTGTTTTCCCCCTGATGCGTAGTCTGCAAATTCTCTCATTTACTGGTTTAAACTCAATCACTTTGTCCCTGATACGTTTACTGACTATAAAACCAGTTCCAAAGTGGTGTATTTTTTCATGACAGCTATAATAGACGCTGCAATTACGCTTGTCTATTACTCCATTCCCAGTCCATCTCATTTCTTGGACAGCGAGTACATCTAGCTTATAATCCATGAAAACGTCTGTGAGTTTCCTCAGTGCTCCACCTCTATACAAAGTTCTAACATTCCAGGTTCCAAAAATCATGTCCGATTTCGCGCCAGGTCGTTTAACAAGAGCCAGTCCGGAAGTATTTCTTTGAGTTTTCTGAATCAGTGGGTTTTTAAGAGGCAAGGGGATTGGCCTTGCGCTCAACCCATTTTAGTCGCCTTCTACGACACGCATGGGATACGTTGGGACTAGATTCTTACCCCCCGGTCACCACACGGGGCAATGGCAACTCTAGGTGATTCATATAAGCACAAGATTCATCGAACCAATACAATTCAAAACCTTAAGGTGCCAAAATGGGGCCGCCTTTCCCCCCTTCAGTTTTAAAACAGTGTAGGCTTACTGCAAAGCGATCGATTTAGCCATTCGGCGAACTATTTTCTGTATTGGTTTCTGCACGACAGCCATCTCCATCTCCTTCTTCATTATGTGATATTGTCGTACGAGATAATAGGCGCGTTTACATAAGTCATAGAATCCATGGATTGAAGAGCAAACTACGCAATTTTTCCCTCTTGGGGATTTTCTCCCAGACAGAACCGGAATTGCAGGGCTCATTGGGGCGTTTCGCACACCCTACAATGAAGGAGGGTTTCATGTTTCATACAATGGATTCGGCCACTATCATTTGGCATAGAAATCCTGCTCGACCTCTTTTCTCTAATGGAGATTTTGACATTCCATGGATTCGATGGCTCAGGTAAACACGCCTTATGAGTATAAACTTTTACTTACTGATGTATTTCTGAATAGATCCTGTACATGGCTGTGGTGCTGTACGCTCCTGCACTAGCCCTGAGCGCTGTGACCAACATGCCCATGTGGGTGGCTATAGTCTCCATAGGGGTAGTTTGCACCTTCTATTGCACTTTGGTAAGTATATTCATATATGAAGAGTCCAGGGAAAGAACCCTCTGATTGACTAGGAATTTTCCCGTATTCAAGTCTCCTTGGTGGACATTGGCATCAGAAAAATGGTTTCCCCTATGGTTCTTCTCTTGCGGAACAAGCATGGGACTCGTGTCTCGCTTGAATCATAGTTGCCGCGAGAAAAAAACTTCGTCTTGGCTGCTTTTTTTGTAATAAATCAGACGTCTGAGTTTTTTTTTAGTTTGTTTGAACCTTTTGTTTCACTACTTCAACATGGAGACATACTTCTGAAATTTTATATAAGCTTTTCTTTTAAATTTAAACTTCAGTTGAACTAAACAAAATCTTTGAATGGTACCGTGAGTGTCTTGTAGGATCTAGTTCGGTCGTGTTAAAAAAGCGGGTACCTTTGCACGTAAACTTCGGACGTTACCTACCAAGTAGCCATAAGGTTGCGAACATCTTCCTTTAGTCTAAAAGGTGGAAAATGCCAGCAGATGAGTCGGCGCTGTCTCTTGACATCCGTTGTTCAAGCGCACCTTAAGTGCAACGATAATTCAACCACGAAACTAATAGGATCTTAACTCCATTTGTTTAGTATTTTGCAAACGGTACGGTAAACCGTAACGCTAACGCTAACCCAAACCTTAAACCTCTCGACCAATCAGAAAACGCGTCGATATCTCTACTGGCTTTCTGATTGACCGAGAGGTTTTAAGGTTTGGGTTAGCGTTAGCGTTACAGTTTACCGTACCACTTGCAAAATCTCTCTATTTAGTTCTGGTGAGTACTTTAGCATTAACAGGCTTGGAGTAACCAGTTCAATTCGAAATTATTAATGATTTTTTTATCGCATTTCAGGGTGGCATGAAAGCCGTACTATGGACGGACCTATTCCAGGGAGTCCTTATGTTTGTCGGGCTCCTTGCAACCATTATCAAAGGAGTAATGGATATTGGGTTCAAAAAGACTTACGAAACGGCTTACGAAGGTGGAAGGCTTGATTTTCCCAGGTACGATACTTTTCTTAACCACTTAATATTCAACGCGGATGTGGTGAAAAAACTGACAGCATTTTATTACTGAATAGCGCATTAAATATCCGTTCTTTGCAGTATAGATACAAATGAAACTTAAATTACTTTTGATACTTAATCTGTAAGTTAACATATTAATATTTCTTTCTAGTTTAGAAGTTGACCCCACCGTAAGATACACCATCTGGGGCACCTTGTGTCAGGGCCTAGTTTTGGCCATGATTTCATACGCAGGGAGTCAGATTCAAATACAGAGGCTGTTGACTGTGAAAAACCTCAAACGCGCCCAATTGTAAGTATGGCAAATTTTACTTTAAGTACCAATTCACGCAAAGCGTTTCTAGAAATTTTACTGTATACCATTGTGCTATTTCACAAAATCCCTATGCAATTTTAAGTCAATCGGAAATGTGATGGGAATAAACTTTTTACCTACGGATTTACCGATGAGCACATCATTCAGTGTCTTGGACTCGATAAGGATGATGTTACAACCGACCCTTTTACTTTGATTGACTTTCTGAGTATCTACAACCTCGTCAGGTTACTGTCAAATAGGCTAAGGATTCATAACTATGACAATTTATACTAACAATGGAGTTTTTCTTAGAAATGTAGAATTTCGTAGTTTTGTAGAAATACCTTGTTTGTGCAGAGCCGTATACTTGAATATCCCAATGGCGTGCTTTTTCCACATCTTGGCTTGCGGATCCGGCGTTATTATTTATTCCTACTACGCCACCTGTGACCCCATCACGAGTGGACGGCTTTCTTCTTCAGACCAGGTGAGCACCAATGAAAATTGTTTTTTTTTGTGCTAATCTTTAGCTCGTTTCTAGTGGCCTCTACCTGCGGCAGAACTAGTATTGATATAAACCTTCAAAAATTACTTTACACTTCACTTTAAAAACAAACCAGAGAAAGTGATAATTGGCAATGAAGCTTTACCCAGGCCTCAAGCTTTACCAGACTGGTCCATGTGGTTTGATTAAAACTTAAGAAGGGGAGGGGGTCGTATCTTTCTGGGTTCCATTCGGGTATTGCCCATACGGTAACCAAGTGGGCCCATATAGATCACACATCACTGTGATAGCTGGGTAAAAAGTACTAACCATTTCAATACGCACTAATTCTGAAACATTGATTATTTTAGCTGTTAATACATTCACTGTTAAATAAAACCTGAATTTTACGTGCATATTTCTGTGATTATTTTCGGGAATTTACGGAAATACTGCGTTTCTTTAACAAACAGACGGTTTGTCTGAAATAAACAGCTTGTTTCCGTTTTCCTTAAACGCTTGACGAGCGAAAACGGAAAAACACCGTATTTCTGCATGCAGAATTTCACTTAAGACCCGTATTAACAGAATTTTTCCATATAACCTCGCACCCAACAGCCTTTAGCCTCGACACATCCGCCAACCGACTCAGCCACCATGTTTTTTTTTGTTTGTTTATTTTGACCACATCTGAAGCAAGAAAGATTAATATATAGGTATGTTCATTTCTTTTAATAAAATAAAATTTTATTTAAAGATTATATTTTCTATCCTTTTCTATATATAAAATCCAGTTCTTGTATCTTTCTTATATGTTTCTGTAATCTCTATAGTCCTATAATTGACCGTGGGGTGATTCCTGAAATTAATAATTCCGCTTGTTTACCAACACGCTTAACTAAGTAAATGTATTTAAATGTTTAAAAAAGCTGTCAAATATATGAAATAAACAATGTTCACCAACAAACAAGTGCACATTATTAAAAAAATAATAAAATGATTTGAAATTATTACATTTAAATTCGATTGAAAAGCAATTGCCCTCGTGTAGCTCTAGTGCGACGAAATTCAGAACCTGACCTAAACTCGATTGCAAAGCACGGTTACTCTATCGCTATCAGCATGGTTTATTTTAAAAACTATGCAAGTATATATAACGCAAACTTTCTCTTTAATAAATAATACTCTTTTGTTGATTTTAATGAATCAATTAGTGATTACGGATGTATGCAGATCATTGAAAAGTCTGCACTAAGAAAAACACAATTTCCAATTAAATGCAATTTTCTAACGAATTTAAAATTTAGGAATCGCAAGTGTCCGCAGAACGCTATTTTAGTGTTTATTTAAATATAGCTGCTAAGTGATATCTCATTTTCATCTTACCGTCTACTGTCAGTGATATTCAAAAGCAATAGTTATTAGCTCTTACTAGAATACTAATTATAAGATTGTATTTTATTACGAAATACTATTAAATTACATTAAAATTATTGTTTTATACTAAATACTATTATAAAATTGTATTTTTAATTTTGATGTATACATTATTCAAGAACACTTCGGTTTTGTTTCTCCCCCCCAATAAAAAAATATTTTCAGTGTTCCAATTCTCAAAACTGTATCGAGAGATATGAATATATCAATTAATTAAAGGTACTCTATGATTCATGCCTTGCCTGCCCCATCCCCCCTCTTCACAAAATAAGATAAAACATTTTTAACTCTGATATTAAATTATTACGGTGCAGATACTATGGAAAACTTGCTCGAAAAAAAAAAGCCTAAAATTGACAAATTGTTTAATTTTAGAAGGGCTTAAGAAGATTTTGTATGGTTAACGCCTGATTACCACTTGCTTCTTTACATTGGATCTATTCATTTAAAATTGGATTAATATATATTATATATTATTTTTTTAGGTGCTTGTTTATCATAAATCTCCAAAGAGGGTCGAAATTTCAGAAAAAGAAGAAAACTAAATCTGTAGTTCCTGCACGCATTTTAAAATTAGTTTAGGATTTGAAAAACTATATCAGTCTTTTTTGATTATGAAAGAAAAATAAAACATGATTATATTCTGTAATTCTTTTGTTATTCATATCTTGTTAAATTGTATCATTGGTGTATCCAGGAGGGGAGAACTCTCGCCCCCATATACTAAAAAATTTTGTTGTTGTTTTTACAATCAGAGTATACAAATTAATGTATGTATAGTACAAATTCAGACACTTAAATTTTTTTTTTTTGACTACAAGGGTTACTGTCTTAAAGAGTCTCTTTGTTAAGGAGTGTTCAACCCCTAAGAGACCCGACTCACTATCCCCTACCCATGATTTTGCCCTGGATATGCTTACTGTAACGTATAATACCATTTAGCCACAGAACAATACTAAATATATACATTATAAAAATATGACAGAAAAATTATCAAAATTTGAAAAATTATTAACATTTTTCTGCCATATTAAAATTGTTTTAAATATATGAAGAGTGGTAATTTTTAAATTTCAAAAATGTGAACAATGTCCTTTTTATTCAGATTATATGGGCAGTTCTACCATAATTTTTAATTTCAGGTATTAAAAACTTGTAAAATTTATTTTTTCAAAATCACTTTAAATGTTTATCAAAAGGTTTATAAGGGTTCTAGAATAACGAAAAAAAGTTTAGCAAAGCTCATTTGTAAAAAACAAAAAATTATAAAAAGGGACGGCAGTTTTTTAAAAACACCGATTTTAAAGAAACCGGTCTAAACCGACCTTACGAAACTAACTGTTTTTCAATGAAACCGAAATCGCAAAAAACCGGTTAGTCTTAAAACTGGTTTTGGTTTTCCATCCCTAGATCATTACGACGGTAAGGATCGGAAGGTCAGGAACGGAAGGAAATGACATTCACGCTGTTTTCCGGTCTTTATTGTGTTGAAACTAACTCCAATTTAATAAAAAAAGATTTTTTTACTTCTTGTACTCCACTTAAACATATTTATAGGAAAAAAATTCAATTATCAAGCAAAAATTAACCTTAAACCTGGGCGACTGTAAGGAAAGCAATAAAGCCTCGCAGCCAATTTCACTGAGTTTTTTTAAATTTTGGGCTTATTGGTGAATTTTAGCAAGAATATGAGGCTACTAACTGAAATATCAGTTTTCTGCAGTACAGTTTGCATGTTTGAAGAATCACTGTAGCTCAATCCAGTGCCTCTCTTCACCACTTTAGGAATGAGGTCAGTGAATGTACCAAAACCCAGGGACAAAGGTATTAGACGAGAAAAACGTATTATAAATGTTAAAAGTCAAAATTCAATGGAAGGAAATCGTTCAGCTACAGTATTAGTTCAATTTAAAATCCAAATTAATGTAATTTTTTGCTAAAAAAAGTATTAGATTGAGCCCTAAACTAAAAATTTGACAGTCGGGACACACGATGGTAAGGACTTTTCTGCATTGTTTCGTGTTCTAAAATTTTTGTGGAGTTTCTTTGCATTAAAATTACGTTTTGCAATTATAAAAGGACCAGTCTTTTGGTATAATAAGAAAAAATGGTAAAGAAATATTAATTTTTTTAAAAGTTATGCCCAAGGGACATAAAATTAAAAATTATGGTAGAATTGCCCATATACCAAATATGGTTAAACAAAATATTAAAGGATTAGATTTTATTAGTTTTGAATAGATTTAAGGTTAAAGTATGGATACATTATTTGCTTACGTTTTATATAACAAACAGGATGCATGTTTAATTTCCCTGTTTCTCCTGTTAAATTTCCCTATGCTAATATTTATAACACCATATATGAATGGATATATTTAGAATGATTGATGGTTAAATAGTATATTTAGAAACAAAATTGACAAGAAAAAAGCAAAAATGACTTGGAATTAACTAGAAAATATACTATGTAAGTTTTCTGAATTTAGAGAGAAATGCAAATTAGAAATTCATGAAATTAACAAAGAAACAGCTAAATAAAATTCCTGAAATTAACAGAAAATTTCTAAAACGGTAAATAATGAAATTAACGGAGAAATTCCAAAATGGAAGATCCTGAAATTAACGGAGAAATTCCGAAATGGAAGATCCTGAAATTAACGGAGAAATTCCAAAATGGAAGACCCTGAAATTAACGGAAAAACTCCGAAAAGGAAGTTCCTGAAAATAACGGAAAAATTCCAAAACGGAAGATCCTGAAATTAACGGAAAAATCCCGGCAACTTGCTGCCAGTAGTTTTTCCGTGAATTCAAGGAATTTTTTTTAACAGTGTTGTTGAGAATTAAAAATTTGCTGCAATATAAACCACGGATATTTACATTAAGTTGTGGTGTAAAATGGCATATCACATAGGTTGAAGATTAACAGACATCCAACCATTTAAACCGCCCTATATTTGAAAAACTGTTTTACATAACCACACTGTTAAAAAAAATCTGAATTTTACGTGCATATTTCTGTGATTATTTTCGGCAATTTACGGAAAGATTGCGTTTCTTCAACAAACAGACGGTTTGTCTGAAATAAACAGCTTGTTTCCGTTTTCCTTAAACGCTTGACAAGCGAAAACGGAAAAGCACCGTATTTCTGCGTGCAGAATTTCACTTAAGACCCGTATTAACGTAATTTCTCCATATAACCTCGTACCCAACAGCTTTTAGCCTCGACACATCAGCCGACCGACTCAGCCACCATATTTTTTGTTTGTTTGTTTTGACCACATCTGAAGCAAGAAAGATAAATATACAGGTATGTTCATTTCTTTTAATAAAATAAGATTTTATTTAAAGATTATATTTTCTATCTTTCTTTTCTATATATAGAATCCAGTTCTTGTCTCTTTCTTATTTGTTTCTGTAATCTCTATAGTCATATAATTGACCGTGGGATGATTCCTGAAATTAATAATTCCGTTTGTTTACCAGCACGCTTAACTAAGTAAATTTAATTTAAAAGTTTTAAAAAAGCTGTCAAATGTATGAATAAACAATTAAAACATTATTAAACATAATGAAATGATTTGAAATTATTACACTTAAATTCGATTGAAAAGCAATTGCCCTCGTGCAGCTCTAGTGCGACGTTATTTCAAAACCTAATCTAACCTCGATTGAAAAGCACGGTTGCGCTATCGCTATCAGCACAGCATGGTTTATTTTAAAAACTATGCAAGCATACATAGCGTAAACTTTCTCTTTAATAAATAATACTCTTTTGTTTAATTTAACGAATCAATTAGTGATTACGGATGTATGCAGATCACATGCTTTGATTCGATTCCGATGTTACATACACTATTGTCAATGCTCTTTGTTTTGAAAAATCTGCACTAAGAAAAACACAATTTCCGATTAAATGCAAATTTTCTAACGAATTCAAAATTTAGGAATTGCAAGTGTCCGCAGAACGCTATTTTAGTGTTCATTTAAATATAGCTGCTAAGTGTTATCTCATTTTCGGCCAACCGTCTACAACTACAGCAATAGTTATTAGCTTTTACTAGAATACTAATTATAAGATGACTTATGACTTTCTTGGTGGGGGGCAAGATCGCCAAGCACTGCGACTTTAAGTCTATTGTACTAAGCCCCAAAAATGACACAAGCACAAGAGACACACAAAGAAAGAGACGACACAAACACATAGACAAATAACAACATTTATTGACAGTCACAAACATCCATGCCTGACCGAGATTCGAACCCGACCCCAGCAGCTCCAAAGGCTAGAATCCTAACGAGTGTGCCACCGGGGCGGCAATTATAAGATTGTATTTTATTACTAAATACTATTATAAAATTGTATTTTATTACTAAATACTATTATAAAATTGTATACTTAATTTTGATATGCATTATTCAAGAACACTTCTGTTCTGTTTCTACCCCCCTCCTATTAAAAAATATTTTCACTGTTCCAATTCTCAAAACTGTATTGTAAGATATGGATAAATCAATTAATTAAAGGTACTCTAAGATTCATGCCTTATCTGCCCCATCCCCCCTCTTCACAAAAAAAGAGAAAAAGCGTTTTTAATTCTGATATTAAATTATTACGAGGCAGATACTATGGAAGACTTGCTCGGAAAAAAGCCTAAAATTGACAAATTGTTTAATTTTAGAAAGGGGCTTAAGAAGATTTTGTCTGATTAACGCCTGATTACCACTTGCTTCTTTACATTAGATCTATTTATTTAAAATTGGACTTGTATATATTAATATATTATTTTTTTTAGGTGCTTGTTTATCATAAATCTCCAAAGAGGGTCGAAAGTTCAGAAAAAGAAGAAAACTAAACCTGTAGTTCCTGCACAAATTTTTAAATTAGTTGAGGATTTGAAATACCATAACAGTCTTTTTCAATTATGAAAGAAAAATAAAACATGATTATATTCTGTAATTCTTTTGTTATTCACATATTGTTAAATTGTATCATTGGTGTATCCAGGATGGGGGGGATAATAACTCTCGTCCCCATAAACTAAATTTTTTTTTTACTATCAGCGACTATATAAATTCATGTATGTATTGCACAAATTGTACGCTTAAAAATTTATTGTTTTTGACTACAAAGGTTACTGTCTTAAAAGTATCTCAGTTAAGGGGTGTTCAACCCCTAAGACACCCGACTCATTATCCCCTACCCATGATTTTGCCCTGGATATGCTAACTGTAAAGTACGATACCATTTAGCCACAGAACAATACTAAATATATACATTGCAAAAAATGTGACAGAAAAATTATCAAAATTCATAAAATTTTTCTGCCATATTAAAATTGTTTTAAATATATGAAGAGTGGTAATTTTTAAATTTCAAAAATGAGAACAATGTCCTTTTTATTCAGATAATATTCCAAATATGGTTAAAAGTTATCAAAGGATTAGAATGTATTAGTTTTTAATAGATTAAGACATTATATGCTTACGTTTTATATAACAAAAAAGATGCATGTTTAAATACCCTAAGCTTAGCCTTTTTATAATACCATATATAAATTGATATATTTAGAATAATTGATGTTTAAATAGTATATAGAAACAAAATTGACAAGAAAAAAGCAAAAATGTCTTGGAATTAACTAGAAAATACTAAGTAAGTTTTCTGACTTTAAGAGAGAAATGCCAATTAGAAATTCATGAAATTAACAGGAAACAGCTAAATGGAAAATCCTGAAAATAACGGAGAAATTCCGAAATCGAAGATCCTGAAATTAACGGAGAAATTCCGAAATGGAAGATCCTGAAATTAACGGAGAAATTCCAAAATGGAAGACCCTGAAATTAACGGAAAAATTCCGAAATGGAAGTTCCTGAAAATAACGGAAATATTCCAAAACGGAAGATTCTGAAATTAACGGAAAAATCCCGGCAACTTGCTGCCAGTAGTTTTTCCGTTAATTCAGGGATTTTTTTTTAACAGTGCACTTAACTTTTCAGCTGATGCCCTACTTCATGATGTCCACCTTGGGCGAGTACCCCGGTCTGCCCGGATTGTGCATTTGCGGCGTGTTCAGCGCCTCCCTCAGCACAGTATCATCTGCCGTCAACTCCTTGACTGCCGTCACCATGCAGGATTTCATACGACCGATCCTGGAAGCTAAGGGAAGTTCACAAAAGCACATGGTGCGCGGTGCAATGGTCCTTAGTAAGTAAATGGGTTTTTAGAGGCCTGGGACATATGAAAGGTACACGGGAAGAACCGATTGATTTCGTAGAAGGCTTCCCCTAATAGCCTCTTTGGGGATGATGGCGAGAAATCGCTTGAACTGGTGTAAAAAAACACCGGTTACTCACTTTGTTTATCTTCCGCGGCAACCCGGATTCACGCCAGATAACAGTGGGTTCCAGTCACGCGTTTGTACCGCAAATGATGAACTAAAAGAAAAACCGGTTTTCGGTCGCCAATGTCCGCCAAGCAGGCACAATTACGGAAAGACTCTAAAGAAATCAATCGGTTCTTCCCGTGTACCCTTCATATATTCTCGACAGCCGAAACCCCGAAAGCCCATAATACCCTCTTAATTCTTAATTGAGCATGCCATCATTAAACTTATTGATTTGTCAAGATTTCAACCAATACTGTGGGCTTGATGAAAATACTGGCTAGTCGGATTTCAGCTGTAGGGTTTATGTAAGAAAGGTTTTTTTTTATAAAAAAAAATATTAGTGTTTCCTCAAGATAGCTGGTTCGAGCTATGGCTGAGTCGAAATAATATCAGGGAATAAAAGTCGTCAGCACGATGTCATATGATTATGTGGCATGTAAAATATCCACTGAATATCCATTTGGTTTTGTGCGTTCTCTCGGCAAAATTAAAATATCTGCATACATCCCCAGAGAGCCCAGATTCATTGTAGGATAGACTGACCAGTGAGTGAACAGGCCCCAGTGAATGAATCATTTGGTAAATATAATTAAAAAATAAATATTGAAAATCATTCCACTAGATGGATTGCCAACACGGACTTCATATTCTAGGAAGCTATCTGACATATGTTTGGTTGTCCTGGTCATTATTTCCTGGTGTTTGTTCACTGGCGAACGCAGCGCCTTAAACGTTTATTCACTGGTTAGTCTACACTAATCCCAGCGTCAAAATTGATAACGAGAGCCGCCTAGATGGTGCAGCATTAAATAGGCTGTTCGATTGTGTTTATGATGCCTGAAACAACATGATCGCACAACAATACCTTAGTTAAACATACCAGTTTTTTTTAATTAGCTCCAATTATCCGAATTCCAAATTATACAAATGTGGTTAGGCGACATTTAATTCAGTTAATTGTACTAGTTCTACTGTAATGCAAGAGGCTCTGATTATAGTTTATACGTTTTTTCTAGCTCTTTTCTATGGCATGCTGGGAGTTGGACTGAGTTTCGCAGTGGCCGCGTTCGGAAACTTAGCTCAGGCTGGACTGACAGTGTATGGCATGATGGGTGCTCCAGTTCTGGGAATCCTAGTTCTGGGGATGGTGTCGACGAGAGCCAACGAGAAGGTGAATGTTATTATTTGCTGAAATTTCAAACTTTGAGGGCATATCACAGGGATGCTCATTCTTACAACCCATCCCTCAACACAACTCCGTCTTCAACTTTTATCCCCATTTTTACTTCGCGAAGTTGAACATAGGATGGCCAGTGTTGAAGGAAGTTCGAATTCTTCTTTCGAACACACATAAATAGAAATGCCTCCTCATGTTTATTAAATTTATATTTTTTCATCAATGCTGGCTGAATCTAGGCATGAGCAAGACCATCGATTGCGGAGGTAGGGCGAGCAAAATAGCCGCCATCTTTATAACGATGTATAGTATCTCTTCACTGTGGAGATAACAGTAATTTTCCCATTTATTGCTTCATATACTACTATGTTGGAAAAAAATCATCCTTATGTTTATCAAATTTATATTTGTTCATGAATGTTGGCTGATTCTATGCAAAAGCAAGACTATCTATTGCGAAAGGGCAAGCTTAAGAGCCACCATCTTTATTATATATCTTTATGTACATCTTTTTATACATCTTTATTATATAGTGATGTGGTATTTCTTTGCTGTGAAGAGAGCAGTAATCTTTCCGTCTTATTGTTTCATATACTATGTGGATCAACTAACTCGAGTAGGGTTAACTACGTTGAGTAACCCTACGAGAAGTCTATAAACATTTGACATAAACTAATTTTTGTTTTAATGCTTAGCGAAGTTAATTACATCCTGTGTGGAGATGTTTCATTTCAAGAGTACTTTAATTCTAATGTGGACACATCAACATTACAGTACAGTAGAGTTCCGCTTATCCGAAAGGTTGAGCGGAAATTGACTGACCGAATTGAGCAGCAAAAATAAAAAATTACTGCATATTTTGAGAAATAAATTCAATTTTGTAAGTGCGTATTTAATTTTTGTGTATTTAATTGCGCTTATACATTCCTTATTTTAACCGAAACGCTTGGGAATTTTATTTTTTGATAAACTGATTTTCGGATAACCGGGATTCGTATAAGCGGGACTCTAGTGCATTTCGAAACTAGACGAGCCAAGTAAGTAACAGTGATTCAAAATATGCCTCTAGCAATTTGTTTTATCAATTTAGATGTGAAAAGAGTTTGGTTTGGTTTTGAATTATCGTCGCACTAGAGCTACACGAGGGCTATTGGCGACGGGCGTCGTATTTTAGAACCACAGTCAGGTGACGAGCCAGCACCTGAATAGGCACCCAACGCAACCGTTAAGGGCGACATCGTACGCAGCGTTAGGACTTTGAAGGATATTTAACGTGCACTCCCTTACACGGGGTATTATTCGTCGGACATTTTTGGCTGCACGGGCCGTTTGTAGGTCGGCAGCTATTTTGGCGATGCCAGGACCCGAACCTGGGACCTTCCGCATGCTAAGCGAGTGCTTAACCGACTGGGCTCCCCAGCCCCAGATCTGAAAAGAGAAACTGTTCATTAAAAGCATCCAATTACAAATGTCTAATGAAAATTTCTGAAATATTTTTATTATGAGTAATATGATGATATAAACGAGGAGTTAATATAGATTGAAATAATTGTTTATTCCTGTGCGTAAAAAACGTGGTTGAAAACATTTGCTTTTGTTTCACCGTTTTGTACAGTCATACTTAAAATATTTGAAAAAAATTCAAAACCTGCTTTGGATGAAATTTGAAATTTATACGCTTATCGCCATACTAAAGCGATTAAAAGGACGCATCAGCAGAGATGTATTTTTATTTAATTGTATGCTCTGCTCTGCATACGTTTTCGGTAATTCGTATTTTTAACTTTGTTTTTGCGCTAACCCTGTTATGAATGATTTTTTTTTCATCCCGAAAAACATATATATATATATATCTTTAATACTCATACACTATGGGAAAAAAACTGAAAAAAATTATCTGCATTGTAACTTAAATAATTTCAATTTTTTAAATTTTTGCCATGTGGCACAAACTAACTACAAAATTCCGATTTTGATAAGAATGACTAGAAAACTGCTAAATATATTTTGAAATAACCCTCTTTAACTATAATTATTTTTTCAAAACAATTTATTTGTATTTAGTACTAATATTATTATACTTTGAATACTGCCAAAGACGTGATTTCGCAACAGTTAATAACTTTACTCTTTAATTTTGAATACACTTTTACTACTGTCATCTATGAGGGTTATTAGTAACTAAAACTTCAAAATGGGATGTAATAGATGAGAAAAACCACAGATTTTGTCGAGAGGGGCTCTACTTTAATAGAATAAAGTGGATTATGTTACTTGTTGCCATAAGTCAACAGTACGCATAAGAGGGTTAATATTGTCGAAATCATTTGCAGTTTATTAGCCTATCACTAATTGAAACACATTCTCAACTGCAGTTTTTCAACAGGGAGCTATCATAGGTCTAGTATCGGGTATTGCCCTAGCCGCATGGATAGGTTTTGGGGCAACTTCCCAAGGAGCCCCTGCGAAATGGTTGCCCGTTACTACAGAAGGGTGCACCTACATTAACTCAACCATCAATGGGACTGTAGGATCCACTGCAGCTCTAGTGCAACTACCCGTTAATGTAACATCTTCTGTAGGAAAGTAAGTACTGAAGTGCCCGGGTGACCAAATTTTTTATCACAGCCCATTACGCCAACAATCTGCGCACAGTACCAGTGCGGGCTTTATTCCCGCCTTCGGCTATGGGTGCACTTTCTCTCGCTGTGTCAGTAAAAATTCTGTCTGGGATTCTGTCTTATAAAAATTCTGTCTTATTTGATGAAAGTTTTTAAGCGGGTCTGCTGTCAAGCGCAGAGACGGAAAATATTTTTACCAACCAACCATCCAACCAAGTGGGTAGAATATAAACAAAAGTATTTTTTAATATATAAAATTTATTCTAATTACTCTGAAACCAAACAAAATATAAATTAATTATTCAAAGTGAAATCGGCTTTGTTAAATCCCTATGTTATTATTTTTTTTGATAATTTAAAAAAAAAAAATCTAGGCTAAGGTGTTTCGGTAATTAATGAAATAACGTTAGCTTAAAATGTAATATTTTGTTTGCTAAGAAAAATTGTAAAGAATTAATTAATGTCACTAATTAAGTTTGTGAAATTTATCTTATTTTAAATTAGCTAGATATGTGGTGTGAATTTTTTTAGTTTGTAATGTACTTTTTGGATTTTTTTTATTTGTTAAATGAGTTGCTTGCCTCTTTAGGAGAATTATTGGTTATGTATATACTTTTATATTCCTCAGAGATTTCAAATTATTTTATGTTTCAGGGATGAGGACAATTCTTTATGTTCCGTATAATATCGTTCAAGTGGTTTTCTACCTAATTCTACCTTCATCTAATGGTAATAGCCCTCTGAGGAAAACAGACGTATAAACCCATCACCTATCTGTCAAGTTTTCCAGAAACAAACATTTAAATTAAAAATAAATAAATTTAATAATTTTATAAAATTTTGAAATTTAAAGCTTAGAGGAGCCATTTATAACCATCTACTAGAGGAATGTAATTTTATAAAGACATAAAAAATAACATTTGGAGAAAAAAATATTATAACTCAAATCTCGTGCACTGAAAGCAAGTTTACCCTTCAGCCAATTTGCTTATTATCAGAAGGGTAGGCAACCTATCATTTTAGTCACATTTCTTTTCAAGTACCAGACTTAAAATTAAAACTACTTTGCGCTTCAGGGATGACGATATTTTCATTTTTGGTGTTTCAGGACTGACGACATTTTTATTTTTTGTGTTTATGGGATGACGACATTTTCATTTTATTTAGAACTAGCAGTATGGCCCCGCCTTGCTGGGAACCCGTTAACTTTTAGAGGCATGCTTACTTATACTTACTTACTCAAATCAAAACAAAATTTAATTCGTGTTGGCGCATGCGCACTTAAAAAAAAGCAAACACTAATAGAAGATGAAGCAGCCTTATGGCGAGCGCATATCTCAACCAAACTCAATTCAATCAAAGTAATAGAGGATAGCGTCAAGCCCCCGTTTCGGCCCGGTCCATGTATTTTCAAGCCCTGTTATGGTCCCGCAATCCCACGTGGATGACGTTTTTTTTTAAAACTAATTATATTAATTAAAAATCACAATCAAATATGAAAAAACTAAGCCTCAGGTGCACACGTAAGTATTAAAAGGAATCTATATTAAAAATTTCGAATTTTTTAGAGCAGTCTAAGTTGGTCTTTCGCGATCCACATACATACACACAGACCGACAGACAGATACAGACTCTTTCTTTTATTATTATAGATGTCATTCATGTAGTTTTCTAGCATTGGAATTTTGACTGAAATGGTAGTAGGCAATCTACTAGCCATTTTAACTTTGAAGTTTTAATCTTAAAATTAACACTATTTTAAGTTTCAGAGATGCCGAAATGCTCATTTTATATCGAATATCCTAAGTTAGATTTTCCCCCCACCGTTGGAGTTGTTACTGCAATACTAATAGACCATCTACCATTGTAGTCATTTTAACTTTGAAGTGTTAAACTTAAAATTAACACTACTTTAAGTTTCAGGGATGGCGAAATGCTCATTTTATATCGAATATCCTAAGTTAGATTTTTCCCCCACCGTTGGAGTTGTTACTGCAATACTAATAGACCATCTACCATTGTAGTCATTTTAACTTTGAAGTGTTAAACTTAAAATTAACACTATTTTAAGTTTCAGGGATGGCGAAATGCTCATTTTATACCGAATATCCTAAGTTAGATTTTTTTCCCCACCATTGGAGTTGTTACTGCAATACTAATAGACCATCTACCATTGTAGTCATTTTAACTTTGAAGTGCTAAACTTAAAATTAACACTATTTTAAGTTTCAGGGATGCCGAAATGCTCATTTTATATCGAATATCCTAAGTTAGATTTTCCCCCCACCGTTGGAGTTGTTACTGCAATACTAATAGACCATCTACCATTGTAGTCATTTTAACTTTGAAGTGTTAAACTTAAAATTAACACTATTTTAAGTTTCAGGGATGGCGAAATGCTCATTTTATATCGAATTTCCTAAGTTAGATTTTTTTCCCCACCATTGGAGTTGTTACTGCAATACTAATAGACCATCTACCATTGTAGTCATTTTAACTTTGAAGTGTTAAACTTAAAATTAACACTTTTTTTTAATCTGACTTTTAATTGAAGTTATTTTGTGTTTCAGGGATGATGACATTTTCATTTTGTATAGAATATCTTTCATGTGGTTTTCTACCATTGGAGTTGTGACTACCATGGCAGTCGGTTACCTATCAAGTCTCGTAGTCAGTATTTTTACCGGTGAGTAAAAAAGTATTCATTTGTTATGCGTCCCTCTTTTTTGTGATACGTTGCTGAAAAAAAAGTTTTCACAGATTTATTTTCTCCATTAGCAAATTAAATTCTTTAATGAATACAAAATTATTAATATACCATGGATAGGCCTCCCTTTTTAGGATCCAAAACAGTTTTAAAATGTTATAATAGCATATTGACGACGGTTGCTAAAACAATTGGTCATGCGAAATTGATCATTGTACTTAAGTTATTCAAAATATAGTACAAAGGAAAATCATTGTCTTGAACAATTTATGTAGGAAAAATGAATTAACTCGATAAATGAATTTAAAAGCAATAATTAAATGTAGCAGATTAATGTAGGTGTTAATGGTTTTTTAAAATTCGTCATTAATGGTTTAATCATTAAAAAATGTGTGCTTCATTTAATATTGTAAATCGTTTTTACTAGGTCCCAATGAAGAAGTAATGGATGAATTACTCAGCCCTTTGGTAAAATGCTGTTGGAAGAAGAAGAAAACTATGTCAATGGATATGGAAATTATAAATGGGGTAAGTAATCTAAATAACTTAATTGAAATGTGTATGCTAAGATTTCTCAATTATCAATTCAATTTAATGAAATTTTAAAAAATGCATTTTGTTTCATTTGTTATGGCAGAACAAAGATAAATTTGTATTTTTTCTATGATTTTAAAAAGAATAAGTCAAAAATAGTTTGGTTTGTGAAATATTATAAGTAATTAATCGTGGCCTTATTATCTACGTTCCACAAGTTCCATCTGAAATATAGTGAAAGAAGCCCATTTTCCATGTATTATTCATTTTGGTATTTTTCATTGCAGACTTCCATCGTACCCGAGAAGAAGCTAGAGTCAGTTATTCGAGTTCCAGACATCATAGAACAAAATAGGAAAAACGCTGACTTGGAGATGAATGAAAAAACTCTTGCAATTGGTGAACCGAAAAACTCAAGTGAAATCCCAGGAGAAGCGAAAGAAGCCCAAACTTGCGTTCGAGATTTGGAATCAAGTACTTCTGACATAGTGCACACTGAAAGACTTTAGAACATAACTTATCCCATTTTGTAAAAAAATATCATCGTTGGATTCTTTACAATTAAAGACGATCTAAGAATATTGTGATACATTTCATGCCGTAGGCTGGCAAACTGCAGTAATCGCAACAATGAGTTGTGCCATTGTTGCTCTGAAATACTTTTTTTCGGAAAATTTTCTCATAGTTTAGAGCAATTGAGTGTTTGCAACAATGGTCCAAATTATTATGGAAGTTACTGCAGTTTACCAACAATGAGCTATATCATTGTTGCTCTGAAATACTTGTTTTCGGAAAATTTTCTCATAGTTTAGAACAATTGAGTGTTTGCAACAATGGTCCAAATCATCATGGAAGTTACTGCAGTTTACCAACAATGAGTTATATCATTGTTGCTATGAAATACTTTTTTTCAGTATGTTTTCTTATAGTTTAGAACAATTGAGTGTTTGCTACAAAGGTCCAAATCATCATGGAAGTTACTGAAGTTTACCAACAATGATACATTCTGGAACTTATTCCACTCACAATTTTGTGCACCACATATTTAAGAACACATGTTTAAAATTTCAAAATTCCAACTTAATTAGCAAAAAAGCCTTAAGGATTTACTAAACACAAAAATTGAAAAAACGCGAAACAGAGAAAACAAGTTGAAAACAGACGAAATATGCATTCAGACTCGATGCTCAGATATAGGGATATGACTCCAGAAAATATTTAATAATTTTTTTTCTTCAGATTTAAATTTTTATTCATTATGAAACTTTCAGTGTGAAATGCGCTCTCCGACCCGAATATATTGTTAATAATTAAAAACGCTAAAAAACTGAAAAAATAGATATTCTGGACCAATTTTTTTGGTATCGTATCCCCTTAAAATTGAGGGGTTTTATTATTATTGGGAATCAGTGTAACATTAGTATTAAAGGTATACTGAAACACGTATCCATTCACCTCCCTCTTTAACTAACATTTTAAAATGCTCATTAACATTTTTTTTTTCAAAAATACTTTATTGTCGATTTATACAAAATTTAAATATTACACGTGGGTCAATTGCACTTATCATTGGCACAAATTGCATTGTTGAATGTTTTTTTAAAAATCTTTCCTAATATTATTTTACTAACCTGAGTATTTACAACAATCACACTTTATTTATTTAATAAAATACACACTGCAGATAAAAGAAATCAATTAAAGTTGATGTAAAAAAGCGCATTACAAATAAAATCCGCAAAATATAGCAAAAAATATACTATAAAAAAGACTACATAAGCAGTAAAAAAATGTTGACACATGTAGCTTTTTGAAAACTTTTAAAATACATCCGTTTAAAATTATACAGACTTATTGGGAGATCTAATTGTGACGGGCTAGGCGAAAAAAGGTTTCCCCCCCCCCCGCCCGCTTTACTATTTTAGGAATTGAAACTGGAGCATAATTAAAATAACTTAGTTTAATTAAACATAATTTTACAGTATTTACAAAGACACGGTTTAAAGGACTAATTATTGGCTAGGAAAGAGCGAACGAGGTTGCGAGAGCTAGCGTTTCCTCAGCATCTGAACATTCAAGAGGGGACTTTGCAGGGGCTTTTATAAGCCTACACATTTGCTATAAATTGTAAGGAAAGAATGCATTGAAATGATTTACAAGTCGATTGGTGGGTATTCATGCGACCT
>CM043113.1:67169717-67340586 GCA_023701765.1 Hylyphantes graminicola | reverse complement strand
ACAACTGTGATGTGGAAGCGGGTTAAGTGACAGATTTTGTTACAAACTAACTTGTTAATTTACATTTCCTATTTTAAGTGTATTTTGGAGTAGTTTTATGGTTTTTGTTCAACGAATAATTAAATATTTATCTATAACTGCAATTAAATCACGCAGACGATAGGTAAAGTTTATTTTATTGGAGATAGAAAATTAATGAAAATAATTGATTTGTCGCTTTAAGAAGTTGAAATTATAGCTGGATGCTGTGTTTAGTGAAATTCATTTTAATTTATATAAATTTAATGTAGAAACGGTTGTTGATGTCACTTACTGTAACGAACCTAGTTTTTTCAAGATGAGAATTTTAGTAAGTATTTAAGTAACAGGAAAGTAGGCTATTTTAGTTCTTTTAGAACTTCTTGTTACTTAATTAATTAAGCTAAAATTTTAAATTACAATTTTAAGTTTCAATGAAAAAACAGTTGTACACCATTTTGGAGGTATTAATACACTCTGGAGAAAAATAATCTTCAGCTAAAATTTAAACTTACGGTAAAATGAAAACATATTTATACTACCTACTCAAAAATTCATTTGATTAACATTATGTATAAATATAAATTGTGCACATTACATACTAAAAAAAATAATATTCTTACTTGGGATATCTATAAATCTATGAAAAAGGATGCATCCGCAAAAGTAATTCTTCACCCTTCTGTTATCAATGCATTTTAACATCCTTCCGCGGCATCCTCTGTCCTTCACACCGGTTTGCGTTCAACTAAACGTTATTGTATTTAAATTGAGTGATTGAAAGTGAGTTAACTCACTGTAAATTCAATTTCCTGATTGTGCAGATTGCATGAACGAATAGGAAACTACTTAGATACATTTATGTATCTTTATTAAGCAGCACTGCGAAAGAACTGAGGGTGTATAACACTATATGATTTTCGACTTCTCCCTAATAAATGGATCAGATTTACTGAACGGTAACCTTTGGCGCATTTTTTTCGGATTTGGCGATACATAATTTTTGCGGCAACCTGTCGGATTCAACTAATGATTCGAATTCTTTGACTTCGCAACGATGACGCTTTCCGGCAACCCTATCTGACCATTATTCACAGTATAGAGAGCGGGGCGTCAAATGTCGCCAGAATACTGACTTTTAGCGCGATTTTCGAAAGTTCACCAAAAGTTACCGTTCAGTAAATCTGATATGCTGTGCAGAGTGATATAGCACATGTGGGGATTTAAGTGACGATATATAGTCCTCTCGCCACTTCTTGGCATCTATGAAGTGTGTTTTAGACGAGTCCAAACGATCAGTAGTAAAACGAAAATGAGTAAGTTAGGTTAGGTTTTGAATATCGTCGCACTAGAGCGTCACGAGGGCTATTGGCGACGGGCGTCGTATTTTAGAACCACAGTCAGGTGACGAGCCAACACCTGAATAGGCACCCAACGCAACCGTTAAGGGCGACACCGTACGCAGCGTTCGAAAAGGAGTAAGGGAGATTTTGGTTTGAGCCAGAGGTATTATATTTGCCCGATTCATTGCTTTTTGCAGGTGGATATTTCTTTAAAGCTTAGAAACAGTTTCTCAACTGAAGGGCAGTTCGAACTTGCAGGGGTTCACTATTATGGCAGAGCTATTATTTTTAATTTATAGCGTTTCCCAAAGTGATACTGACTATTGTAATTAATACATACTATGCGGATGCAAATCTATTGACCAGCAATTCAAGAAAAAAATGTACGTGCAATTGATGACGACCTTCCAAAATTAACTATAACCCTCCTTTCACTTGTAACCTATGTGTAGTTTTAGTGTGACACATTATTTCCAACCAAACTAACCCAACAATCCGCAGGCTCGCCAAACCCAAGGGATTGGCAAGCCTGTCTTTTTAGGTTCTCTTCCTTTTTACATTCCACAATTCTCTTCCACAATTAAAATACAGGGTGGTTATAAAATAACGCTCGCTATTCGGAGTGGTCTGTAGCTTTAATGAATAATCCAAATGGAACAACCTTTGAGACACTTACTAATCAAGAAGGGGGGAAAAGAATGGAATCATAAAAAACAAACTCGTCACTTGACCAGGGTTCTAACTTACGAGGCGTAATTGGATGTGTTGGCCGTAATTGGCCATAATTGGGTACGCCTCGTAAATTTAGAACCTTGGTCAAGAGACGAGTTTCTGTTTTATGATTTCATTATTCTTTTTCGAAAAAAATAAACTTGTCCCTTGACCAGTGTTCTAATTTACGAGGCGTAATTAGCTGTGCTTTCCGAAATTGGCCATTATTGACTACGCCTCGTATTTAGAACCCTGGTAAAAATACGAGTTTGTTTTTTATGGTTATTCTTTTTATGATTATTTTTTATGATTCCATTATTTCCCCCCATTCTTGATCAGTAAGTGTCTCAATTTTTGTTGCATTCGGATTATTCATTCAAGCTACAGACCACTCCGAATAGTGAGCGTTATTTTATAACCACCCTGTATTTGGAATACAAGGGTGTGGCAGGCGGACTATACCCTAATAACTACTCTTTTTCAGCAACGGTTTGTTTTAGTTGAATTAGCGCAACATCAGAGCTACACGTGGGCTAGCGGTTTAGTAAGTTGATTTTCATTCTGATTTGTCTTTTCAGTAAGACAGTCTGATTTTATAAATTTGTTTTATATTAGGAAGGTTAGGTTTGGTTTGAATTATCGTCGCACTAGAGCTACACGAGGGCTATTTTTTATTACAAAGGTATACCATCCTTTACCTATCTAATATGACGTTTTCGTATATCTGTGTATACTTTCCAGAAAATCGTTTGTTTAGTGGGATGTTTTCAAATTAAAAGTTTGTATTGTAAATTGCTATATACTTATAGAAAGCTTTCAATTTGGGTTCTAAAATTACCTATTTTCACTTTGGGGGTTGGGGAGCCCAGTCGGTTAGGCAATCGCCTAACATGCGAAAGGTCTCAGGTTCGGGTCCGGGCATTGAATAAATAATTGCCGACCTATAAAAGGCCAAGTGCAGTCAAAAATGTCAGTAGAATAATACCCCGTGTAAGGGAGTGCGCGTTAAATGTCCTTCAAAGTCCTGACGCTGCGTACGATGCCGCCCTTAACGGTTGCGTTGGATGCCTATTCAGGTGTCGAATCGTCACTTGGCTGGTTCTAAAATACGACGCCCGTCACCAGTAGCTCTAGTGCAACGATAATTCAAACATAACCTAACATACATTCCCTTTATTTTTAAGTAGTTAATACGACTACTTGAAATTTCTAACTGTACTGATGGAAGTTAATTAAAAAAACCTGCATTAATTTGAACGAAATAAAAAAGGATAGAATTTAAAAAAAAATCTCAAGTATTTCATGGGTAAGAATCTGACATTTTTTTAAACCTTACTTGATGTAATTCATTGTATAAGTAAAGTAGAAATTTCAAAGCATTGGAAAGTCTGTTACAAAGTGGACATATTCCAATTTTAAATCAATTAATTGACGTCTTACAATAAATATCCAATGAAAATACGGACTGCTAAAATAGCACACTACTTTCTGTTACTTGGACATTCATAGATGTTCTTGTAGTAGGGTATAACAAACAAAAAGTACACATTTTCGAAACTCGTGTCATACTTAAAAAAAGAATGTCTAAAAATCTGCCAGAAATTAAAATAGACTGTGAACAAACAGGTAGCTAGATTTCCGATCGGAAGTGCAGCCATACAGACAAAAAGTGTGAAACATATACCACGTAGCTATCCTGACATCGTTAATTAATCGTTAATATCGTTATCGTTAATAATCAATAAATTCAAAAAGCGGTAAAAACAAATGTACCGACATAATACCTATTTCACATTATTTTAATTCTTTCAAATTTAAGAAGAAATTTCTAAAAGAACAAAAATAACCTAACGATATTACTGTAATTAATACTTATTGAAATTTTCATTGAAAAGCAAGTAAATTTGTAACAGTAACTGTCACATAGCTCCACTTCTATACAAGAGCTTTATGCACATTCAAAACAAATCACCAAACACAGCATCGAGTTGTAATTTAAACTTTTAAAGAGCCAAAATAAGCTATTTTCGTTATTTTAAATTTGTATTGTTATCATCTGCTTAATTTATTTATTCGAAGAATAATTATGTAAATTACTTAACGTTTTAACCATTTTACTAACCAGATTTTATTAAATCCAAGATGATTTATGACAAAATAAATTTTGCTTCAAATATTATATACAATTAAAAAACGTTTATCATGCCATTGTTGATATGGCAACAGCGATTTATATATCTAAAAATAAACTGTGCTAATACAGTGAGTAATTTTCCGACGAGCAATAGACAATGTCCGTCCGGACATACAGACAGACGGACAAAAAGTAAGAAAATTGGATATCTAAGAACACCACTTTCAAACAAAAAAAAAAGAGGAATTTAAAAAAAAAACCGACAGATAGAACCAATTTTTCGGAAGGGGTACGTATATCGTCTGCATGTCATTAACTATTTTCATTTTTTGAAAAATCTTTCCGGCTAAATTTTTTTAAGTAGTTTTAAAACAATGCAAATTATACCATTCAAAAAATGTGTGCCGCCTTTCTGTATTGATTCATTCTTTAAAAATAAAACCTTCTGAACATCTAAAATAACCTAACGTTTAAAAGTATAAATAAACTTTTTAACGTACAAACGTTTTAACGTATAAACGTTTCAACGTACAAACGTTTTAAAGTAGAAACGTTTCAACGTAGAAATGTTACAACGCAGAAACGTTTTAACTTATAAAAGTTTTAACGTATAAACGTTTTAATGTATAAACGTTTTAACGTATAAACGTTTAACGTATAAACGTTAAACGTACAAACATTTTAACGTACACACGTTTTAGCGTATAAACTTTTCATCGTATAAACGTTTCCTGCTACATGGACTTACTTCAGTCTGATGGAGAATAGCATCTGTATTTCCCCCTCACTTATTTTCAGTAATTGTCGCGCATTCAAAAAAGATTTCTTTCATACATAACTTTCATTCATTGGACGCGTTGCTATAATGGATGTATTACGAAATTTCTGAATGATGTCGTTGAACAGCTGGTGACTGAAAACAATCAGAAACATTCCAAAATGCGGATATTCTTTATTAAAGTGATATTCTTTTATCCAAGATAGGCAGAATGTATTAATATTTCCTTTCATAAACTCAATTAAAGCTACCATAAATAAAGATAAGCCTTTTTTAAAAAAACTAAAGTAAAAACCGGTATTCTAAGAACACAATCATCTCTTCCGCCCAAAACAAACGCAATGCTAGTTAGTTGGCGCTATTTAGGATAATTTCAAATTAATAAGTAGCAATTATAATCTTTCGCATGAACGGAAACTTTAAAGCCTTATTAATTCTTATCTTCTACTACAATCTACATTCTGCACTGCATATCCTGTTCCATTACACTCTTAAAACAAAAGAGTGAAATCCACTCCTATGGGGGAAGTGCATTTTCGACACTGGAAAGGAGTGACAATTAACTCAGACTGAGTTAAAATCGCTCATTCGTTTTAATAGTGTAGATACTGCGCATAAGAACCCGTTTGTATTATGGCGAGTACAAAACTTGCTGTGGAAGATATTTTTCATTAAAATTCCGAGTGATTACAGTTACAATTAATACATCTACATCTCCAGTTGCAGTTCATAACCGTTGTAGCTACAATACAACTGAACGAAAAAAAATTGACGAGATTCAAATTTTAAATTTTTTGCTTCGTATGGAGGGAGATCTAATTAATAATAACTTTATTAATATTGACCAAGAAAATATATGACTAAAAACAATTCATATTATCAGCTTTTTAGGGAAATATTCCCGTTCAAACAGCCTAAAAAATATATAAATTAAATACATTTTACAAATTATAATAATAAATTACAGCACTGCAGTATTTGGCAAGAAACTTTTTTTAACAAATTATTTATGCTTCCTGTATATAAAATTTAAAAAAAAAAACAGATATGCCTATGTCGTTAATAATCATAATAAATTTAAAGAGAGGGTACTTAAAAGAAGAGTATTTGTCAATATTTTAAATATAAATTAGTAAACTATTAAAGAATTTAGACGCTAAATAATAAAAATATTAAAAGAGTAGTTATGTTGTTTTGGAGCATCGCAACAATTAGGTGACTGCGTTTTATCAAACGGAATATTTATTTACTTTAGCCTGTGACTAAAATCATCGCTGGGTACTCATAAAAGAGATCCGAGAGTTAACGATGAAGAAAACAAATCATTAAAGATTTATCCGTAGTGGTACTTGACTTTGACAAAAGGTGTTTTCTTTTAAAACTATTCTTGCTCGTGTTATTCTTATTAATTAATTACCAATCCAAAATTATTTATATTCATAATATATTACTCAATTGCATTTATATTTTTCATTCATTATGTTTTAATCGTTAAATATTCTTACTAGGGTCATTCTCTGTAAAAGGGACAAATTGCACTTTTAAAAACCTGGGGAAAAAATATTTTTCTCATTGAATAATTATTTTTATATGTGTTGCTCCCATTCATATATAGTAAAAAAATGGTTTAGATCCATTTGATGATTTTATTTTTTTAAAAAATACATATTTTCCATACTTGAAAATTGACGTAAACTTCTTTAGATACTGAGCATGCGCAACAGACAATATAGAGGCGCATGCAACACCGAAAACAATGCATGCCTTTTTGACCTGCCCCAAAAGTTACGCATGGTGCTTCAGTTCAAAAACGCATGATTTAAATCTATGTGGGGTTAAGTTTGGTTGAATAAAAAGGTGCACTAAACCAATAGTAGATAGAGTACACAATATATCTATATCTATAGGAATACAAGTTTTTTCTTTAAATGGGAAAGTTTGGTTGTGTTGGTTTGAAATACCGCCACACTGCGGCTACATGAGGGCCAATTGGCGACTGGCATCGTAATTTAGAACCCTGGTCAAGTGATGAGGTCGACACCGACCATACTTGAATATTGGCATTTCGTCAAGTATAATTTCAATGGAATAAATTGTGTTAAATAAGGTAAAATATGAGTATGACGTTATTAGAGTAAGCGACTTCTGATCGAGAAGAGCGGCTGAAAATTGCAACCGCATTTTATTTTACAGTTTTCGTCATAAATCTCTTGATGATAACGTGACTGTGGGTCTAAATTACGATACCCGATATCAATACCAATAGTGTAGCTCTAGTGTAAGGATAATTAAAACTAACCCTAACTCTTGATCACAACGTAGAAGATACGAATCTCGTGAAATATTTAAAGGCATGACTTTTTTTAAAAATTTACAGTTTAAACGAAACAACCGATCGGTATTGAATGCGCTTGCAAAGAAAGATCCAAGTTGAAGTTATCCAATGTGGACTTACCTTTAAGGCTGATATGTGAGTTAGTGACGTGTGAGTGAGTGACGATTCCGCAGAAAAAGTCAAATAACATCATTTTCAAAAAATTTTGTATAAGGTTTGGAGATTGTATGTTAATCTACATTCAAATGCCCACAATTTGAGACTATTAAAAAAATTCTCGCACTTATCTATAATCAATAAATGAGATTGAGTGAGTGACGACTCTAAAAGACTCCCATGATATTTTTAATGTTAAAAGTACTGTAAAAACGTTATCACTCAAGGATCAAAACAACTGATGGCTGATTTAGAAGCCTCAATCCTTTAGGAATAATATGCCAATTTAAATTCGATTTCTTAGTCTTCCAGTAAGTTTTTAATTGAACTTTAAAGCAGCGTTGTATGAGTAACTCTATAACCCAGGGACACATACATACTCATAAAATTACAAAAAACTACTGATGGTAGAAAAACACCAGATACATTTTCGGAAACTACAGAAACTAATTAACCATAAATAGTTCCGCCAAAAAGTTTTATATGTTTAAAACAGCTATATTTAGGCAGTTAAAAGTTGTAAAAGCATGTAGGGACAGTGTGAGGGAGTGACAAATCGGGTATTTAAAAGAAATTTTAGGTAAGTAAATTATAATTATTTGATATTTTTTAGGTGGGACTAGTTTGGCTGTGGGCGAGTTTACACTAATAAATCACAAACTTGCATATATAATTTGAAAATAAAGAGTCAAGTGTCCGGGACATCGTTTTGTCCCTTTTACAGAGAATGACCCACTAATATGTTAACCTAAAATTATTTTTATTCATAAAATATTAGCTGAAAAAATCTTATACATAAAACAGTTATCAGTGCGATTACGCATTAAAATTTTAATTCATAATGAAAATACATGAGATGATAAAGGAATTATATGAGATATCATTATAAAAAAATTTATAGTTTATTCCTTACATATAGATCTTTGATTTAAACTAAGGATATTTTAAAATATTAAAAATTACTTTTACAGTGATTAAAAAAAACAAAAACAGTCAGATTAAAAGTTATACAATTTTTTAAGCAGATATATTTAAAATTCCCCAGTTTAAACCAAAGAACTATTAATGGGAGAAAAATATAAAACAAAATATGTTGATATATTTTATAGTCCCCGAGAAAAATGTTCTTAGCAGTAGCATTTTTTTTTAGGAAACGCAAAAGAAAAGTAAGGTTTGCGTAAAAACTGATATTAAAAAGTTTCTCAAAAATGCTATATAAAGGAAACCACTAACCAGATATCGATAATCTTGTTCTTAAATTAAAGCTGAAGTTAAGCAGAATAAAAAAAGGAAAACAGAAAATCGACATTTTTGACCCAATAATCCATCCGACCCCCCCCTTAATCAAAGAATATTCCCATTCATTAAAAGTTAAGACAAAAATAGTTTGTTAACGCTATTGCAAGTTTACGATGAAAGAAGCAAATCGTTACAGATTACTCAATGATAGTAAATGATAGTAAACATTACTCAATGAATTACGAATAAGAATTTTCACATAATACTTTGTCTTAAAAAATACAAAAAAATATATATATATAAATACCTAATTTAAGATGAATCGCTTGTATCCTGCCAAAGCAAAATTGACTGTATTTACGTTCTAAAATTTCGATTCATAATCAATAAATGAGCAAGACGACTGCTTTGATGCCAAAAATAACGAATTGTTTGGTATTTGATTGCAGAGATTGCTGATCCATCGTCACTAGTGTGAATTGATTCCGTCGCCTCCGAATGGGCTATATTTTGATTTTCCTTGAATCTTTATCAAGATCTTAGATGTTGGACGTCTTAAATTTGAAAAACGCATTACGGTTATTATGTACTTGTTTTTTTAAAAAAATCTTATAGGAATTGCGTTAGGAAATAAACTTAAGGTAGAGATTTACTGTACGGTCACCCTTGCGAACATCGTCACCTGACCAGGGCTCTAAATTACGAGGCGTTATTGGCTGTGTTAAAGCTCCTAATGGAGGCTAAAAATAAGCAGCCTGGAGCTATTACACTACCAATACCCTTGCGAACTTTCCAAAATTGCGCCAAAAGTCCGTATTTTGGCGACTTCTTTTAAAAAACTACTAGCAAATACCACGAAACTACCACTTGCACCTAACCGAAATGAGCACGGTTTCCCATAGAGCGACTAACAACGGTGCGATAAGGTTGCCGGAAAACGACGTCGGTGCTAAGTCATAGAATTCAAATCTTCAGTTGAAGTCAGACAGGTTTTCAGAAAAATTATTTATCGCCAAATCCGAAAAAAATCGCGCCAAGGGGGACCGTACAGTAAATCTGATCCAAACTAACATTTTACTTCATCCAAACCTGGTTCATTCGAATGTCGAGGGACCAGCACAATCAATTTGTATTAAGTGTAATAATATGTTTACAAAGACTATTTGTATAAAATAACAAAGCAGCTAAACCGTAGAAGAGCATACTTTTTCTGAAGTTAATTTTAATAAAGGAGAGAGTTTGGACTTCCAGGGGTTTTATTAATTCATACCACCACACCACCTCACATGTCGAAGTCTAATTAAAAAGTGTATATTTTAATGGTTATAAGAAGAGAGGATCAGAAGGCAAAACAAAGTCTGCTTCGTCTGAAATTTCTCTGCGAAACAATAATTATGACGCTCATTAAAAAGTAGGAACTGTTCGATGAATCGGTAAGACATTAACTGAGAATTATTAAGAAAGAACTGAATATTAGAATGTTATAGAGATTTATGTAATTAGTAGTATAAAGTTAAAGATATTTGTGTGGTTATATAATTTTACAGAGATTTGTACAACATATCACATAAATACAACAGGATAAAAAAAACGCAATTGATATCGAGTTTAATGTTAGTTGGATAGCAAGAAGTATTAATAGTCATAATTGTCATAAAAAGGGACATTTTTCTAATTTTGTCAAAAAATTACTACGTAAAAAATCATTTCGCAAGTAATACAAATTCAATTAACTCTTCAAAATATTTCATGAGTATTTTGTTTTAAATTTTTTTTACGACTGCACCAAATCGAATTTTTTTTTAAATTTCATGAGCCTAAAGTATGAGAATTGCCCTTTTATATACTCATATAAGTCATATAGTTTTGAAATACAAATAAACTTGTTTTTCCATCCCTAAGAAAATAACGTTTTAACCTCATCAACTGTTCTTAAAAATTTAACCTTTTGAATCTACTTTTCTTCTGAATGATTTTAAGTTTTTCTATCGCATGGGGATCTTAAAAAAAAAAGACCTTCGTGCATTTTGTCCTTGAGGATTTTCTCTGTTTGTGTTCAAACCGATAATCCAACAGCAACTTGTTATGAAACAATTAATGAAATTGTTTAGTAGAAAGATGAGAGTGAGGGTCATTGTCAAGTTGTCGTCAGAAATGGGTTCAAAGTGTTATTTTTCGTTACAATTTAAACAAGTAGTTTTGTAACAAAATCTGTCACTCAGTCCTTTCCACACAATATTTCAGTTCAACAGGAAAAAAAGTCGCTAAACACAATATTAATTCTATTGTAAACAGGTATACACTAAATTTGGCTAGTTTGATTTATTTTATTTCAAAATTCAATAATTATTTATCGTTTGCAAAAATTAATTTGTATTTCAAATAATAAATATGTAATATTATCGTTTAAATAGAACCAAAACATTTCATATCAACATACAAAGATTGTCCAATAAAATATATTTGAAATCATTTCAAACTGATTGATGTCGCAAAGTCAAATTTATTTTAATTTGTTATTTAAAAGAATTTAAGTTTTTTGAATGAATTGTTGCGAAAGGTATTCTAATAAAAATAGATTCTCATGATTTTTAAAATTAGCATTAAATTTTTGTAGTTTATAAAATAATTAAAGTACTTCGAATTTGAATTTTTTTTCTTCTGAGATTGGAAAGTGAAACACACGGCTGAAAAATAAAATATTAAAATACATAAATGCAATGAGAAAACTTTACAGATTCGGTATCCATTTTTTTTATTCATTAAAATTTTATTATTCAACTATATTATGAAGTTAAACTAGGCATTACATATTAGAGTATCATAAAATATATGTATTTAGACTTTATGGATTCAACAGTAATACATTTTATGCTTTGATAAAATTACACGATAAAATAAAAATGTATATCAATTAATATCAAAGTAATTGCTTTGTTTTATAAATATACAAGCATGAAAACGAAGTTTACAAAATTTAAATAGTGCCAAATATTGAACACAATAGAAAGTAAGGCAGTTCACAAACGTTTCTTGATACTTAAATGATTCATTAAATTAAATACACTAGAGTCCCGCTTATCCGAAAGGTACGAGACCAAAATTAAGCAGCAAAAATAAAAAAAGTCACTGCATACTTTACGAAATAAATCAACTTTGTAAGAACGTGTTTATTTTTTGTGTATTTATTTATGCGTATACATTATTTATTTTAACCGAAAGAATCGGGATCTTTTTTTAATAAACCGATTTTCGGATAACCGGGATTCGGATAAACGGGACACTGTACTTTTTAATACATTAACACAATGCAATACACTTTAATTACAAAATCATACAATGAAACACTTGACAATATATACAAGAGTAATGATCAGTAAATGACCCAACAATGTTGGTTCGAACGATTGAGCATTTGATTTATTTAAAAAAACCTTTAAAATATATTAATATTTTTTTATCGCAATGTAACAGTGTAACTTGAATAAATATTTGTTTTTCCCCAGCAATATAAATAACTTGAGAAGCATTAAATAACTGCAGTATAATTCAGAAGGTATCTTCATAAAAGTATGCAGATCCGTTATTAAATTGATAAATATTTAACATTATCTTATATGCCTTATTGTTGTACTTTGAGTCAGCAACACACATTTTATAAAAATTTATGTGGACCATCAAAATATAAATTCACAATTACAAATGGCTTTTTAAATTTGTACTTATCTGCTATCAGAATATATAATAGAAATCTAATAATATCATGAATGGTATTGAAAAAATTAAATCTAGAAATACAATATTTTTTTCGTCAACTTCCGTTTTAAAGATTGTTTCTGCACTTAATGAATTAAATATATAGGTATTATTGAAAAAAAAGAGCCACTGTTCATTCTAAATTATTTACTTTATACTGTATTCACTAGTCTTTTTTTCTACAGTAGAAAAATTGCATAAAATGTTAAAAATGATGCGTGCTGCTAAGGCATTAGAAAGAAAAACGTAAATCACCAAATTATTTGCTAAGATCCAAGTTGAAATACCTAATCCAAAGTGAATTTAATTATTATTAATAGGTGTATGAGAAAAAAACACCTTTAATTACTCAGATACTATACATAGGAAATTTTTTGACCAAACTACATAGGATGTTTCTCCCTTATTAATTTATTAAAAACATTACTTGAATTAATACGGTAAGATTCTTGAGAATAAATAATTTAACATTTTGAGTTCAGAAAAGTTCCTTTTAAAACGATGTAATTTAATATTAATTCATTGAAAAGTGCAGTGTGTAAGATGAATGATTACACAAATTTATTACATAAACGAAACTGTAACACACATAATATACAGGGTGTCCGTAATAGAATGTCTGACTTTCAATTTGTAGAATCAGCTGTAAGTTGTATCAGCTGTAATCGTTGTTGTATCAGCTGTAGTCGTTTGGCAGTTGTGGTTGAAGGTGACGATTAAAGAATAACTCCAACAGAGTCCCACCCCTACCCCGCGATTTACCCATCTTGAAAGGTAGAATTGCATAGACTGTTGCTTCCATTACTCCAGACTTGCTGCAGACAGTATGGGGACAATTGCATTTTCGTTTTGATGTGTGCCGTATCACTAAAAGCTCACACAATGAGCACTTGCAGGAAAAAAATAGGTTTCTTTCATGTAAGATTTGTTATATTTAGTATAAAATAAACTCCTGTAATATACCATTAATACACGGACATTCTCTTACAGACACCCTGTACTAAGGGTCTATTTACAAAAGTCAGTGTCCAAAATGTGTGTATAGTCCGACCAAGCTAACTTGGCAATCAAAATATTTTGATTGTGGACGATTCCACTTTGAATTGAGGTTTTTAAGCAGAAGAAAAAAGGGTTGCCATCTCAAGGCGTTTGGCGAGAAGAGGGGATTGTAGGTCTATTCGATAGTAAATAATGTATCACACTAGAACTTCACACCAGTCATCGGCGATGGATTATTGTTGTTATCGATATAATCTTCAATTGATAACCTGTTTCAAAACCTTAAAGAAATTTGCGCCTATAAAAGCAATGAATCGCCAAAAGTAGTAACGTTTGCCAAAACCAAAACCTTACTTACTTTTTTTCGAAGTGGACTGCTCCACAATCAAAATATTTTGATTGTCAACTTGTGGCAGCCAGACTATAACTAAGATATACTGTGTTATTCCTTCATTGACAACTTCGTACAGTAGAATTTATTATTGGCAAAATTCACAAAAGAACGGAACAGACAGTATATTATATTATACTTTGTAGAATTGAGTTTTCAACTAGTCCCTACAATGACGAAAATTTGTATGTGAAATTTGCAATAAGCGGTTAACAAATAAATGGAATCCTGTAACGCTAAGAAACAATTTTATTACAGTATTAAAAATGACTTAAGAAACATTAAATAAATGCAATATAGTTACAAAAAGTTATCTAAATAGTATTATCATAAAAATATATGTGCAGCCATCCTTAAATCGGTAAATATTTAACAGTATCTTATATATTTATTTTTGTACTTTGAGTCAGAAACTCACATTTTCTTTAATGCTATACAATACTATGCTATCAATGTAATGCTATCGAAGCAAAAGTTTTACAATTCCAAATTGTTCTTTAAATTTGTACGTAACTGGTATTACTTCAAAAAAAAACTATGTATCAATCGATACTTCATTTTTTAAAAAGATTTCTCTTGTAAACTAACTTTTTTCATGCACGTCTTTGTTTAGTATTTTTTCTTCATAAAAAAAGTGTAAATTTTGCACTTTGTTACTATTTGTTGTACTTCGTTACTATTTGTTGTACTTTGTTACTATTTTTTGTACTTTGTTACTATTTTTTGTACTTTGTTACTATTTCTTTGTACTTTACTATTTTTTTGTACTTTGTTACTATTTCTTTGTACTTTGTTACTATTTCTTTGTACTTTTTTACTATTTCTTTGTACTTTGCTACTATTTCTTTGTACTTTGTTACTATTTCCTTAACTAGATGACTCGTGCACAACTCAGAAATATTAACAGCCTAATTGACGCTGAGTTGTCATTGAAATTGGGACTATTCGGTCGTGACACAACGATTAAAATGTGTATGAGCGTTTCTTGATATGATGCCTGAAAGAATTTATAACTAAGTGATATCGTTAGCAACATGGACTCCCCTTTAACACTTTCACTGATGATCTTGGTTAACGATGCAATGAGTTTAAATATTTGATAATTTCTATTTTTCTTCTGTTTGTTACTCAGTAACAAAAATACAGTAGTGGAACTGATAACTTACGGTATATTTAAAATATGAATATTTTGTACATTTTATACATTTAAAAGCTCATATAACGCGGTTCTTACTAATTGTAGTACCAAAGTATCCCCAATCTAGTATGCACGCAGTGTGTGTTTTAAAAACATTTTCTTGTGCTTGCTGATTGATGATGTGCAGTGTTTATTTATAGGTGAGTGTTCGAAGTTCTGTAGGTTTCAAAATTTACTGGCAAAATTAGAAATACATTTTGTAAGTTTAAACAACTATTTCACACTTTCACCGGATTTTGAATACATACCGCAACATATACAAATTTACCACAGTTGATTTGATAAAATTTCAGGAGTATAACTTGAAACATAATTGCACAAAAATACAAGATATGCAAGACCTTTATGTTGCATGCACTTGTTGTTATTCGTTCACCTCACAGTACACAAAACATTGAAGAAACTTGAAAATGTACTTTTGAGATTAAGTTACTCGATATTCAAACCGATAAAGATTAAAAAATTAAATCTCTAAAAATAAAATGCTCAAGTTCATCGAAAATTTTTTTCGCCACTTTTCTTACTTTGTATATTATAGCAAAAAACGAAATGTCGTGATTAAATTTCCTAGAACTTGACCATTTGCTACTTCTATTGATTCAAATGGTACGATTAACAAATCAATCGAAAGAGGTTCTTTACGCATATACGGAATTTGTGCACTAATTAAACGAGATGGAAAACGGGGAACCCCGACTATTCTGTTGAAAAATCGTTTTTCATCTATGTGTCACTTTATTCGTCCTAACGATATGAAGTGCAGCCAACATTCTTTTATATTTTGAGCCAGCATTTTTCACGTACACATGATACTCTTTGTCCAGACACATTATGACAATTCGGTATTGATATAAAAGATCTTAACCTTCTTAATGAGATAGGAATAAAATAAGACATCGATCAATAATAAGATCTTTAAATATCTAATTATTCCTCTACGTCTAATTTCATTCTTCTTACGATATGAAGTTTCAGCCCAAGTATTTTGAGCCAGCATTTGTCACATACACGTGATCCTCTTTGTCAAAACAACTCATGACAATTTGGTATCGATGTAAAAGATCTTAACTTGGCATCAACATCAAGTAGCAAAAAGAAGTATGGCCATTTCAATATGAAGTACATTGGAAATTATCATCACAATAACAACTATGCAAAATGCAACCATTTTTAAGGCTTCAGAGGCATTTCGGATGAATCTTTAACATGTGCGTCGCCATTTTGTAGGTATCCTAAGGATGTGAGCTGGAAAATAAATGTTTAAATTCGTTAATCGATTCAAGATACACTCTTAAAACAAAAGAGTGAAATTCACTCCCATAGAAGAAGTGCATTTTCGACACTGGAAAGGAGTGACAATTAACTCAGACTGAGTTAAAATCAACTCAGACTGAGCTAAAATCAACTCAGACCGAGTTAAAATTACTCGTTCGGAGTGATCCTGTCGGATGTTTTTTTTAAAACAAAAGAGTGAAATCCTCTCCTTTAGGAGAAGTGCATTTTCGACACTGGAAGGAGTGAAAATTAACGACTGAGTTAAAATCACTCGTTTGTTTTAAGAGTGTACTAAAAACCATTTTAAAATTCTTTATGTTGGTATTTCATTGCAAATTGAAAAGCTTATTGGATGAACGTGTTCAGTGACATTTTTGGAAAAAATGAGATTTCTGTGACTATGAACAGATTGATTTGATATGCACGTTTCCTCTTTTTCATAAACTAAAAATTAGGCATTTGTTTTACAATTTGCAAGTACCTTTTTAAACATATTTAAAATCAAACGGAAAACTTCCAAGCTCATTTTCTCGTTTTCAAATTTTTGTCACTTAGCACACGTTCTTCCACTAAGCATTATAATTGTCGTTTATCAATTGTGCAGAAAATTATAAAATATCTGTGGCAGTAAGTTGATTAACTCTTAATAATAAGAAAAATGTTTTAAATATTAGTCCTTAGTGTTAATATGTTCTCGTGGCTTACAAATCAATGAAATTGTATTAAATCCTAATCCAATATCATTAATATATTTTCACGATTCTATCTAAAAGCATATACAAGTACAATTTAAAAATGCCTTATAAATTCAAATTACTCATACAAAATTTACGTCAGGGGATCATATCGCACTCTACAAAGAAAATTAACCTATCTCACAAATATGACTTTTAGAGTTGTAAATACTATAATATTCAAAATTTAAATATCTAGAGATTAAAGTAAAAATTAAATTTATTGGTAGAATAGTTGGAATGCAGTAAGCGAATCGTTATTTTTTCTATCAAGCAATGCAATGGAAAAAATAAACTTCAGACGACTTTTCTGAAAAACTAGTAATTGGCGATAGGTCTCTTGCAACAATGCGATATATTTTACTTTTAAATTACAATACAGTAAATCCAAATAGATTAGAAAACCTTTTTTTTACTTACGTTATTTATTTATAACCTAGAAGGAAATTTACAAATTGGTTAAAAATTGGTTAATTTTAGGAAAAAATATCTATTGCTGGAATAATCTTTTTTATAGCATACCTGTACACTTTGTTTTTCAGGTTTCTTTCGCCCAAGCATCTTTCTTACAATAGGATTTAACAGACGATCCTCGATAGATTCCGGTTTACCTATTAATTAAAAATTGAAGTTAGCAATTAAGAGTTTTCCGCGATGTGATTCTTTTTCAAATTCCAAAACCACGATATTTAACATGTTGATTTGAAACTTACTTAAAACATGCTACCGAAACGAGATTATAATGTTTTCTTTTGTTACATTTAAGACTTTAAAAAATTTAATTTCTGATGAAATATTAATGTTTTATGTTTTTCTTTACTTGAGAAAAAATAGAACATAAAATTACGATTTTTTTAGAGATTTTTTTAAAGATTTTTTTTTTTGCAAAACTATGGATATTAAAAAATGCTACTCACTGAAGAAATAACTGCTGAGGTAGCCGAAGACTATTGTTATAAGAACGGCGATGGGTGTAAACCACATGTATGATATTCTGAACAATGGGAAAATATACCTGAAACACAAAGACACATAAAACATATAATTACGTCCTACAAAATCTATTGAAAGAGAGTCTTTAATTTGTAAGGAAATTTAAGAGTTCGACCCAAAAAATTGCATCTGTTTTGAAGTCCTAAGATCTTTCAAAATACTGATTTCGCCATCTTGGCATTTTTTTACCAAGCTTGAATATCGAAAAATCAACAAAATTATCACAATTTGAAATAACAATATATTGTTATTTAATTATCATTAGAGTAACGTATAAAAATAATGTCGCCATCTATTAATTATTATGTGTCATTTTAAAACTTCAAAAAATAATTATTAAGTAACAAACGTATCTTTTTTTTTTTTTGTTTTTCTTTGATTTTATTGGAATTTATTTGCTTTTTGAAAAAAATAGTAAATGCTTAAAAATTGAATTTAAACTACTTTTAACATACAAAGTTTCGAAAAATATATTATTAAAATTTATTCAAAAGTTATAAATTCCAAAATATATTTCCTTAAATTTCACTTAAAAAATTAAGATTTCCCCCCCCTGCTTTTGAACATTTCAATCTAGATGCATAATTAACCTATTTCACAAATTTTAAGTTTTCAAAATAAAAAATTGGGACTGAAAGGGTTAATATTATACTAACACTAACAGTTTATTACCCTTTCCTTACTGAAGCGCCCCAAAACGCCCGAACAACTAAGAATTCGATCATGTTATTCCTATCAAATATTACGAGGAAGCAAAAATTCTTCGTAGCAAAAGGGTTAAAGTACCAAACCTTAAAAAAATTCACTCACTCTGGTGTGGGCGTGGCTAAAGTTGGTGATATTGTGGGCGTGGTCAAGTTGTGGGCGCAACCTTCAGTGGAGAGGGGGAGGTAGGGGTGGGCAGTGTTGGCCGCCGCCCCACCGAAGCTCATCCAAGCAGTGAACACAAGAGACACCACCAGGCCAAAGACGGCACCCTAGAAAGAAAATCATGTTTTAACCCTTTTACTTATAAAACGGCTCTGACGGCCGTACAAGCAAGGATTCGATAATGATATTAATATAACATATTACGCAGAAACAAAAATCCTGAGTAGCAAAAATGTTAAAGGCGAAAAGCCAGAATGACCCCGGGTCTCCAAATCTAAGTGCCTCGGTGTTAATTCAATGGACCAAAAAATTCTAAGCCACATTTCTCCGGTTGTAATGAATATTTTAAAAAACAGGTGTTTAATGTGATATATGTAGCTGAATTACAGGTCTCTACAATACTACTTTTTGAAATGCTTTCGAATATTTTTTTTTTTATTTTTCAATACATAATTTTATACAAAATATTCAAATCCATTTTTCAAAAAATGGGTTTTTAGAAACCTGTAAGTCAGTTACATTTATAATTTAAAAAACTAATCATAAAATTATTCAGAACATCCGCAGATTTGTGGCTTAGAAAATATTTTTTTCGTTATTGGATTAACACTGAGGCACTTCGGAATGGAGACCCGAGGTCCAGTGGGCTCATTCACCCTTAAATTCGTGGGTTTTGTCCTTACCTTCTCGTTGGTTCTGGCCGTCAGGATACCCAGCAGGAATATGCCGAGCGTGGGGCCCGCGACAAGGCCGTACACGATGGTGGATGCCTGGAGCACGTTGCCGAAGTTGGTAATAATGTACACCAGCAGCAGACCTATCACACCGTAGGCCATGGCTGCAAAGAAGAAAGGATGTTTACCAATGGAATCAGGCGGTGGCGTTTTCTTTTGTGGATGGTAGGTTATAGTAATTGAATGCTTACAACAATGATCCAAGTCATATATCTAGATACTACAGTTTATCTGATTACGGCATATCTAACCATAAGCAAAACTGGTCTGCTAACACACACCAAACTGTCTCCAATCGCAGTAGACAATCCAACTTCGTAAGTTCCAGCCAAATCACGAGAGCCGAAACCCAGACAAGCCCAGAATCAAGACAACGGAAATTAGAACAGGACATAATCACGACAAGGAAATGATCCTGACAGGGCCGAAATTCCGGCTGGGTCGAAGTCCTGACAAATCAATAAATTACTGTCGTTATACTTAATTCTAGACAATTTAATTATCAATTTTGGAATTAGTAGTTTTGCATTTTTTGCTGTCAGGATATCGATTGTCGTTTTATGTCTCACACCCTTCGGAAACGGATGACTCTTTCAATTAAATACTCAGTGGTGAGCTTGGCAGACAGAGCCGTGATATTCTCTCTCATGCCGCACACGGGCCTGAGGAAGTCCTCGACAATGGACAAGAAGTTGACCATCGAGGACATGGTGCTGAGGGCCGCACTCAGTATGCCGCATATGCACAAACTCAGCAATACTAGTCTACTGGACCATAAGCTATACAAGCCTGCCAAATTCATTCGCCAATGGCGCTAAGGCACGTTGCTGAGTCCAACTCCGTAGTTACCATCAGGGATTTGGGTCAGCCTTCAAGATTGACATTTAAGTACCACGTAAACCTCAGGCGGAAATAACGACTGAAACTGACTCACCTTATCACACCAATATTGCTTGTATCCGTATTTCCATGCAATTTGACTCTTTTAGAAACGGGTCTGGGACATCTGAAACCCGACAAGCCAGAAATCTGACAGGCCATAATGTCGATAGCAAAAAATGCATAAATATTAATGCGAAAAATAGTATTTAAATTACCTTTTACTTAAGCATAATGACAATAATTTATCGATTGGTTTTTCTCATCCTGTCGGAATTTCGTAGATATCGGGTTTCCCCCTGTAGGATTTAGGTCCTGACGAAATATTGTCCGATACCGTTAAGAAACGGATGGATTTCAATATGAATACTCACTGGTGAGCTTGGCAGCCAGGGCCGTGCTCTTCTCGCTCATGCCGCACACGGGCCTGAGGAAGTCCTCGACGGTGACTGTGGACAAGGAGTTGACCATCGAGGACATGGTGCTGAGGGCCGCACTCAGCATGCCGCACACGCACAGGCCCGGCATGCCGGGATACGACCCGAGGGAGGTCAGGGAGAAGTAGGGCAGGAGCTGCGGAGAGAATTATAAGGTATTTTAGATAAGAAAGAATTGGCTGTGTGTTGAAAGACCTAAATGGGGTCCACACCCAGCAATACTCTTGTGGGTTTTGATCTCACAAAAGGGCATTAAATGGACAACCGGAAGGCCCTCAGTGAAGCCATGGTCAGCTCATCAGTAATCTGCTGCGTTGCCTTAAACCTAACAAACAAACCTCCCGTCAACAAATTTGTCTAAACTATAACTGTTAATTACATCAAACATTATCGTCTTTTCCACTAACTAACCGAGGACGTCCAAATTCTCAGCTCTACAAAAAAGAAAAAAAAAAGAAGTTCTACAAATAACTAAAATGCTTAAATACAAATATTCTAATTGGAAAACAGATTGGTTTGTAATAGTAACTGTCACCCCAGACCACTTCTACACATAATACACATTAGGAAAAATCGCCAAACGCAGCATCCAGTTGTAATTTAAACTTTTTAAAGCCAATTAAATTCAAATATTAATTCCGAGGTGAATTTTCCAACAAACAGTAACCACCATTATGTAAAGTATTACTGATAAAGTAAAATTAGTCCCATTGAATTGAATTTTTTTCTCGATCTTCATTGATTCGGAAACATTCTTGTCCGGATATAAATTTTAAAAATAAACTTTAATAACTATTATGAAATAATAAATGATGACATTTTTTGCATTTATTCACACAATCTATATTTTATGCAAACGTTATATTTTATTTATATCACTTTCTCTAGAACTCTAGATCATTCCAAATCTTTCATAGAACCTAATTTTTGCGAGAAGACACTCTAGGAAGAAAATTTTTTAAAACTATTTTGAATAACATTTCGCAAAAGTGTCAAAGTCAGTTTCAAAGTATGTTTCATAATCAGGCAACGTTTCCTTGAAAGGCATAGGAAAAAATAGTTAGTTTAGCAGAAAAACCGAGTTTGCGAAACCAAGTTTTCTACCTTACAATTTTGTTTGGAACATTGTCAAGTTTTCTATGAAACATGCAATTCTGCAAATACGGAAAGAATACAAACGCACCCACGCGAGCAGATATTTAAACACGCAATCACTTTGCACTTTTGAAAATCGTTGAAACTTAAAATGTATGGAATATACATGCTAATCGGATTGAATTGAGCTAGTAGAAATTTTCCGATTTTAAATATGTAGAATTTTACAAACAAAATATTTTTGCAATTATTACTTTTAAGATAAATTTTTTTATGAATGTGTTTTAGGATTATTTTTCCATAACGTTAACGTGTTTTTCATGCTTTCAATGACAATTATAGAAATTTTATTATACTGTTAAAATGTAGAATTGCAGAGCTAGAAGCCAATATATCAGTAGAAGGCTGTTATTAGTGCCGATAGATACTTCCGCACACCAAGTTCGACGTTACTTATCATATAAAAAGCAATACAAAACATTGTTAAGAGTATATGTACTATTGCAACATGTTGTATCTGTTATTATTAATTATCTTATTGTACAATGTAGAAGGAACAAAATTTTTACAGCACGCGATTTCCGGGAGGATGCATTTTGATCGTCCATTTAACTATGTGACTCGTTATTTCCTTGTTCATGGTTTAAGGGGTCATAGGAGTCTTAAAAATGTGCAAAGAAGGTACTACAAAACATAGTTTGATCTTTCATGTCATTTTTGAACTACTCAATGTATAAGTATAATTTTTTTTATATGTAGTTCTACAAGATTTATTTATTATAAAACAAGTTTTGAAATTTATGAAACTTTAGCCAAAACTAAAATAAATGATATTAAACATGAAGCTATTTGAACACATTGTGATTAGGCTTGCGCGGCAAATTGTGAGGTCAAAATTAAAAAAATGACCAAGAAAATGACTTTATATTGTACAAATATGTACAAACAAAGACTTATACCTAAATTCTCAGCTCAATTTTAATTAGAAAATATTTTTAAAAAACTTTAAAATCAAAATTTTTAAATTTTTATTAATTTTTTTAGAAAAAAGTTCATAAAATAATTTCTAATTAAAATTGAGCTGAAAATTTAGGTATAAGTCTTTGTTTGTACATATTTGTACAATATAAAGTCATTTTCTTGGACATTTTTTTAAATTTTGACCTCACAATTTGCCGCGCAAGTCTAATCACAATGTGTTCAAATAGCTTCATGTTTAATATCATTTATTTTAGTTTTGGCTAAAGTTTCATAAATTTCAAAACTTGTTTTATAATAAATAAATCCTGCAGAATTACAAAAAAAAAAATTATACTCATTTATTGAGTAGTTAAAATATGACATGAAAGATCAAACTATGCTTTGTAGTATCCTTTTTGCACATTTTTAAGACTCCTGTGACCCCTTAATTTTGATTTTCAATGATGTGTAATTTTTAATGCTGCTCAACAGATGGCGTTTTTATATGTGTTATAGTTTTTTCTCCTACCTTGCATTAGAGTACGTGGTTGCCAGGAATACTCATTTACTGCGAAAAGCCCCACTAAAATTTAAGGGTTAGAAATTTAAGTATTATTTTTAACG
Source organism: Hylyphantes graminicola (assembly GCA_023701765.1). Classification (NCBI taxonomy): domain Eukaryota; kingdom Metazoa; phylum Arthropoda; class Arachnida; order Araneae; family Linyphiidae; genus Hylyphantes; species Hylyphantes graminicola. Next base: position 67,316,927 of record CM043113.1, on the reverse strand, counting down.
TGAAAAAATATTTTTATTTTATTTTCCAAAGTAATATGTATTGTAGATTTTCCAATTTGTTAAAGTGGTTCAATCTTTCAAACATATTTTTTCCTTACTCATGCTTAAATTAGCCAAGTACATCGTAATTTATTGAGAGTTTAATATTTATATTTAAAAGCGTTTATATTTGATTTGTCCCGTTTTATATTTAGCTTGTCCTAGATAATTTTATAAAAAGTTCTTTAATTGAAACGCTAAAAGAACTTTTTTTTAAATTTTTGTGTCTTTAGCTGCTGACATTTACAGAAACAAAATACTTTTTTTTATAACCATGAATTTAACTCGATACTAGAAGTATTTTTTTTACATGCAACAAAATACCCAATTTTCAAAACCTAATTTGATTGTTCAAATAATAATATCGCAACGAAAGCGTTACACTCTTAAAACGAACGAGCGATTTTAACTCAGTCTGATTGATTTTCACTCCTCCAGTCTGGAAAATGCACTTACCCGGAAGGAGTGGATTCTTTGTGTGCTAAGCCTCCTGCAGGATCACTCCAAACGAGTGATTTTAACTCAGTCTGAGTTAATATTCAATCCTTTCCAGTGTCGAAAATGCACTTCTCCAACTGGAGTGGATTTCACTCTTTTGTTTTAAGAGTGTACCATAGATATCATAGTTAAAGTAATAGAGTGGAAGATCATGTGACCTCCAATGCTAACGGCGGGACGCGCAAGGAGCTCCCAGAAGAGCCCCAATGAAGTCAGTGTTGTAGGTCACGTGATATAAACCTCTACTATCTCTGTGGTTCCTAGCCACCAAGATTCAGGCGATTGGCGATCCCGACGCTTGGACCAAGCGAAGAAGAAAGAGAGAAACCGGAGAAAGCTGATAATTGCGGGCGTCCGCCTAATAAATCAATCGGTTATTCCCGTGTACTCTTCATATGTCCATATAGTTTGTCCTCCTTCCTTGCATTAGAGTACGTGGTTGCCAGGAATACTCATTTATTGCGAAAAGCCCCACCAAAATTTAAGGGTTAAAAAATTAAGTATTATTTTTAACATGAAAAAATATTTTTATTTTATTTTCCAAAGTAATATGTATTGTAGATTTTCCAATTTTTTGAAGTGGTTCAATCTTTCAAATATATTTTGTCCTTACTCATGCTTAAATTAGCCAAGTACATCATAATTTATTTAGGGTTTAATATTCATATTAAAAAGTTTTTTATATTTCATTTGTCCCTTTTTATATTTAATTTGTCCTAGATAATTTTATAAAAAGTTCTTTAATTGAAACGCTAAAATAACTTTTTTTTTAATTTTTGTTTCTTTAGCTGCTGACATTTACAGAAACAAAATACTTTTTTTTATAACCATGAATTTAACTCGATACTAGAAGTATTTTTTTTTACATGCAACAAAATACTCAATTTTCAAAACCTAATTTGATTTTTCAAATAATAATAACCCAACGAAAGCGCTACGGTTTATATGCGTCTTCAGAATTAATTAGTGCTGTATACCTGGTCCGGTTTGGAGATGAGTCCTTCCCCGGAGGTGAGCGGGTCGCAGTCCCTGTAGTTGGCGTACAGCACCAGCCCCGCGAAGCAGTTCACCACGTGGAAGAAGAAGATGATGGGCAGGCTCGAGAACAGGGCCCTGCATGGAAGAAGTTGGTTTGGTTTGGTTTGAATTATCGTCGCACTGGAGCTACACGAGGGCTATTGGCGACGGGCGTCGTATTTTAGAACCACAGTCAGGTGACGAGCCGACACCTGAATAGGCACCCAACGCAACCGTTAAGGGCAACATCGTACGCAGCGTTAGGACTTTGAAGGATATTTAACGTGCACTCCCTTACACGGGGTATTATTCGTCGGACATTTTTGGCTGCACGGGCCGTTTATAGGTCGGCAGCTATTTTGGCGATGCCCGGACCCGAACCTGGGACCTTCCGCATGCTAAGCGAGTGCTTAACCGACTGGGCTCCCCAGCCCCACTTTGGAATGGTAAATTGCACAGGGTACAGCTCTTTTATTAACTTTCTGTGTGCAACTAACTATGCAGTTTTTTTTAAAAGCTTCGTTGGTCTATTTGACCAGTTCAGTTATTATTTTTCGGATACGTGGCATCTGTAACGAAAACTAATAGGTTGTAGGGCCAATATATGAAATTTCTATTTTACGGAATACGCCGCCATCCTTTTGCATGTGGCGGCATAACCCCAGAGTGATGTGGCGGCATTACCCCAGTAAGACAAAATGGCATTGACGGCTTGTTTAAAGAAAGGTAGTTAGTCAAGCGTCCAAACTAACGACGCGATAAAATAGCCAAATAATTACTCTTTTAAATGATATACAACTGATTTATCTAACTTAGAGATAGCAGTCACTTATCGCTTAATTTCAGAAGGCTCAAGATTAGATGAAAATCACTAAAAACCGTATTTTTTAAATAACTTTACACCAACTCACCTCACGGCCATTAGCGTCTATACTACAAATTACTTTGTTTACTGCTACAGATCAGCGCTCACAGCCCCCCTCCCACACACACCGCTGGCGAGATACAAGGGGAGGCGGCATTACCCGAGGTGGCGGGATTCCCCTTCTCTCCCCTAGGTTATAGTCTCATCTTTAGATTGATTTAAAGCAATAACAATTATTCTACATAGATTTTTATTTCTTTTTAATTTATACCATACGACAGTTTTAAAAAGTATTAAATATATATTTTATATAACAAAAAGTTGATTCATTTGTTTTAAACTTCTGCATTAATTGAACATATGTAAATTAAATATCTCATATTTCACTTAACAAAAAATGCTATAGATATATTTTTCTATGCCACAAAAACCTCGACAAATATTGAAGCACTCACGTTCTCGCCTTTCGGACGGAATTTACTGTAAGCATGCGCTGCACTTGCATCTGACTAGCGCCGTACGCCGACAGAGACGTACAGAAGCCGTACAGGAATACATTCGGGAAGGTGTAACGGGTGGTGAGGTCCATCTCAAACCTAAAAAAAATACGGGTTCTTTAACATGTAAAAAAATAGCAGTAAATATTCCACTTCCCTGATTCACTTATTACATCCAATATTTTTTGTATTTTTCTCCTATTGGGGGAGAGCGGAGGAATGGTGCCACCTTAAGGGAAATTGAATTTTCATGCAGAATTGTGCTGCAATTAATGTAAATTGTAATGAGCGTGGCATACCACATTTCAAAAATCAAATTTCTAGCGCAATAAATAATGGATTGCTTTCTAGCAACTTTTACCAAAAACAAATCATTTATCTAAAAATATATTTACCAACAAAAAACATTTATCTTAAAAAAATATGTCATCAATAAAGCTACTTGAATTTTCACTTATTATACAACGAAAAAAGTTCGAAAAGTTTAAAATTAAAGTTTGTAAAAGTTTTTTTTCAACTTGACTGAATAAGATATTTATATAGATTCTTTAAGAGAAGCATGCAAAGCTAGGATTATTCGTATCCCGTTTGACCCCAGAGTTTCTGTCCCATTTAACCCCACCAATGTTATTAGTTTTAAATGATCCAACTCAAATCCACGTGTATTTCACCACAGTATTTGGCATACAATATCTGATTCTGTGATATGGCATCTACTTAAAACAATAATTTAATTCATGAAAAGGTTTTATTCAATACTTTTTTTTAACTTACTTTGGATTCTTCAAAACAAAAATTCTTCTCTCCACTTCAACTCATATTTTTAAAGGCTAATCTTTGATTTTAAAATTGTTAAGTCTAACTGTTAAAATGTTGTAATGCAGAAATATTTTTAAATAAAGTAAATTTTTCTTCGCTTTTTACCCTTTGTCCCTTTAGCCCTGCGTCCCATTAGTCCCCACTCTCCCCTTTGCTAATTTTTGAAATTTAGCAAATTAAATACAATAGTTCAGAACATAATTTTTAATCGACTTTCATAAATAGCAGAATAGTTCAGTATGTTACTATAGTTACAATGTTTGAGGCCGTCCGGCGATGATTTTCGGAGTTTTTGCAATTGGCCCATTTCAATTTTTTTTAATGGGTTTTTATCTTTTTAAGGGCCCCTTTGGGGTCTGAACCCCTAGGCCCGGGCCTTGTTGGCCTAGGCTAAAATCCGGCACTGCCAGGTTCAACTACAATACCAATTCCCTCGAGTAAAATACATTCCTGTGCAGTCTTAGCCAATTTTACTTCAAAATAACCAATTAGTCTTTTTAAGTAGTACACTCTTAAAACAAAAGAGTGAAATCCACTCCAGTAGGAGAAGTGCATTTTCGACACTGGAAAGGAGTGAATATTAACTCAGACTGTGTTAAAATCACTCGTTTGGAGTGATCCAGTCGGAGGTTTAACAAACAAAGGACCCACTCCATTAGGATAAGTGCATTTTCAACACTGGATGAGTGAAAATTAACTCAGAACTGAGTTAAAATCGTTCGTTTAAAGTAGTAAGCCCACTCACCCGGGTACGATGAGCCGGCCCCCTTCCTGGGCCCTCCTCACAACCTCGCCCATTCCTCCTACGTCGGAACTACCCTTGGCAACCAAGGTAACCAGGCCTATGTACATGAGGGACGCCTGGAACACGTCCGTCCAGAGCACTGCTTTCATGCCACCCTAGTGCGAAGAGAACAAGACGTGAAACATTATTATTATGCACATACATAAAAATAAAACAAGGTGGTGCAACTCTACACGACTCTTAATTACGACAGGTTTGAATTATCGTTGCACTAGAGTTATACAGGGTGAGGCAAACAAAAGTGGCCCCTGTCTAGAGATAGGAATACGTTGAAATGCTTGTCGAGAAAAACTCTTGAAGCCGCCTGAAACCTGTTTTTGCATTGGTTGGATCGGATTAGCTTCACATTAGAGCTACTCATAGACTAGTGGCGAATTCAGATCTTGGTTCTTTTTGTATGAAGACGTCAATGTTTTTTTATTAACAAAAAGGTCCGATTCTATAGGATAATTAACCACCGAAACACTCAAATAATCACTGATGGGAACTTTTCTTAATCAGCTCTACAAATCTTGTTTATAATTCCTTTCAACTAAGCTTCTCAAACCATAGCGTAGTTGCCGGCAAATAAGTCACCAACCATTTGTTTGGGCTTATTATTGAAGCGATCACTAGTTTCAGTTAGGAAACCTGTTTTTGTATTGGTTTTTGATTTGGCAACATTTCTGTCATATTCTTATCTGCACTTAGGGGCCACTTTTGTTTGCCTCACCCTGTACGAGAGCTATTGGCGACGGGCGTCGTATTTTAGAACCGCAGTCAAGCGACGAACCGACACCTGAATAGGCAATCAATGCAACCGTTAAGGGTGACATCGTACGCAACGTTAGGACTTAGAAGGATGTTTAACGTGTACTCCCGCACACGGGGTATTATTCGTCGGATATTTTTAGCTGCACGGGCCGTTTATAGATCGGCAGTTATTTTGGCGACGCCCGGACATGAAGCTGGGACCTTTCGCATGCGAGGCGAATGCCTAACCGACTGGGCTCCCCAGCCTTAAGATAATTATAGATACCGTATCAAAAAATATCAGTAACTTTAAAACATAAAAAGTACTATGGCAGGTGCCGTATGCGCTATTTTCTGGGAAACATTATTGTGACGTCTACCTTATTGTGACGTCTAACAGATACTGGGAACTCGTGCACCAAATTTGAAACCCGTAGCTCTTTTAGTTCAACATGTAGAGTGGTTCCAGGAAGTTAGGGATTATATTTTTGGACCCATCGCAAAAATCTCATTTCTTTATCGGTATTAGGTAATTGAAAGCTTCAAAAATAAAATAGAATTTTGCTGTATTATACGATGCGATCCAAAAATAACCGCTTATGATGTGTAGTATTAAAGGGTAACGCATTTTTGGAATTGTATAAAACTACATATTTTTGCTTAGAAGGATGAAATTTGTTTGTGAGGAAAAGATCCTATCTTAAAGAAAGAAAATATTTCTTTTAAAACAAATCTTAATGATAAGGAAAACATTAATTTTTGCACATTGCATTAAATTGCAGATTATTTGCATAAAAATTGCATTTTAATATTTAAAATAAAATTTTGAATATTTAAAATAAATTTTTAATATTTAAAATAAATTTTGAATAACATTTAAAAAAAATGAATACTAAATTTTTTTTTAATAATATGCAAAATAAATTTTTAATAAACTTTTTCAACCTCGTTTTAACAGTATTTTTGTAACAACTTGGGTTTTTCAAAGAATTTTAAAATCCTTCGATTGTATAATATATATGCGTAATCTTTTAGTTTCTATTTTTAAACTAAAGATGGCAGCACAAAAAGTCCCTATCGATCGTGACAGTGGTAGAATCATAAAACGTAGAGAAAATAATCGTCAAATATTTACGATTATAAATATGTCCTTTATTATGAAAAGACTCCATATAAAAAGGAGGTTTATCACTAAAGGACATATATATGATCAAAAAAATAAATCATAGTTGGAATTAAAACCTTTTGAATTTACTCTAGCATAAATATATATCTTTTTAGTAATCGAAATTGACAATGACATTACCAAAAAAATTATTACTATTGGATCTAGGACTGGGTGAGGTTGACTCAACCTTTCATACCTTACGTGGGTCGATAAAATAAAGACCAAGCATGCTTGGGAACTAAATACTTGGGGTTCCACGTGAGGCTGACCAACCGGGATTTATGCCTAGTACCATAGAGCCCTTGGTGAAGTAAGTTGAAATAGGCAGGGCATTTCTTGGGCCACTAACGAGCTGTTGCTTCGAGGAATTTAGTTTTTTTTAGATTACACAATTGAAAATATTTTTAGGCAGTACCCTAACCTAACGTTTCTTAATTAAGAACATTTAATTGCGTACAAATATTTATGGAATCAACATTTTAAATGGTGTACCGTTATCTTTCTTTTAGAGATGATATAAAGAGTTACAAAGTCAAAGATATTTTTTTTAAATACTATCTCCTACTCCATAAATATAACTGTGATACACTGCGTTACGAATATATAGTCGTAAAAGACAATATAAATGTGTCAGACTTTCAGAAAATAGAATGGAGCATTGCTCCCTGGTACAATCTACTTTTACCCTTTATCTAAAATTTATTTTTAAAATAAGAGATAAACTGTCTTAGATAAAGATAACTTGCTACAATGTTGCAGTCTTCCAGATATATCTAAAACAAATGCTATATGCCGCGAATTTTATATCTGATAATAAATTAAGTCAAAAAGAATGAAAAAAAATGCACCTCTTGTCATTAAAATGGTCTGTACTTTTTAAAAAGTTAACATTAATTTTAATTAAAGTTTTAAGAAATCAAAATATGACTGAATTTTTAAATTGGCAATTTTATTTTTAATTTTGGCCGAAGCCGAACTCACATAAATTTAGGCATCACAAAAAAGTGTAATGATTCTATCGAATGGGGCGGGCGATATACATGTAAAAGAAATGAACATATTCTTATGAGATCCTAGGTTAATATTGCACATATATTCTTAAATATAACCATATTTTGAAAAAAATATGTAAAAGTTTGTTTCGAAGAAATTTTGGAAAAATAACGTTTAATATAATTGAGGGGTCCATCAAGTTAATAGAATTTGAGGTTTTAAGCCCTAAAGAGTACACAATTTTCATAAAATGAAACCATTAACAATCATTTTTAAGTTTTTGTGATTAATAATACATTCTGGCATTTTTAATGTTTATTCCGACAGTTTTTAAGTTAAATGTTCTAAAAATTTACAGCTGAAAAAAACATATTTTTTTTGGCAAAACCTCCGAAATTGTATTGACTCTACTTTTTTTTTTACACTACTGATTATATACTTGCACTCAAAGACTGGAAAGTGAGTTTTAAATAATCTTATATCGAACTATTTCAGTTCTTTAAATTTAAAATAAATTGTGTCGTAACAGGAATATAAAAAGTAAAGTCATTTTTTATTGGACGTCTTAGGATGTTATGCAAAATTTAAGTATTTCGTGATGGTTAAGTAGCATTAATGATTGAAAAATGACCCAATTGATCAAATTCACTGATTAAATAAAAATTGTTAAAGAAAATTGAGATCTATTGATGAGTGCAATCTGAGGAGGATCGGTTGCGGTATATACGTTAAACTATGATTAGCATATACTTTATTTTATTACAAACAAATGTACGAAAACGCTAAATTTTTAGGGAATCTTCTGCAAAAAAAAAATGGACACGATCTAAAAGTGAGTGATAAGAAATTCTTCTGTGGTACATTTAAGTACAGCTAAATAAAGAATGAGAACGGAACCCGGAAGCACTTAAATAAATGAACATTGTAAATTTTGTTTAATCGTACCGGAAAGGGTATATCTACTACCTCCTAAATTTATTTTTAAATATGGTGATAAAAGAATGTTGAAGGGACAATTAGCACAGCTTATTATTAATATATTACGTAAAAATATACCTTACCATAATGCTAAAAATTCATCGACAATTTCAATGACAATCATCAACTCAAACACTTATATCAGATGAAAAATAAAAATTTGCATAATATCACAAAAATAAATTTGCCTTCTTCAATTCAAATAAAGTTATCGCATAACGAAAAAATGGCAATGTAATTTATAATAAGAAAATTTACGCTTGTGTTTTTTAATAAGTTACTTATTTAGCAAACTTTTTTTAGCAATACAAATGCTTCGAATTCGATTTTGCTTCTAAGATTTTCAATATTTCTAGTTTCCGCTTCTTAGCCCGCTTCCACACAACATTTGTCTTCAACAGGAAAAAAGGCGTCAAATACTGAATTAATTCTATAATAGACATTTAAACGCTAAATTCGGCTAGTTTCATTTGTTTTCTTTCGAAAATTCAATAATAGTATGTTTTATCGTTTTCTAAATTAATTTATATTCAATGAATAAATATATAATATTAAATCGCTTTTAAATTGATGCCAAACATTTCATATCGACATATAATCAAAGAATATCTTTTAAAAAAAATTTGCTGACATTTTAAACTGATTGATGTCGCAAAAAATTATTTCTTTTAATTTATTATTTAAAGGAAATGAAGTTTTTCAAGCGATTGTTGGGAATGACAATGGTTATTTAATTCTAATTAGGCCTCTTATGCTTTTTAAAAGAGCATTAAATGAAGTAGTCTTTTTTAATAATTGAAGTACTTCAAATTCGATTTTTTTTTCCTAAGATTCTCAATATTTCTAGTTTTGATGCTCTAAATTTTTTAACGCATCACTCTTATCTGTAACATTTGTAGTGTGGGGTATGAAATTGGGTGACAGACATACGAACGGACATAGCCAATATTAAAGCTCCCACTCTTTGCGTTACAAACTAGTGTGAAACCCTAAAAAAGATTTTTACTTATTCCATAAAATTCAAACCAGCTTTATAGAGTAAAGTTAAATGATTATAGTATTCACTGAATGATGTTAGGAATTAATTACCACTGTGCAGTAGAATGTGCAGACCACTCCTACTGATATGACTGAAGTCCAAATGGACAGGCTGGTCACCGCACTCAGGGCCAGCGCGGGCGCGTACAGGCACACTGCAATGTACAGCATCTGAAAGCGACATTTTACAATCACGAAATAAAAGAATAAATGTATAATTAATAAAAATTTTAAATTATTATTATAATTAATAAAAAATTATTTTATATCGATTATATATACATATATTATTGGGTTAATAGACGCGGCGTTTCCAAAACTTATGTCTCTCTGTGTTACTACAGTGTAGAAATAATTGTAAGGCACATTTCTCAGGTCTTATTAAATATTTATTTCAATGATGAATATAGCTGACTTACAAGGTTCAATAATTCCACTTTTTAAAGTTGGTTCAAATACATTTTTAATTTTTAATAAATAAATTGACAACAAAATATTAAGGAGCTTTGTGTGTCCAGCCACAATTAACCTATCGTCACTTAAGTACATGTGCTATCTCACTTTGCAGAAAGGTAGAAATTTACTAAACGGTAACCCTTGGCGAACTTACTAAAATAGCGCCAAAAGTCGGCCGAAAAACCAACCGAAATGAGCAAATATTGGTCAGATAGGTTTGCCGGAAAACGTCATCGTTGCTAAGTCAACGAATTCGAATTATCAAAGTGAGTCAGTTGCCACAAAGAATTATTTATCGTCAAATCCGAAAAAAATCGCTCGAAGTGTTGCCGTACAGTAAATCTGAACCTTGCACAGCACTGAGATAGCACATGTGAGAATTTAAGTGACGATATAGAAATCGATATATCGTAATACTATTCAATGCAGCAGTAGTAAAGTTTTAAAGCAATTTGTTTACATAGGTTGAACAAACACAGAGATACTTTTTTTTGGAGACCCGCGTTCATTCCCTCTTACTGCTTTTGAATTTATTTTTAAAACAAAATGAGAAGCAGGTGTAATTTTATTAGCAATTTAGTTATGAATAAAAATATTATAAATATGAGAATGATAATACAAAAGCGAGTCTGTTTGATTGAATCAACATCGCACTAGAGATACAGGTGAGTTATTGGCGATATGCCTTGAAACAGCTGTGGCGAGAGGTCGACACGTGAGCAGACACCCAACGAAACCAAATAACGACATCGTACGACCGTACGCGTTCCCAGCACTTTAAATGCCAGATGTAAATAGCAAGTGTGTCCCAGTGTACTCGGATTATTATTTTGTTTGTTTGTTTAGATTTGGTTTCATTTACTGTTTATAACCAACTGAGAATGAATCCGGCTCCAGACTGACTCCCGGGGGCTGGGGAGCCCAGTCGGTTAAACACTCGCTTAGCATGCGGAAGGATCCAGGTTCGGGTCCGGGCATCGCCAAAAAACAGCTGTCGACCTATAAACGGCCCGTGCAGCCAAAAATGTCCGACGAATAATACCCCGTGTAAGGGAGTGCACGTTAAATATCCTTCAAAGTCATAACGCTGCGTACGATATCGCCCTTAACGGTTGCGTTGATTGTCTATTCATGTGTTGGCTCTTCACTTGACTGTGGTTCTAAAATACGACGGCCATCGCCAATAGCCCTCGTGTTGCTCTAGTGCGACGATAATTCAGACCTATCCTAACCTAATCTCCAGAGACAGTTTAAAATGTGATCGGGGGAAGCCTGTGCAGCGTTACACCTCGTGCACATTGAATAGGTCTTTCTCCCAAGCTCAAAAGAGAGACACCTGATGTGTCCACTTATGAGCCTACTACTGAATGGCTCTATCAGTCCCTATGGAAGTGCCCCACCAGGAGTCCGACCATTATATCAAGATTGGACCGGAGTCAGTCTGGTTAGGTTAGGTTTGAATTATCGTCGCACTAGAGCTACACGAGGGCTATTGGCGACGGGCGTCGTATTTTAGAACCACAGTCAAGTGAAGAGCCAACACCTGGATAGGCACCCAACGCAACCGTTAAGGGCGACATCGTACGCAGCGTTAGGACTTTGAAGGATATTTAACGTGCACTCCCTTACACGGGGTATTATTCGTCGGATATTTTTGGCAGCACAGGCCGTTTATATAGGTCGGCAGCTACTTTGGCGACGCCCGGACACGAACCTGGGACCTCCCACATGCTAGGCGAGTGCCTAACCGGCTGGGCTCTCTAGCCCCCTTGGTCTGGAGGAGAATGATATTTACTCTAGTCTATTACTCGTATTTGATTTCCTGCAGACTTTTGAGCTCATTGATTAAATTTTTGGGTGTTGATTTCCAGCTTCGATTAAGAGCTTAAACATAGCCAATTCTCGTAGTAATTAAGGACCCTGGTCAAGTGGCATTTATGCAACAGTTTTTCTAGAAATAATCATAAATGTAAAAAAAAAAATATTAAGAGTGGAATTTTACTGATATTACTTTTTATACTAAATATTAGTAAAACATAAATTTAGGAATAAACCTACTTCTGAATTTATTTGACCAACAATAAATGCAAAGAAATCAGAAATACATTTGAGCATTGTTGATACTGTTGTTTGTTAAACAAAAGCAAAAAAAAAATGTATGGGCTGTTTCAACTTTCGCTGATAGTGCAAAACTAATAGAACATTAAAAAAAATCGCTTATCCACGTAACAATATTTATATTAATTCTTCAAAAGCCATGAGAACTTATCAATTATGCAGAATTTATTACTTTAAAGGGTTTGAAAACTTGATTATCTTCAGTAACCCATGAATTATGAAAATTAGCATTTGCTTGGTACTTACTACTTGTATAGAAAAACACAATGAGCATATTCTTCTCATAGTTCTACCGAATCTTTTTTCCAAATACTGAAAGAAAAATGAATTGGAAATACAGTTATACAAATTGCAAAAGGTCATTATTGTGTAAACTGGTTATAGTGTGTTCTGAAAAAGTTTCGAGAATTTTAAAACTAAAAGGTCAAAAATTATATATATTATCACTCACAACACCTTGTAAATATATAATGGTATAATTTGAAGTGAATTTCCTTTGACGCAAATTGAAAATCGGAAATAATCGGAATTTTGTGAATTGAATATAGAAATACGATAATCGAACGTGCGTCTAATGGGGGTAAGGGGGGAGGGGGATTAGCAAAAAGATATACGTCGATGAGTTTAATTATCATCACACTAGAATTACATGAGGTCTATTTTCAATGGTGTCAAAATTTAGAACCATAATCTAGTGACGACGACATCGGCAAAGAAAGAAAAATGAAAAAATTTCTGTACAACTCTCTAATACTTCTATTATGCAGTTACCAATTACTAAGACTTTCTGTTACGATAAAAAGGTTACAATATATTCTTACAGCAGTTGAGTTTTTTTTTATCTGTACAGAGAACAAATTCATATACTTTAGAACAGCAATATATCGAATGAATAACAAGTATTACTATTTTAATTACTAATTTCTCTAGTTTAATATGGTTTAACGTTCATACCAACAAGTCTCTCTTGTTGTTATATCATATTTTGTATTGAAAATGAGCGGTAATTTTTGTGAACAAGTCTAATTGATTCCTTTCCACAAAACACACTGCGTCTAAGTCGACAACTCCGAGGATCCGATGTTTAATACAAAATGACGATGTTTATATTTTAACATTGAGTAACTGAACTACGGAAAATGTAGTTGTATATTTTACCATATAAAACATTATTAAAGGTTGGTTAATTAAACATAACGGCATAAAATTGATGTACCGTAAATATTCACTCTTTCAATAATTTTTATGTATTTTTGCCGTTTGATTTAAAATAATTTCTCTGCAATTTTCAAATACGTGGGCAAAATTTTAAAACGGTGAAAAATAAGTGTTTTTCCTTACTAGTGTTTCACAATATAGCTCCATGTTTTTTAGTGTAGGTCTCAGTAAAGGAAATAACAGACACCACCGTTCTTTGCGTCCAATAAACAGATATATTACGTTTAAACATTTTTAAATATTGATTGTATTAATATCAAGTGTTTAATTTGAATAAGATTAATTCTACGGAATGAATTTTTTTTGTTGGAAACGTTGGCTTAATTCTCTATTGAAAACATCACTATTGAATATAATTTGTTCACAGGTTTTCAAGACAATACCACTGTAATTTTATTTTACTTTAATTTCTAAGCAATCAGTGTTTGGGAAAAAAAAGTAAGTATGTAATACACGAAAAGCGTAATTTACTTCTAAAAATATACTCTTATTAATTCAGTCTTTTTTTGCAAACATTTATTTGATTTATTAACACAATTAATTGCGTTAACCTTGCTTAGCTCAAGTAATTATTACTTTGTATTCAAATGGAAATTTCTGGCATATAAATCACCCTTTTCAAAGTAACAATTTTTAATGACTTGAACGTGACAAACGAAGACAATTTCGAAATCCGACCTGCGAAGTGAAGAAAATTCGTGATAAGAATAAATGTTTTTTCCTCTCTACGAGGGTTGAAAATGCACGTCATGCGTTACAAATCTAGAAACACACCTTTGTGAAGACAAGCCCCGATTTTATATTAGATGCACGAGATTACCGATGCTCACGCATTTTTTAATTCACTTATTTTTACTTTATGATGTTTTTGGCTGGAAAATAAAATAAAAAAGATTTTGGTGCATATTTATTGGAAAACTCATGTACCCGAGTAAAACGCCAATAGAAGAAATTCAGTCAATAGTTAGATCTTTGGCATGAACTTTGTATTGCAGTAACTCCTATCGCCCAAACTCTAATGATATTTTGATCCACTCATTTATTTATGCGCTTGGCATAAACTAGGGGCATGTAACACTACACTGCTTTCAATTATTTTTAATTTATTTTATTACAAATCAATAATTAAATACCCATTTAAATGTAACTATGCACTCTATAAGGTATTTAAAGTAAATTTAAAACTTATTTTCTTATGGAAACTTTGTATATACCTTTAGAGTATGAGCGATTTAAAAAAAATAACTATTATGAAGTTTATCAGGTACTGGAAATTCATGTACCACATTTGAAGTCCGTAGCTCTTTTAATTTGAGCTGTAGAGTAGCTTCAGACAGACTGACCAATGCTCACAAACCACTTTTTTAGAATCAGCACCTTCCAAAACGTCTAAAAAAATCCAAAATCGATATCTCCGGTTTCAACACTATCGCAATTTTTTCATTACCTTATATTTCATTTAAGAAAATTAAAAAGTAAAAAAGGTTGAATTTTTTTATTGAAAGCTTTTGAATAAATTCAAGCGTACTGTTTTGTTTTCAAAAATATCTTAAATGTCTGAATTTTTGAATTTTCAAAGGCAATACGGCTCCAAATGAATTCCGATAATAATTAAATTTTTAATCCTGGAATCCAAAATTAATAAACTCCACCTGGCATGATTCAAATTGAAACCTTATACGACTCGTTAAATGCAATTGGGTTTTAAAAAAACAAGTTATCATCATTTCTAAGGAAACATGCTAAAGAGAAATTTGGTTGCTAGGGAAAAATTGAGTACCCTCCGTCATTAAGCAAATATTTACCCCCAAAAAAAATCATTATACATTGGCACGTTCTCAAATAATTTATGTCTAAAACCAGGGGTGGGCATTAATCAATTAATTTGTCAATTATCTCGTTGATTGACTAAAAAAGTAGTTGAAATTGAATTAATTATAATTAAATTAATCGCAATTATACTTTTAATTGACCTTGTACACTCTTAAAACGAACGAGCGAATTCAACTCAGTCTGATTAATTTTCACTCCTCCAGTCAAGAAAATGCACTTCTCCTTTAGGAGTGGATCCTTTGTGTGTTAAACCTCCGACAGGATCACTCCAAACGAGTGATTTTAACTCAGTCTGAGTTAATATTCATTCCTTTCCAGTGTCGAAAATGCACTTCTCCTACTGGAGTGGATTTCACTCTTTTGTTTTATAGTGTAATTAAATTAATTTGATTAACTTATGTCAATTGAAACTCACAATTAAAATAATTGCAATTAATTTTATTAGTTGTTTTATGAAACAATTAACTTAATGCATTAAAACGAAGTGAGTAAATATTTAGGAAAATTAAGCTGTAAGTCTTAAGACTTAAAACGAATAAAAAAGTGGTTAATTGTTGTAATTTGAATTAACAAAACAATTGAAAATTAATTGTTAATTGCTACTACTACATTTACCAATTAATTAATTGAAAATCTTTAATTGTTCGTGCAATTAAAATTTGCTCAACACTGGCCAAAATTAATCATTTTTTACCCATTGAACAGTGTATATCTAAACCAAAAAACTCTCATTCACAATATAGACACCATTTAGAAAAATATAAAATAAAAATACGTTTCCACTTCCCTTATGAGGACACGTAAAGAGTGCAGCGTAGTATTTATTTTTTACGGTTCCCCAGACTGTCACCGTAAAAAAAAAGTGAAAGTTGGCACGATTTGGCGGCACGTGGTATGTTTGTCGGCCGAAAGGTATTTTCGACATAACCGCCAAGTTCATTGTACACGCCGTAAACGGGGAAATAGGTCTTATATAACGCGCGATAATTATCGTGAAACCGGTCGGTATACTAATGATGATTCGAGTTACGTAACGTTAAAATTCTTATATCCACCTAGGGGCCCCATAGTTTGGTTGGGCAGATGTATTGAATTTTAGAGGGACAGACCCTCAATTTGGTTGATGTAACAAAAGTGTATGTTGCAAGCCAATATTTAGGTTTTTTATTAAGCTATAAACATCCAAAAACTATTCAGTATTAATAAAAGGGTTTTATAAAATAATTTAATAATTTTAAAGTATTTTTTTTTTCAATTTAAATAGTACATGAAATATCTTGAAAAAGTACTAACATTTAAAAAGTAAAGTTTAAAAATTTGAATGTCAAAATATTTCAAAAGGTAAATTTCCAGGATTTGGTGCAGCTTGGCGCTTGTCGAAAAACAACAAATTCTTGGCGAAATTCGCGAGCTTTATCATTGCCAGATTCCTTTACGCCGATGCAACCCTAGTTTCTTTCACTGATCTCTAAGGTTAATGGATCGCGGAAAGCTACGGGAGAGTTGGAAGTCATTTTTTTCTCCCAGGTCAAACCCAAACATCCAGTCTAGTTGGAATTAACGTCGCAATAGAGCTGCACGATTGGCAATCCACTTTGGTTTGAAATAGCGCCGTACTAAAGCTACACAAGTGGCTATCCATTCTAACTCTATGGGCTATCCCTTACTCAGTTTCGTTTCGTTTTAATTTTCGTCGCTTTAGAGCTACGCGAGTGGCAATCCAGTACGCACCCGTTTGGGGCCCCGGGCAATTTTTTTTTTCTCTAAAAAAACATCAGTATCCAACATCGGGCAGTATTGTAGGGCCCATTGAAAGCCGAAATACCCGTTTGGGGCCCCGGGCAATTTTTTTTTCTCTAAAAAAACATCAGTATCGAACATCGGGCAGTATTGTAGGGCCCATTGAAAGCCGAAATACCCGTTTGGGGCCCCGGGCAATTTTTTTTTCTCTAAAAAAACATCAGTATCCAACATCGGGCAGTATTGTAGGGCCCATTGAAAGCCGAAATACCCGTTTGGGGCCCCGGGCAATTTTTTTTTTCTCTAAAAAAACATCAGTATCCAACATCGGGCAGTATTATAGGGCCCATTGAAAGCCGAAATACCCGTTTGGGGCCCCGGGCAATTTTTTTTCTCTAAAAAAACATCAGTATCGAACATCGGGCAGTATTGTAGGGCCCATTGAAAGCCGAAATACCCGTTTGGGGCCCCGGGCAATTTTTTTTTCTCTAAAAAAAACATTAGTATCCAACATCAGGCAGTATTGAAGAGTCTGTTGAAAGCATAAAATTTTGTTTGGGGCCCCCGGCAGCTAGCAGACCGGCCCTCTTCGAATCGACAAAATATTCAGAATAAAAAATAACCGAAATATAATAACCCAAACCAGATATTCATAGTTAACTGTAACCGCGATTACGATGCGCGCGCAACTTTACCCACAATTCATTGCTCGCAAGTATCAACAGCGTCGTTGGTTGGACGAAAAAATAAATTAAGAACAAAATAATTCCATTGTGCGCGCACATCATCCGGGCTTCTTACCCACAATTCCGTGCAAGTATTACCAGCGCCGACAATTGGACGAAAAGATTTTTCGCCGTATCACCAAATAAAATTGTTTATCGCTTGCTACAAAAAAACGCCAAATCCCTTGGCGACAAATGCACCAGATGGTGGAAATTAACCTTTCAAAATTATAACAAAATTATCGTTGATTACATGGAATTTTGTTTCATTATAAAATAACAAAGAACAAAATTGTTGGAGGCAGTAGAATGAATAGGGTAAACAAGGTACTTAAAATATCTCATTATTTGTGACGTTATATATGTACTTCCGAAGCGATTTCCAGATGAAATATTAAAATTACTTTAGTTCCTAGTTATAAATACAGTTTGACGCTAAAAAAAATTATGTTGCATTAATAGTTCAGGTTGAGAAATTGTATGACAGGCATAAAAATTAAAATAACTTTGACAATATAGTTCTTATTAACTCACAATCCTTATTTCTATTTATGTATCTGAGGGCAATTGGATCAAAAAACAAAATTTAATTCTTATTTAGAGATGGGAAAAATTAGACTTAAAATCATATTTTAGCAGTGGTCTGAAATTTACTATTTCGTACTTTTATCATTTGCCACAAAACATAAACTCAATCTAGCTTTCAAATATTTTCATAAAAAGGTCAAAATCTAATCTAAACTAATTTTTGACTTCTAAATAAATCATATGATAACAAATTAATACTTATAAGGCAATATGCTTTTTTTTAATAAAGTTTAAAGTGATTTGAACAGTAATTTATTTTTAAAAATCTGACATTTACGTCGCTTGCAATTACAACACTTTTCCATGCAAATTGTAAAAATCATTATTGGTAGAAAAATGATTTGTATAAATTGGATTTACCGAAAAACAAGACTCAAGAGTATTTACTGGTTTCAATTAAAAAGTAAACCGATTTAGGTATTCATTTAAAGTAGGCTAATTAGATTTAGTTTACGAGCTCCTAGGAAATAATATAATATGAACCGATCGTAAAAAAATTTATAAATAACAAATTTTAATTGTTAAAAACATAAAAACTAAGCAATCAACTAACTACTATAAAATTTTTTTTTAAAAAAATCAGTAAATCACTCACTTCATAAATGCTGGAAGACTTGGTACTGAAATACACAGGGAGGAACAGATATCCAGCGACCAGCGCTCCAGCAGTGTTCCCTAGATTCACGAACGCAAAATACGTCCCGAAAGTGTACATGTCCGCTGGGACACCCAGGTAAGTAATCGCCGATTTACCGCTGGCCATCACCGAAAACGCTACTGGCAGAATCGGCATGTTCCCGCCCGCCAGCAAAAACTCATTTGCTGTACGCTGGCGCCCACCGGAAAATCGGAAGTAGATTCCGATGCCAGCGGAGACCAGCAGCATGCTGATGATCACTGCATAGTCAGCCAGTCCCAATGCCAGGACTCGATGTTGAGAAACGTAGTCCAGAGTGTGATTCATCGTGGAGCTGATTCCCAAAGTGTAGTTCATCGTGAAACTTGTGACGGTCTTCAGTAGTCAAAAAGCACAAGTGATGTCCTATTTAGACACTGGTGGTCTTCAGAAATGTACAAGTGTTCAGGAACCTGTGAAATTCAGTAAAGTCTCTGGTAAATTATGTTGCTGAACTGAACATCTGTATTTTGATGGCTTGGTCGCTTCAGCAGTCAGACAGCGCAAGTGATGTCCGATTTAGACACTGGTAATCTTCAGAAATGCCCTAGTGTACAGGAACACTATGAAATCCAGTAAAGTCGCTGGTAAACTATGTTGCTGAACTGAACTTCTGTATTTTGATGGCTTGGTCGCTTCAGCAGTCAGACAGCACAAGTGATGTCCGATTTAGTCACCGGTTGCCTCCAGAAATGCTCGACAGTACAAGAACCTATGAAATCCAATTAGGTCGCCGGTAAATTCTGTAAGTTTGTTATTGTAGCTTTAGCAGTCAAAAGCACAAGTCCGACTTAGCCACTGGTAATCTCTAGAAATGTACAGCAGTACAGGCACTTATGAAGTCCAATTTAGAAGCTGGTAGTTTCTATTTGTTTATTATTGCACAGACACTGGTGCTTCTTAATTCCTACTAGTCTCAGTATATTCACTAGCCTACACGCCCTACTGCTGATTTCCGACTTTGTGAATCTGTTTCAAGCTTTCCAGCTATTTGGCACGCTGGCTGCAACTTGGCGAAATCGTACGAAAATGAGAAGTATTGAAATCAGCCAGTTGTATGATGAATTATCTGTTGTTTTTCAACAATCTAAATCTGATATCGATTAAAACTACAAATAAGTAAAATTTATATGGTCACGGTTTAATATTATCGACATTGATTCTATTGCCAAAGCAAATATTTTGCACAGGACAATTAATGATTTTTTTACTTTAAAGTATTCTTCCACTTTGAAGCTTATAGTAATTTATAGGGCAAATTGGTCACTGTGTTTTGTATCGAAACCTTAAATTACTAAAAAAAAAATAAACATAAATATTTTTAGCAACCTTATTCTTTAAAAACTGTTGTGCAGAGTTAAAACAACGAGGCAAGTTACTAAGCTCACTTTAAATTCATTTCTACACAATTACGATGATTTGAAACAATTACGAAGAGATAAAATGAAATTAAGATAAGCTGACAAAATTAAGAATAGATGACAAAGATTGTCATGGCCCGAATCATTGTGAGAAGAAAAGGTAAATGATCAGGTACAGAAGAAGTTTTTTGCTTACTTTCTGGAGAGTAATTTTTTTTCAGATACTTTTACAAAATATTCAGCTTTACAAAAACCTTACATAATATATTTCACGAATTACAGATGAATCAAAGCATCCGGATGATTTTCGTCAACATAGTTCAGCTGTATGGAAGACTCATTATATGAGAAGCAAAAAATCTATGAAAACATCTATAAGAATGTTTCTGTATTCTCAGTAACAGTTGAACTAATAAAGCTGCTTACGTAATTTAGGAAATGAATTACGACTGTCTCAAACAATATCGTGATATTTATTGCTCAGGTAAAACAACTTGTCCTTGAGGTATAATTGTAAACTTTCACTGAATAAAAAAAACTAAGTCTATAAAAATATCACATTTAAATAAACTCTTCGGAGTTTATTGACATCTCCCGTTGTGAAGAGAACCAGATAGCCGATTTTTCCACAGATCTCCTATTCTTCCAAAAAAGAATTGGCGGGAAAATCTTCGGACGGAACTGAGTAATTGTTATCCACTAGTAAGAGTAAAGATCTGGACTCACTTTGCGCCGGCGCAAACTATATTTGTCCGTCCGGTCCGTATGCGAGATTCGAAAAGAGAAAAAAAGAATGCGTCGTTTTCTGTGAGACCGTTTGCGGGCCTCTGAACGGCGAGGGATAGAAACAAGAGACTATCCTCCGGAATCGTGTTCGAAGTTAGAATGGCTGGGTGGGGTCTTGGCGATAAAATCCTGTGCCAAGGGTGCCAATTCAGTCGTGTGAGTTTGCAGGTATGGATGTATTATAAACAAGAAGTATCTGTACATAAAATAGTATAACATTTTTTAATGTTATTTTCTGCGATTCTAAAATAATAAATCTTTTGCATGCTGGTATAAATTCTTTTAATTTTTTTACAGTGAAGTAATAAAAATTTTAATTCAAAAGTGGTTTTAGTGACATAAAATACAGTTTTTAAATTTTTAATTTCTTTTTTGTTAGACGAGAGTGGCTGACTTCCTTGGGATGAATCGAATCAGTGTTTTTTTTTACTTTTTATTTTTTTTTACGATTAAAACAGCGGGATTTTTTGTTTTATCTGATGTAGTAATATTTTTCACCTTTGTTCTCAGAAATATTCTTTTTTGTTTTTCTTTTTTTACGTTTTTATTTATCTTGCATTCTTATGACAGATTAACCATATTATATTTTTTGCCACTTCAAGTCACGAGTCAACAAGTGACTAATAATTAACTCTAAAGGACGCAAACAATTCACTTATGAGAGAATCATCAATAAGAATTACTAAATTTTACATTATAGTTTTAAAAACCAGATCTTTACGGGTTTGCGATAAGTACACGAAAATTATATCATGTGTCCCATACGCAATAAAAGATTTCAATGTTATTTAATTAAAAAAACTTATTTGTATATAAAATATTACTTAAGTAATATTTTCTCTATAAACGTACACTTGTCCTCATGTTAATTGAAGAGCTTAGTGAAAAAACTGTCTAAGTGACACTTTTTAAAATTTCAATTTCATTTTTGACTCAATGAACATATCATTCTATCTTTTAAAGATACAAGTATCCTCTTTTTCATAAACTTAAAGTATATTTTTTTTACCCCTTGCAAATACTGTTTTCAACTGATCTGAGTGCAAACTAAAAACTCTAAGGGGGTATGGTATAGGACACACAAAATCTTCAAAAAAATCCTAAAAGTTATTAGTATATAGTTGTAAATATTTTTTTATTTATTAATTTTTTTAAAAATAGTGAACCTGTGAAATTATTTAAAAAAAATTCAACATTTTTTTTAAGGAAAAACTTTGACAAATAATAAAAATCGGTAAAGGCGGTTTATTAAGTACATTTTCCTGTTTATTAAAATGCTAAATTTTTGTTTGTCAATAAATATTTTTTGACTTATAGCAAAAATATGAAACGTCACTCTTTGACACATTTTATTTTTTTTAAACAAAGTTAATAATTTTTAAAACCTTTGACTATCTAAAAGTGTTAGTATATTTAGTATACATTTATGGATTAAAAATTACAATGATATCTGCAATATTAAAGAAAAAAGTTAAAAGTGTCCCATACCAGCTTAAAGCTAATTTTTTCGCTTTCAAATTTTTGTCACTTAGCACGTTCTTTCACTAATCTCTTACATTGTCGAAGGCATGAGTTTTTTAAGAGTAAACTCTAGAATAATTTTTTCCCCGCCAAACAATCCAAAGCCATTCCGCCATCACAAGAAGAGCATGGAGATCAACGACGCATGCGCGGTGCAAGGGATCAGATATTTCAGGTGTGGGGGGAGGGGAAGGAGAGTAGAGGGATGGGAACACCTGGATGACGTAACAGTTGATTGATGAGTCGCAATATAAACATTAACAGATCTCATTGTCCAACAGATGGGTAGATTCAAGGATTTTTTTTAAAATAGTTAAACCTTTTTTTTTTCATTTTTATTTCAGGGTCGTTTTTTAATCGTAGTTATTTAAAACTAGAATTTAATATGTAACTTCAAGATATATAAATGCTGTATAGTTTGCAGAAATTTTTAAATGTAGAAGATATTTATGTGCTCATAGTTACGTATGTTTGTACAGAAAAAATATTTTACAGGTTGTTGTTTTTTGAAGACTCTTTTTTATGGCAATAAAATACTTTTTCTGTAAAGATTTCGTATATAATTTCTCTAGCATTTTCAAACATGGGCTCTAATGAGAAATACATTTCAATTATTTTAAAACAATTTACAAGTATGTTTTTAGTATCTTACATTCTCATGATATTTTCTAGTTAAGAATATTTCAAATACGTTTAAAAAGCAATATAGGGGCTTTATTTTTCTTAAATTTTTCTAGCACATATGAGTGCCTTGCGTATAAAACACATTTTGTTCAAGTAAGCGTGATTAAACTATCTAAATTACCATAACGCAAAAACGTATATTCAAACTGTTGTGCCCTGGTTTTCAAATTTGGGGACATTCTTTAAAACCTCCTCACAAACAATTAACACGTTAATTAGTTCCGAAATGTACTTGGTCCGATAGAAGAAGTTCCAAATATCAGTTTTCATTCTTTGATTACAGGCATAAGTCATTTCTTTCAATAAAAAAATGAAGTTGAACGAGGGTCAATACGATATTAGAGTTCTTAAAAAAATTAGCTTAATTTATTTTTCAAACTTCCAAAAAGTTATTTTAGTAGTTAATTTTAAAGGCATTTTGTATTAAAAACAATGTTAAAATAATATGTTAACTACAAATAAGTTATACGACCTTTTGTGTTGCATTTATAGCACAAAAATGTGTATTTTTAGAGTTTAAGGCGTGTCCTTAAGTATATATAAACATAATTTTTTTTAAAAAAATTTCTTTGCAAAACATACTTTTTAGCATATATTTGTATAACAAGTGATTGTCTGGACTATAAAATCATCATTGCATGTAACTCTTATTTTATTTACGTTATTTTTGTTAAAAAAACAATTTTGAAATAATTCGGAGACTATATGCGCAATTTGTATAGCTCGATAGTTAAACAACAAACTAAACTGTACTGCGAAATACAGTACGTCTGGTTACTCTAATTATTTCACATCCCATTTACCTTTTATGCATGCTGTAGCGTAAAGTCATTAACACAAAAATGTGGGGCAGTGGGGCGCATTACCCTTGGCCGCCCCGTTGCAAGACGGGAACTGCGAACTTTGGCTGGGCGCCAGTAAAATTTCAGGAACCATTGATTGGCGTGGTGGAAATGGCGATGAACTAGAGCTGCCATTGCTGAAGAGCCGGTGATTTGATTGACTCAATTTTTTTAAACTGTAGTATGTGTGTGTGTGACTTAAACTTAAAAAAATCTTTTTTTTTAAATTAAGAATGATTTTTTTATTATTTTTTTTTATTTGAGTTAGTCCAGTCTTAGTTAGTTTTGAGTTTTTTGTCTTAATTCACGCACTAAACAAAAACCGACCTTAAGTTTGCAGGAGAGAAATGTACTAGGTGGACGAAACTGCTTAAACAAAGCTGCTGGCGCCGAAATTTCGCCTGCTCCTATTGGTTGCTCCTTTGACCCTGATATTCGTGCGCCCTGTTACGTCAAAATCGAAGGAAAAAATAATTAAAATAACACTCTAACTGAAGCTTAACTAATAAAAATGATAAATTTATGTCTTGAAATAACAAATAAATTTGTTTATTGAATATGAAATACCTTTTGCATTCGATTCTCGCACTCGAAAATGAGAACTATTTACCCTTTTTCTCGTAGAACATTTGTATACTGCAAACTTAAGGTCGGTTATGGTATAGTTTATCTAGCAATGACCATAAATATCAAATTTTTATAAATAATGAGTTATTGTTGATATTTCACATTTTTAAAGAGAGGAGATTAAGATGAGGCTTAATAATGCTTGATGAAATTATTATTACAAAGTGAGTAAACCTTGTGTACAGCGTGATATAATGGCCGGTCTGCTCATTTTCTAATTTTGGTGAGCTTGAACATTTTATGTAGGGTTGCTATACTTATCGAGTTGTATAAAATATGAAATGTTAACCACATCATTTGGGCATTTTCTTTGCTTGGCAACGTAACTAGCTCAATGTCACCAAATCGAGACAGGCCATTATATCATTTAGCTGTTCCAAACCATTTATTTCTAAGTTATTTACAATTTATTTTGCGTTCGTTATCAGGTGTTTTAAATGGAAAATGTGTTTTTTTTTAAATTTAGGAGACCTTTCTTTTGTTTCTTCTTCAGGAGAGACAATGATGCATCCACGGGCTTAAGTTTAATTTAGCTCTCTCTTCTCTAATAGCTCAACATTGTTCTACATTGTTTACTTGAATTCTCTTAAGAGGACTCCCTTGGGAATTCCACATCTTGAAAATCGTAATGTTATTCCTATGGAAAACATTCGCAAGTCAATTACCGCCACACTTTTGATAAAAGGTTACTAGTTATTTGTATCATTGTAAAGAACGAAAGGAGTAGATTGGATATAAGTAATTTGTTTTGTGAAAATCACATATTAAGTATTTTTAATAATTTTTTGAAGTTCGAACTTAATGCTTACTCCATTTTTTACTAACTTCAAAAAATTATTAAAAATACAACCTGAAATTCAGCTTG
Organism: Hylyphantes graminicola; assembly: GCA_023701765.1. Classification (NCBI taxonomy): domain Eukaryota; kingdom Metazoa; phylum Arthropoda; class Arachnida; order Araneae; family Linyphiidae; genus Hylyphantes; species Hylyphantes graminicola. The sequence continues at coordinate 67,291,438 of CM043113.1, read as the reverse complement.
GAATCAACTGAAAGCATTTTTTCCCGGCTAGGCTTCTAACTAACATTTAAAAAAATATAAATAAAATTAAACACAAAATAACGATACAATCTTTTATAGGAAATATAGCAATGTATGAAACGAACAGAAAAATTATGCAATTTTTACAATATATTGCATTATTGATTAATAAAATCGTAAGATAAAGGGCTAAAATAAATATTTTTATTTGTGATCTCGTGCAAAAAAAATCCGATTTATTCGAATCAATAAATAGTTTTAAAATCTCGCTTGAGTTACCAACATACACAAAAGTTACTTTATGCACAAATTCAAAAATATTACCCCTGTTTCAACTTAACTTCACCTGCATTTTGAATTTTTGCATCTTGCATTGCTTAAAAAATATATTAATTAATTAGTAAAAAATTTAAATGTGTTCATATCGATTTACATGAAATTCGATTAGCATGAAATATTTCGGCTCCATCTCCGAGATAATTTAACTAGGTTCGAATGTATCAACCAATCTATAATCGTTTTGTGTACAACAATCGTTTCAAGGCTATATTCCCCATTTGCATGTATTGATTCCATTTAAATAACGTTTTTCCCATTAGCTTTTTATTACGTCTCCATCTGCATTGACTTGTTGGTCAGTCTCTAAGGTATACGTAATGTCGCTCAGTTAGACCAATGGCAATTTTATACTGTAATGGCTAAAATATTCATGGTTCATTCAAGGTAGCACTTTGTACTTTTGTACACTTTGAAAGGAAGCCTACACATCTTTCCTCCACATTCATTTTGGGGCCTCTCTTAAAAGTCACACCGTGTATACGTGGTTTGTGTGTTATATAAACGACCTTATTCTGCAATTAAGCCTCAATTATTATAATAACTGTAGCCAAGGCGGCATAATTAGTTAAGGGGGAATGGGCGCGCTGGATCGCGAGTCTCCAAACTCAAGTGCCTCAGTGGTAATTTGGGAGAAAAATAACTATTTTCTCTGCCACAGTTCTCCGGCTGTATTGAATATTTTTACAAATGATTTTTTTAATTAATAAATGTAAACTTTAATTAAAAAATAACTTACATGTCTCTATATTCCCATTTTTTGAAATTGCTTAGAATATTTTGTGTAAAATCATTTATTAAAAACTTTAAAAAAAATAATATTCGAATCGATTTCAAAAAGTGGGAAAGTCCTGACCTGTAAGTCAGCTACATTTATCACATAAAAATCCGCTTGTCACATAAAAAAAATATTCAATACAGCCGGGGAAATGTGGCAGAGAAATTTTTTTCTCTATATTGGATTAACACTGATGCACTTTGTTTGGAGACCCCCAGTCCCGAGCTCCAATTTCCTTTTAAGTAGTTACGAAACAAATGCTTGATTCATTTTTTCTGAAAAGTACTAATTAACTGGATAAACCCAAAAATATGTTATAATTTCTTTTTATGTGCTAAGCATTTCTTTTCTGCATGATACTTTTTTATCATGCATATTTTAATTCTATTTTTATTGTGCATTTTCTACAATTTTTTTCTTAAACTTTTGATTACTATTAACAATCAAAATAGAACATAAATTTTTTGTAATAAAGTCATTGTTTGTTATCAGTCTCTATCATCAACAGATCAAGCTACAAATTTAACAGATAACTGTGTTTTGTCAATCCTAAAAAAAGAATCATATTACTAAGAGTAATAATTCCATTGATAAATAAGTTTAGTTTTCAAACAGCAGCAAAAATAATCCACAGAAAACCAAATTTTTTAAAACTTAAAAAATAGCAGTTTAACTAAAGTAGTTTCCTTTTTCATAGTGAATGCATTTTTACCGGGTATAAAAATATAAATTCCATCTAAATTTAAAAGAAAGTTTAAATGGGGAATATCATTTTATCATTTAATTATTACCTGATAAAGTATAAAATGCTGTCGCTATCAGTTAGTAATTACTGACGATTAAAAATTACAAAAATTATAATTAATTAACCAATTTTTTTTTCAATTTTTTTTTAATATTTGAAATCATAGTTAGTACAGAAGTATTGCTTAACAGACCCTGCATTTTTTTAGCATAAGTAGCATCCCAAGACAAATTTGAAGGAAAAGTGTTATTTGGTTATTTAATTATTATTTTCTTAAAATTTTCTATTTTAAGACTAGTGTCGACATATATGGTTGTACTGTGGTATCCTTTGATAATAATTTAAATAACCAGGTTCTTTCTTTTTTTTTTACTTTAAATTGGTTTTGTTGTAATGTCGGCTTTTCTTATCTGATTACAAAATATACTTAAATTTCAAAGCAACACTTTACCAGCCATTGTGACTTCAAAAAACAATACATTATACCTCTGGGAGACTGACAATCCCTTTTCTTTGCACTTACACTACATAAATCTTGTGCTGAAACTCCTTAAATTATTGCTAATTGCTTTATTGACAATTTCGCTTTTATGACGGCTAAAATATTCACATTAAGTTTACGTAAGAAGCTTCTAGAATTTCCTGGCGTCCTAATTTCTGTGAGGCCTGGCGCACCCTTATCTCGATATAAGAGGAGCATTGTGACGAGTCTTCGGGGTCGACAGGTAAATTTATGTCGCCTCTCGGGTGCAGATTCAGAAGAAAAGAACACCCGATTCTTTGACTGCTGTAGAACTTCAACTTACCTTTTCAGTCAAAGTGATGCATAAATCATAATTAAAACAAAATAATAGGTCAGACATCTATTTGGATTAAATAAACTATTTTCTAATTAGAAAAAGTCTATCGAATGATGTGCTTTTTGGTATCATACATGGTTATAGATGATCAGAAAAAAATCTAAAATGATGATGCCAAATTGTCTTTGGGATTGAAAGGGTTAACCAAATCAGTTAGGGCCAATTTTTATTTGCAAAATCAAGAATTCCGATAATCTTATTTTTTACAAAGTAGTTTGAAAAAATCAGATTATCCGAATTTCGGCGGAACTTTTACAAGTTAAGCATATGGATGGAATAATGTATATAAGAATATATGTATATGGTTTGAGCAGAGTGATATTATAGGAGCGTGGATAGGTGGAGTTCGGATAAATAATAGATGATTGGAGATAGCTACTGGTTTAAATAATTTATTAAAATATTTTTAATAAAATATTTTTCTGTTAGTTTTATATTTTATTGTAAGATTTATTTACTTTATGTAAAATATAACGATCTAAAAGCCTGGTTCGAGTTAATTAAGAAAAAATTGATTTTAGTGGTCAAAAGAGTAATATTTCCCATGTTTTTTTTCTTTTGGTTACTTATAAAAAAAGCAAATTTTAATCTTTTTTTTTTTTTTTAACCTTGTTTTTAAGCTTATATGTTCAAATGATGATTATATATTCAAAATGCTACATAAAACTTCTCTTATGTAAAGTTTTGAATAGTAGATATTTAAATAAGAAAAATGCAAATCATGTAACATCGGAACACATATGTGCATTTTACTTTCGGCCCTTATAATTATTCTTTTTATCCAATATTATCAGACATAATTTATATTTATTGTATAACTTTAATGAATACATATTTTACAGTCGATAACAGTAAAGAGTCATTGTTTAATGACTCTCGAAATTTGAAATGTATCTATAATTTTATTTGACAAATTTTATCGATGTGTATGAACAGATACAAACAAGCTTTCCGAAAAACTGATTAGGCCAAAACAAATTTATCTTTGATAAGTCTTTTATAACTAAAACAAAAGACAAATTAGTTAAATAGTTATCTTAACCAAAATTTATTGATATTTTTTATTAAAATAAGATATTAAGAAGATAACATAAAGATAAAGAAAGTTATCCGAAAAAAGGTATCTAAAAGGGTCTCAAAAAACTGTTGGAAGAGGGGACAAATGAGAGAAAAACTAAACAGGATTAAATTAACAGTTTTCTTAAATAAACGTTTGTTTTCAGTTACTTTTCTAATTGCACAGTTATATAAGAAACTTTTTGCTGGCACTCGTCTTATAACTAAAGGTAGGTGAAGAAAGTTATAGAATTAAAAGAAGGGGTTAGAATTGATGAACGTGGGTCTGGAAACGCCATATTGTATATTAATAGGTTTGTCAAGGTGTTTTCAATATACAAAATAGAAACTAACCGCATTCTTCTAAACAGTACATGATTCTTTTGGAGAGGATTCATTCATCAAGTTTATTTCCTTAGCATCCCGCTCTTAATTAAACCAATGCATGGTTTTAAGAGTTGAAAGTTTTCGCGAGAAAAAAAAATTGAAAAGAATCATAAACCTGTGACCATTTTTCAAATTTATATACATCCCCAGTCTCTTTCACACATGACATAAAAATCTTACAAAATAATGCAGTAGTATGGGGATGATGAATGTTAAATCTGCTGAAATCCAAAGTTTTACTTTTGTTTTTCTCGTGCGACGAGTTCAACCCAACCAAAATAAAGTTAGAATGTTACAAAATTTGATGCGTGGTTTCACCATAACATTGGTTGATATTAGCTACAATGACTGTGTAGGGGAAATGTTTTATCAAATTTTCGATATTCGGTTCAACCGTTTCTCGTTTTTTAGCATCCAAAATCTGAAAAATACTTCAACATTCTGGTCCCATTTCAGTTATACCATGAGTCATTATTCGGTGGAAATAAGCAAAAAATTTTTTTTAGCTGTGTTATGACGCTCAAGGCTGCTTCAATTGCCACCTCAGATGTCGGCGTAAAGTACTATTCATCGTTAGAAGCACTCATTTATATATCTCTACCCCGATCCCGATTCAACCAAAGAAAGACTAACCAGACTCAGAGGCAAACAGAGCCAATTGAAACCATATTTAATATACTATTAATTTCAAAATTATGTAATAATAAAAAATCTCATTCTAATTCAATCCTATTAATTTACTACACTGTAAAAAAAATAGAAATGTTCTTAAGCAGATACAGTACATATAATTTTCAGAAAAGTTTCCGAGAAACTTTTTCAACAATATTCAGAAACATTTTTGAGCATTTTAACCCTTTCAGTCCCAGGTATGCCATTTGGCAACATCACTTTCAATTTTTTTTTCCAAATGTTTATGTCCCGTTATGACATCCAAACACACATCTTTCGATTCTTCACACTCTGTTCTTTTAGACAATATTTTAATTTAATCTCAATATAAATCAGAACTACTATTTTTTTTTATTCAGAAAATATCTAAAAAGCGTTTCACCTGATTTTTTAAAAGTTCACTTCAGTTCCTCATATTTAAAACACAATTTAAACTACTTCGTTTAAAATAATTATGAAATTTTTTTTTAATAATATGGTCAGATACCTTAAAATAAATAACTCGAAGTGTTTTTAGGTAATATATATATTTTTATTTTGTTGTTTTCCACAGTTAAAAAATTTTGGCATTATTTAAAAAACCATATAATAAATTAAAATGAATTTTTTTCTTATGGAAAACTTATTTTTTGACCTAAAATAAGCTTATTTTGTGAATATCAGATGTTTCTGTAGTGTAGTAAATTTTTGGGACTGAAAGGGTTAAAAATTCTTCTTTCCACTATTTTCCAGTATGTATCCTATTTATAGAATGACTGAAAGTAGAAAGGATTCGAACCTTGTCACTCCTGAGAAGTTTTAATCACGTAGCAAAGCCTTAACCAGTAGGCCACATAAAATTACCATAACTGCGTCATCATTTCCAGTCTATACTGCGTGCCAACCTTTATCTTGGGTAAAAACAAAGAGTAAAGATACAGAGGGAAAAGCGTGATTGGTCCTTTGTTTGGAAACTCCAGTAAGGTAATATTTACATACAAAATGATCTGAATACAATTTAACCAAAATACCACTTTTCATTTCGATAAAATTGCCAAATTTTCTCAAATAATATTCAAATATTAGTTTAAATTCAAATATTAAATATTAAAGTTTAGACTTAAATTTTTAATATTCAAATATTAAAGTTTAGACTTAAAATTTTAATATTCTAATATTAAAGTTTAGACTTAAAACGAAATTAATGTTTTACACGTGTTTTCTGAATGGATTCACAAATTTATTATAAAACGCTTTACATTCGCGGAAGGATCTTCTACATAGCATATTTCTATTTACTCAACTTAGGTTGGCAAGGACTGTAGTTGACATAAATGGAATCATTTGATCTTGCGTCATAGGCATTCAGCTTTTTAATATCGGACATAAAGAAAATTATTTTCTTGATCGTAAACATGTGCCTTATTAGAAGGGCTTTAATTCTGTGGACCTTAACCCGGCAGAACTCGCGCTAACAAAGCATAGACTAAAAATCTTCTAGATCGGGAGCTCAATCTTATGCTTAGCGCCTCCTAAGTGTCGAACGGAACTAACACACCATTAACGATTGATTTCTGATTGGCATAATTAAACTTTCCGATTGCAGCTCTGTTTCTTCGAAATGTACTATAATACGTAAGATTTTAATGGGTAATTAAAATTTTCGATCTTAGCGCTACCTAATTCTTGAGAAAGAACTAAAAGACGCTAATTTATATTTTTTTTAGCTTGGTATATTCAGAATTTTATTTAATACGTTGGCTGCGACGATAGCGATTGAAAACTTTCATCGGTAGCAGGCAGACATTTGTTAAATTACAACCAAGTTGATATATGCAATACAGAATTTTAATTTGTTTGTTTCATTTTCGTTCAATATATTAAATTTTTGTTAATTTTTTAATTCCTTATATTAAACCTAGAGATAAGTTTAACTAAAACTTCAATCCCCATTTTAATTACAATTATATTATACCAAATCCTTTGGCAACGATGCGTTGTCGTCAAAAATATAGTTTATTTCGTCACTTGACCATGGTTCTAAATTACAAGGTTGATTGACTGTGCTAAAGCTCCGAAAGGAGGTTAGAAAAAAGCAGCCGTAAACCATTACATTAGTTCCCTTAGACACAATTGGGGAAGTTAGTGTCCATATCAATTTCAATATAGAAAATCCTTATAATGGTAATTCAATTAGAGTTTCAGATCTTAAAGTGTATTTAATCTATCTGGGGTCCATTAGACCCCAGGCGAGTGCTGCCGGGTTAAACAGTTTATGTTCCTTATAGTATCTACGGTCCTTGAAGTAAATGAATGCGCATTATTAAAACGAAAAATAAAGAATCTTCCATTAACAATAGGTCTTTCATATCTTCAGAACATTTCAGTTAGGGCATCAAAAGGTTTCTGAAATTTATTTCAGTGTGAAGACTACAATTTTTTCATAGGAAAACTAACTCTGAGTTTGAGAAGACCTCTGTATTTAAAAAAAAAAACTCTCGGAATATCCCATTCCTCCCGCCTATTTTTCACACCCAAACGAGTGCTTCAAACTGAATAAATGAAGAGTCGGCTAAGAAGAAACAGTGCCATAAATATGAAGGTTTCGCCATCCCTTTTTTTTTAAAGTTAAATATAACGAGATGTGTTGCAGTTTGGCGACGGGAGTATGAGTCGTCAGAAAATTTCAAGGGTAATGGAATGAAATTCTATCTAAAATAAATAGAAATTCGTCAGTAAGTTTTTTCTTAAGGTAGGCGAGTACCCAAAATTCTAAAATTTTTACTATTACTTTAATCTTTTCCAAATTTGGCATAGTGATTTCAAATATAATGAACAATGCTTTTTGGGCAATTTTTTTTTATTTTAATATAATTGATTTATTTTAAACGGTGTTTTTCAACTAAAAAAAGGGGTTTACGCTAACACTTTTAGAATAAAAAGTTTTACATTAATTTACTTGAAATGTTTTACAGATGCTATTTCAATATATATCTGTGCCATGAACCTCTAACATCTGGTGTAAGTATACAAGTTTTTTTTTTAAATGTCCAAGTGTAAGTTAATCGAAAAAACTTTTTTTGGGTGGTTAATTTATAACATTTTTCTTTATAACTTCTTTTCTTGTAATTTGTATGTAACTCTAGAGGGTTAGCATGCATCAGCTCAAAATGAAGAATTTAACACATAATTAATGTTTATAGGTTGACAATTCAATGTGGTAGACTTGTAAGCGTAAACCTCTTTTTTTTAGTAGAAAAACACCTTTTAAAATAAATAAATTATATTTGAATAAAAAAATGCCTAAATAGTATTATTCATTATATTTGAAATCACTATGCCAAATTTGGAAAAGATTAAAGTAATAGTAAAAATTTTAGAATTTGGGGGAATTTTGGGTATATTCGCCTACCTTAAATAAAAAACTGAATGCGAAGATACAAACTATCTCAGATTGCATTTTCATTAACCCCTTACCTACGATTTTGTAAATGCACTAAAACTTTAATTTTCGAATATAAATTAAGTTTTTAATATTATCTTATTCGTACAACTTATTTGTCCTACATAAATTGTTCAGGACTACGGTCTTCACTTATCTTATATTTTGTTTCCTTAGATTAAGTTAAACATAAAGATCATTTTCAGCGGCAAATTTTGTAGACAACAGTTTTGAATTGATTCACTCTTAAAACAAAAGAGTGAAATCCACTCCAGAAGGATAAGTGCATTTTCGACACTGGAAAGGAGTGAATATTAACTCAGACTGAGTTAAAATCACTCGTTTGAAGTGATCCTGTAGAACGTTTAACACACAAAGGATCCACTCCTTTCGGGGAATTGCATTTTCAAGACTGGAGGTGTGAAAATTAGCTCAGACTGAGTTAAAATCGCTCGTTTGTTTTAAGAGTGTTGATAAAACAATACTTTCGATAATATCGATAAAAATCCCCAGCTTTTGTGTTTAGATCTGCCCACTATGAAATCACGTGGATGTCGCAATTATATCAGCGCATGTTGTGATTGTATTCATGTATACAAGATGCGTGTTGCACTTGTCCTTTGATTTTCCATATTTAATACCTTTTACATATACGTGATATTATAATAAAACAAGATGCATCTTACGATTTCGGTTCATGACAGACTACACAGTAGGAGTACACAGGCCCTGCAGCAAGTAAAACATATAACTTAGGACTTCCCAATGCTTTTTGAAAATATTGTCTAATTGGTAAAACAGCACCATTTACTATATTGCATTTAAATTTTCTATAATTTCCTGATATTCGTCGTTAAATTAATAATTGTATTCCGTGCATGCAGTGTTTATGAGTTACATTAAAAGGATTAAAAGTTTAAAAAATAAAATATTTTGAGCAAAAAATTAAATCATAAAAACAATAAAACAAAATATCATAAAATGAGCACCATGTTTTCAAATAGTTTCAAAGATTTTTAACTGCATAGTCAACTTAAGTAGAACTGGAGCATTATATCACCAATTTTGAAGAACGTAATAAATACAGCAGAAGTTCTCGGTAATTTATTGTCTAAGTAATTCGCCGTAGGTTGGTTGGTAGGCATATATTTTCAGGATTGTGTGCTTGGTCAGAGACCCACTTATAAACCTTCGTCAAGTAAGACAGACACAGCCGGCCCGCTGGCGCAATAGTTAGTGTACTAGCCTTTGGAGCGGGTGGGCTCGGGTTCGAATCCTGGTAATGGCATGGATGTTTATGCTTGTCAATAAATGTTGTTATTTGTCGATGTTAAGTTATTAAAAGTTTAAAAAATTAAATATTTTGAGCAAAAAAAATAAATCATAAAAACAGTAAAACAAAATATCATAAAATGAGCACCATGTTTGTTTATGTGTTTGTGACTTGTGTCGTCCTTCTTTGTGTGTCTCTTGTGACTGTCTCTTCTGGCGAGCTGGGGAATGGGCTATAAAGATTACACTCTCCCTTCTAGAGGGCGCATCCACTGTCATTTGTCAAGACAGACACAACACACACATACGTGGCAGATTCTGCCATCTATCGCCACCTCCGCAATTTAGACATATACCTAAAGGGGGCAACTCTACGTATCATTTTAAACAGCTTGTAATTATATAGAGGAAACAAGAAAAGCTGTACATAATAACTTTAGAAAGCTTACTCATATGAATAGGCAGCCAAATTAATAAAAATATATTATTTAAACCAAAAACTTTTACATTCCTACGAACCTGCAGTGTTCTTATTTCAAGTAAAGAAATATGATAAGGTTGGTGTCACTATGCCAAAATACTCTCAACACGTACAGACACTTTAAAAGAATCTTCATTAGTGCTCTTTTGAAAAAACAATTATCTATCATAATTTCTTGCAATAAGATGTTTGTTTATTTAAAAAACGTCACTTTCTAGCCATACGAGGGCTGTCCGTGACGATCATCGTAATTTTGATCCGGGGCCAAGTGACGAGCTGCTGCTTGGAACCCGTTGATGTAACAATAAATACTCGCGTTGCCGGAAACTCGGCAAACACATACAATGAAAAGTTCATAAAATACCTAGTTTAACGTTTTTTTGTTGTTGTTAATTCAGTTAGTTTCATCAGTAGTTCCCATGTTTGCGTTAGTCTTTGATGGAACTTAAGGGGTCATAGGAGTCTTAAAAATGTGCAAAGAAGGTACTACAAAACATAGTTTGATCTTTCATGTCATTTTTGAACTACTCATTGTATGTGTATAATTTTTTATATGTAATTCTACAAGATTTATTTATTATAAAACAAGTTTTAAAATTTATGAAACTTTAGCCAAAACTAAAATAAATGATATTAAACATGAAGCCATTTGAACACATTGTGATTAGGCTTGCGCGGCAAATTCTGAGGTCTAAAATGAAAAAATGACCAAGAAAATGACTTTATATTGAACAAATATGTACAACCAAAGACTTATCCCTAAATTCTTAGCCCAATTAGAAATTATTTTTAAAAAAATTTAAAATCAAAATTTTTAAATTTTTATTAATTTTTTTTAGAAAAAAGTTCTTAAAATAATGTCTAACTAAAATTGAGCTGAGAATTTAGGTATAAGTATTTGTTTGTACATATTTGTACAATATAAAGTCATTTTCTTGGTCATTTTTTTTCGATTTTGACCTCACAATTTGCCTCGCAAGCCTAATCACAATGTGTTCAAATAGCTTCATGTTTAATATCATTTATTTTAGTTTGGGCTAAAGTTTCATAAATTTTAAAACTTGTTTTATAATAAATAAATCTTGTAGAATTACATATAGAAAAATTATATACTCATTTATTGAGTAGTTAAAAAATGACATGAAAGATCAAACTATGCTTTGTAGTATCTTCTTTGCACATTTTTAAGACTCCTATGACCCCTTAATTCCCTCTGTCCAAATCTTTATATGGATATAGCTATGTGGATATAATGAACAGGAGACGTCACGTGAATTCAAACGAACGGGAACCGAGTGAAGCGAGAGGTGGAGAGGATATATGGGAAGACAGCCATCTTTGTCTACCTATTGTCATATAGTTTGCTATTGAAGAATTTACGATTTTTCTTTCAAAAAAATTTGATCACATTACGGAAAATGATTGCACATATGTATATTTCTAATATGCTCATTAGATATATATGCAATATTTAAAATACAATAACAAATATACAATTAAAAATGTGTGATATTCAAATTGGTTCCTCTGGAAATTTTTAATTTCATTATAACCTCCCAAGGATGTTACCCCAGAAAAGGTAAGTACAGGGTGAGGCAAACAAAACCGGCCCCGAGCTAGAGATGGGAATACGTTAAAATGCTTTGCGAGAAAAACTCTTGAAGCCGCCTGAAACCTGTTTTTGCATTGGTTGGATCGGATTAGCATCACATTAGAGCTACTCATAGACTAGTGGCGAATTCAGATCTTAGTTCGTATTGTATGAAGACGTCCCATAATGCAAATTTAGGGTCTTGCAATCAATTTAGAATGTTTTGTATTACCAAATACAAAAAGGTCCGATTCTCTAGGATAAATAACGATCGAAACAATCAAATAATCACTAAATCTTGATCAGCTCTACTAACCTTGTTTATATTCCATTTCAACTAGCTTTTAAGGGGTCATAGGAGTCTTAAAAATGTGCAAAGAATATACTACAAAGTATAGTTTGATCGTTCATGCAATTTTTTAACTACTCAATATATAAGTACTATAATTTTTATATTTAATTCTATAAGACTTATATAATATAAGACAAATTTTAAAATTTATGAAACTTTAGCCAAAACTAAAATAAATGATATTAAACATAAAGCTATTTGAACACATTGTGATTAGGCTTGCGCGGCAAATTTTGAGGTCAAAATTGAAAAAATGACCAAGAAAATGACTTTATATTGTACAAATATGTATAAAAAAAGACTTATACCTAAATTCTCAGCTCAATTTTAATAAGAAATTATTTTTAAAAAAATTAAAATCAAAATTTATTTATTTAATTTTTTTTTTTTTTTAGAAAAAGTTCTTAAAATAATTGCCAATTAAAATTTAGCTGAGAATTTAGGTATAAGTCTTTGTTTGTACATATTTGTACAATATAAAGTCATTTTCTAGGTCATTTTTTCAATTTTGACCTCAAAATTTGCCGCGCAAGCCTAATAACAATGTGTTCAAATAGCTTTATGTTTAATATCATTTATTTTAGTTTTGGCTAAAGTTTCATAAATTTTAAAATTTGCTTTATATTAAATAGAGCTTATAGAATTGCATATAAAAAAATATACTTATAAATTGAGTAGTTAAAAAATTACATGAAAGATCAAACTATGCTTTGTAGTACCTTCTTTGCACATTTTTAAGACTCCTATGACCCCTTAAAAACGTAGCGTAGTTGCCGGCAAATAAGTCGCCAAGCGTTTGCTTGGGCTTAATATTGAAGCGATCAATAGCTTCAGTGAGTAAGCCTGTTTTTGTATCGGTTTTAGACTTGGCAACCTTTATGTCGTATTCTAATCTCCATCTCGGGGCCGGTTTTGTTTGCCTCACCCTGTAGTTACCTTTTCTGTGAATAAAAAAAATATTGATTTTCTTGGAAAGAGTTCTGCATGGGGGACAAGTAATTATAGAAAATTTTCAGGCATAAATTATAAAAGTAAATTGAGAGCAACGAGCATATATACGCTAGAAGGCAAAAGGACTAGAGCAAATCGAATGCAATTGTTGAAATTTACTTAGAAGATGATAAAGCAGTAGAATAAAAAATAGTAGAACGAGTATACGAGGTATAAATAAAAAAAAAACAAGTTATATGCGAGATGTAAGACATTAAATTTGATATAGTTATCTATAAATGATTTATTCACTATTAAGTGCGGAAAAATTTACAAGCATATGTTGTGTAATTGAGCGAAGCCTTTTAATTAAATAAATAGAATTTACACATTCAGTGGGATCTTGGGGATGTACCTACTTTAATGAGCATCCGGCTTATAATTTTCACAATTGCATTTGTAATTTGCTAAGTGTTTAGTACAGTGTAAATAAACTAATTTCCTTTAAAGCTAACGCCATTAGCTCTCATTTAATCGTGTAGTTTTAATCATGATTCTGTTCTCGTAGATGGCAGCACCACATTTTAGTCGTTATTCTGCTCTCATAGATGGCAGCACCAAAATGAATAAGATTTTTCGTTCTAACCTGAAGCTTGAGTGAAGCATGCGAATCGGCGATTAAATGAAATATTAATAAACAACAGAAAATGTTTATGTTATTGCTTAGAAATCAGAATTCAAAAATTACAAGAGGAGCATTCCACAGTTTCGTGTGTCACATTCTTACCCATTATTTAATGTATTGATAATTTCTTTTTTTACGTGTTAAGGAAATCTAAAGCAGCTTAAGAGGACTCCCTTGGGATTTCACATCTTGAAAATCGTAATGTTATTCCTATGGAGAATATTCGCAAGTCAATTACAGCCACAATTTTATTAAAAGGTTACTAGTTTCTTGTATCATTGTAAAGAACGAAAGGGACTAAAAGGCTAAAATTAATTTGTTTTGTGAAAATCACGTATTTAGTATTTTTAATAATTTTTTAAAATTAGAACTTAATGCTTACTCCATTTTTTACTAACTTCAAAAAATTATTAAAAATACTAAATATGTGATTTTCACAAAACAAATTAATTTTAGCCTTTTAGTTCCTTTCGTTCTTTGCAATGATATACAAGAAACTAGTCACCTTTTTTTAAAATTGTGGCGGTAATTGACTTGCGAATGTTTTCCATAGGAATAACATTACGATTTTCAAGATGTGGAATTTCAAGGGTGTCCTCTTAAATGACGACTGATATATTTTCTTAAGTATCTAATGAAATTACTTAACAAATACAAAAGTTGCTATGTTGATAAACTATGCAGATTTTTTTTTTCATTTTCATCTTATCATTCTGTGTGCTTCGATTTTTCAACTCTTTTTTTCCTTTCTTCTTTTATTGTTTAAGATATGTTTGCCGAGATATGAAAATAATCATGAAATTATGTCTTTCCACATCCGCCTGTATCTGCATTTTAAGCAATTCCATAAATACTCAATTTTAAGTACTCAATTCAATAAATAAAGCAATTTCATTAAAGCTGATGAATTGTAAAAAAAAAAAAATATGTTGTTATACAGAAGACATGACTTTCTTGGTGGGGACAAGTTCGCCGAAAACTGCGACCTTAGATCTATTGTATTCAGAAATTATACAGAAGAAAAAAATTCTAATTTTTGAAAAATAATTTAATAAAAAAAAACTTTATAAGGTAGCAACGGGAGTTATTCAGAAATTTGTAATTTGGCACAGTTCTAAAGATGCTAATTTTTAATTTCACATTCATGATCAAATTAAATATTTTTTTTAACTTTTACTCTGAATAAAAAATTTTAATTTTGAATTGTTCCTTAATAGCCAGAAAGACCTATTGTACAATTTTTGGCAAAACTTTGATTTTAACTATCTCATAATCCTTCATTTGTATTACCCAAAGGTGCTCAGAAAAATGATTTTACTACGTTAACGCAATTCTGTTACTTTTTTACGTATTAAAATCGCTGGAAAAAAATGCATTCTGAAATATTTTTAAGGTATTTTGTTTCCACACTAAATAAATTGGTTCAATTACAAAATTTTTAAATAATATTTTACTTTGTATTTTCTACTTCGCTCGCAATCACAGAAAGTTCATAAAATTATTACACAAAAATAAATATTTTTTTCAAGAATTTTATTTTTATTTTAAATAAAGTTTCTCGTGCGTTTGATGTCATGGCAACAGTGAAAATATTGAATAAAAAATGGAATTCACATGTTATTTCAATGTAGATTAAATTTTTAGTTATTTAAATTTTAAATAAACTTCTAATTAAAAATTTTTAATGAAATTTGGAATGTAGCCAAAACTGATTTTTTGCTTCAAAATGACGTATGGTATGGTATGATACATATATATTCCAGCTTGTGTGCTTGTTCATAGAACCGCTTATAAGCTTTCGTCAAGTGGGACAGACACAGAAAGAAATTTTACAGTCACAAAGAAATGAATAACACATAGACAAATAACAACATTTATTGACTTTCACAAACATCCATGCCTGACCGGGATTCGAACCCGACCTAAGCAGTTTCAAAGGTTAGCACACTAACCATTCAGCCAACGAGCCGGCTCAAAATGACGTATCCCACTTGTTTGTCAGACTTGCGGTTCGTTCTGTGATAGTGGGTGACAGACAGACGGACGGACAGACGGACAGACAGACGGACTGAACGATTATAAAACCTTCCACTTTTTACGTTATAAACGTAGTGTGGAAGCTAAAAAACAGGGGATAACTAAAATTTAAAGGGAAAAAATTGGAATCTTTACTTTTGAATAAATTATAACAATAATTCTTTCAAAATTTTGAAAAAAAATTTAATTAATTTTGGAACATCTAAGAATAGCGTAAAGAATTTAAGGTAAATTTATTTCATAAATTTTTGGCGGTGAATTTTATTTTACCATGTTTTTTTTATATTTTCATTTAATTAGAACAAACGTCATTTAATTCTTCAAAAGATATGATTCTTCCGTCTAATAATAAATAAGTGGAAGCGCAACTTAGAAAAAAATCACAAGCTGATGATTTCAAATGGAATCATTGATGGGAATGAAAGAGTTTAAATTATGCGCTCCCCTAATTGTTTTGAACAGTGTATTTCATAGCTGATTCTATTTATATTTTTTTCACATTAAAAAAGATTTCGCGGTAATTAATACTTGAAGCTTAACAATTTATTTAGATTTAAAATCTCTACATAAATTTTACTTCGATTGTTTCAAATAGCGCAACAAAATTCCCAATATAATGGACATCAAATTAAAAATTACGAAGTTTCTTGTGAAATATTCATATTTATTTCTTTAAAAATGGATCAGTAGCTGGTAAGTATTAAGAGTCTGTCTCATATAAGCTCAAGTTTTCATGTTCGCGCTTTTGCTGAGTAGTCATATTTTCTGGATGGGAAAATCGTTGGCAAGCATATCATATGATTATGTGGCATGCCAAAAATCTTGATTACCCATATGGAGTGGGTTCTCTCCTCAAAATTAACCCTTGGCATAGTTTAACATAAACAGAGAGCTAAGATTCCTCGTTTCCCGAGTGTCGAAATTGGTAGCGAGAATCACCTAGATGGTGATACAAAGAAGTGACCCTCAATTCTGTTTAATATGTTGAGTCTATAAAGTCTAAGCGGTCAATAAAGCAATCCAGTTGGAAAAAAATCTATTTCTTAAAAGATACATTTAAATCTTCCTGATTCAATGTCTTTTGGGGGCCTTGACCCTTCACTTGACCCTCTCATCGCAGGACCCTCACACGAAGGGCACCCAAAAATAGCCGTTTTTGTTCTTAGCCAACGAGCGTAGGGCGCCCTTTGTTCTTAGGTATTGACCATTGCTTGCTTCTGTTAAAAGAATCTTAGTTCCTAAGTTTGGTTTTGGAGATGAGAGCAACATATAGATGGTGGTTGATGAGAAGCAATGAAGGAGTCTAGTGGGTAAGGAGGTTGTCTTGGATAAAGATGGTCCCAGGTTCGTGTCCGGGCAATGCCAATGTAACTGTTGTCTTAAAAAAAGGCTATGTAGGGGAGAGTGTTGTACCTTGGGACAATTTTTACATTTTTAATTTTTTTCTTCGATAATTATAGTCAAAATAAAAATTTAAAAGCAGCATTTCAACACACCAATATATTCCTCTATAATATATATATTTTTTAAATTCTGGCAGATTGAAATTAAAAAATTGCCACTCATTTAAAGCAGAGAGGATAAACTGTCCCAAGGTACAACATGGTGTTGTACCTTGGGACATACTTTATAATTCAGTCAATAGTCATACACTTGAACTAATTTGTGTCAGGAAACAAACTTTATTGTTTTTTCAAGGAAATACACAAATAAAACATCATAATTCAAGAATAATTTAAATTATACAGCAAAATTGCAAGTGTGAATTATTTAACATTATATGATGATACAATATGCTATACTGTCCCAAGGTACAACACACTACATGGTTTAAATAAAAGCAAGATAGTGGCCAATCTAAATGCATTATCATTATTTTCTCTTAGCCAAAATATTTTAAAATCTTCTCTTTTATGAAGAAAATAAAATGCAGTTAACTTTTTGTAAAAGTACAAAGGTAAAAAATTATATTAGAATGATAAAAATATTTACTTTGGGGTAATGAAATATTATTTTTTGTCACCAATTCATCAATTCAATGATGCTAGTGTTAAATTTTATTTTGTTGATGTCTGTTGGTTAAGGCTACTATTAGAAATAAACAATGTATGAATATTGCCAATAGATTCTTAGAAATTGTCAGTGTCCCAAGGTACAAGCGTCCCAAGGTACAACACTCTCCCCTACTTAGAAAATTCCATAGAGTTAAGAAAAATATTAGAGCGGGCCATGTATGTGCGCAGTAATGCACAAAAGAAGCAGGCTAGAGCGATGCCTTTTGGGATACCTCAGTGCCAGTTTCGGTTACTATGTCATGGGCAGTAGAACCGCTAAAGTGGTGCATTTTGGGAAAACGCAGTGCCGGTATGCTATGCGCAGTAGCTCGAAAAACCTGACAGCCCTCCTGCTTCAAACCATCTGAACTGATAGACCCTCTACTCCTCTTTCCTAACTCTTTGGAAAATCCAGGTCCAACAAATAATGCCTCTTGCAGAGGGTTACGACTCGGTTGCATTATCGTCGCACTAGAGCGTCCCGATGGCTATTGGGTAGTAATTTGGAACCACCATTCAAGTGATGAGCTAACGCTTTCTCCAAACAGAGAAAGAACACGATTAAAATCTAAAGTTGCGGGGCCTTATAGAATAGAAAGAAATACGATTTGTATTAAAATCTAAATTAGAGTCAAATCCAAACTTCACGTTGTAGTTTGCCTGGGCGTACCACATGAATTAGCCGACTTTCAAACTGGAAGCCTCACTTTTTTTCGTGACAAACATCTTAATCATACTCTAACCTTCATTAATATGGGGAAGGAACAGAATGAATTTCGATCAAGGGTACGGTATAGAGAATTATCCGACTGTCTATTTCGGTCCTCATTAGGTGTTTTAACAAGGCAACGTAACGCTTCGCAGTTTTTAAACAACGCTCAGTGCTCAGATGGCGAGGTCATCATGTTCTACTATGGTGAATCAGTTGAATGTGCGCGACCTCTCTAAGTCAGTTAGGTCTGAATGGTATTTTTGACAAGCCTCAGTTTGTAAAGTTTAGATTTTTTTTTAATATAAAACTTTCTTTATTACCTCTTTTAGCTTCCATACTACGTTTATAACGTAAAAAGTGGAAGGTATTACAATCGTTCAGTCCGTCTGTTTGTTCATCTTTCACCCACTTTCATAGCCGAAACTACACATGCTATGATCAAGTGTGATAAATAAAAGAATTCAGCGCATCGAAATTCGAAGATATTGAAGGAAAAAAATCGATTTCGGAGTACTTTAATTATTTAAAAAGCTGCAAAATTTAATGTTCATTTAAAAAGCCTAAGAAGCCATTTTATAAGAATTAAATCACCATTGCCATTCGCTACAATCTCTCAAGATCTTTAATTCTTTTAAATAATAAATGAAAAGAAATTTATTTTTGAGACATCAATTCGTTTGAAATGACGTCAAATTTATAGCACTAAGATATTCTTTGTTTGTATGTTGATATGAAATGTTTTGGTTCGATTTAAAAGAGAGGAATATTACCTATTTATTCTTTGAAATATAAACAAATTTTTGCAAACGATAATTATTATTAAATTATGGAAGTAAAATAAATTAAACTATTCCAATTTAGCGTGTAAATGCTCATAATAGAATTAATATTGTATTTGGCTGCTTTTTTCCTGTTGAACACAAATGTTGTGTGGAAGCGGGCTGAATGACAGATTGTGTTACAAACCTACTTGTTTTCTTTTAGATTACAAGAAATTTACTGCCGATCGTTTCTTCTACATTAGTTTAAAACATCTAAATAAGATTTTTATTGTATGGTTGTTTTGCAGGCTGTATTTAAAAGCTTCCTTGAAGGTGTTAATTCTACGCCTTTTTGTACCGGAACTATAGTGTTGAATGGAAAACCCCGTTTACTAAGATTTATAACACGCACCTGTGCTGACTGGGTCGCCACTTTCATGTATTAGACTACCAATTCTTAATATTGTTTTGAAAGGAAAGACGGAATATATTAGTGAAATGAGTTCGTTAAAACTTTAAAAAATCTTATTTCCTACAACAAATCCGAAAATTGAACCCAAAAGTTTAGCACAATCTCAAAAGATATGCCTCCTACAATTTTTTTTTTAAATACAAGGATATAGATACCTTATAGGTTTTAAATAAATTGCCATTTAACTTTAATAATTTATTTCAGCATAAATGCAAATTTAGTCATATTAGTCCGTAAAACTGTTTTAGTAAAACGCTCTTCAATATCTTGTCCAATTTTTTAAAAAATAATAACATAATAAAAACGCAGGAGATAAACAATGAAAACAATTTTGTCCCAAATTAAATTCCCTAAAGCAGAACAATTAACAAACACTCATTAGAATTAAACATTCAACTATCCATACTGCGCATGCCCAAGAAATGTGACGTCACCATCTTCCAGGTAAACAAAAAAACTCTTGGCACTCTTCACTTCGATTCGAGGCGGGAGAGCAGACGATAGTAGAAAAAACATTTTTCCTCGTGACGGAAATCTCACGCAGTGTTGACATTCGGAGTTGTTTGTGTTCCTGTCTGCTAAAACATGGATTTCGAAGTGTCATGACATGGGACAAAATGCCGCTGTTATGGATATTATTTTTTGTCGGTGTCCGAGAAATTGGTAAGTTAATGCTTAATTGTTTTTTAACGTATCAAATCTGTAAACATGCTCACATGGAATGTTCAACAAGTCTGAAGAAATTATGGTAATTCTGTTTAAGTTTGTTGTAATTTTGTGGTTTCGAAATTTCAAACAGCAGACATGTTCCCTTTATTAAGTTTTCTTAAGGGGGTCCAGTACCTTCCTAAAATTTTTTAATTTATGAACTTATTATATTCAGATTTTATGTACTGGTACAGCTTGCAAAAATAAAATCTTTTTGCAAAAAAAAATTGAAAATGACTCGGTATTTTTAAAAATTTAAGTTTTTCAATTTTTTAATAATTTTTAAATCCCTAATCCTCCCTTATTTTTCGTCTTTTATCACTACATTTTTTATATGAGTTCCCTAATAATATCGTTATAAAAATATGTCTCCAAGTTTTAATCAAGGTTCAATTTTTTTAATAAAATACTTTTGGAAATATTACTAAAAAAATTTACAAAAAAAAGTAAAATTTAAACTTTGAATTTGTTTTCAAAAATTCTGACAACATAAATGAAAGGTTTTAATGCATAGTTTTGTTCATTATACTTTTAGAAGGCTATAGAAATTTACAGAAACTTTTTATGTTTATAAATAAAAAGGAGTAGTATTTTTCACTATCATAAAATTTAAAAAACATTTAAATCCAAAAAATCATTAAATTTACACAAACATTTATTTTTGGAGAGTGCGTCTCATTCAAAAATTAAAAACTCAAAAACTAATGCATACAATTTTAAGTGTTTTTTTTTTTTGTGCAAAATATTAAGAAAGGTTCAAACGAATTAAAATTAATTATTTAAAAAAATAATAATAATAAAATTGAATTTTTCATGATTTTTGGGTATGGACCCGACATGTATTGAACGTAGAGGGAACAGCTGATCACTGCGATAAATTGGTTTTATACAACTAAACACATTTAACTAAATTTTAAAAATTCAAAAAATGTATTTAACTCCACATTGATCTCGCTCTCTTCGAAAACCTCCTGAAAATTATGAAAGTTGGAATTGGTTTAAAGAACGCCTGAATACCTACATTTCCTCTAAACCAACAAATATGCCATGTTTTAACAAAAAGGAGCTAAAAAATCAAAACCCAACTTTTTTTGTTGCATTTGTTAAAAAGTCAATCCTAAATCATGATTATTCTTTAACTTGGTACTTTGAATGATGCCCGTAAGTTTTAATTTAACTCTACAAAACCCCTAAAAATGATCTTAATTTTTTCGATAGTTTTCAGTTGGAATCAGATTTGAGTTTGTGATTAGTGACAAACGAACTCTAAAATTTATTAAACTTAATTAAATCTAACAAATTTGAAGAGTTTACATGCAAAACTCTCCAAACATTGAGTGACTCCCTCAAAATGAATTTACGATCGTCAAAAGTCGCTAAAGAACGATCTAAACAATATTTAATAATTGTACTTATAAAGAAGAAATTCTTAAAAAGTTGAGTCTTGCAACCCTACTTTGACTCTTCATTTCATTTTTACTGCTACGACTTCGATTTTTGGTAAAGGAAAAGAAGAAAATTTTTTACTTTATTTCTAAACCTAAATTATTTTAATTATAAAAAAATGAAACAAAAAATAATGGCCGTGTTTACAATGTATAAACAGCATCCTCAATGCTTAATTATCTTGTACAAAATATAATTTTTGAAGCTATGTATTACTTGTCGACAACATTACTTTAGTTTAGCTAAGGCTAAGACACTATATAATTCCTAACGAACAAAAAAAGGAGATTCATTCTCACATAACTATTGATCAATAAAATAAAAAATATCTTGAAATGTATTTATGCAATACTCAAATTTCAAAGTTCAAATAATATTTTAATTTCATTACATTATCGTAGCAGAGTGGACATTGAACCGTTTTCTAAGAATGAGCCATACATTCTCAAAGATATGGGAAAAAATCATTTTATCGATAACTTGATAATATATTTTGGAAATGTTTACGTTTGTAGTAATACTAATATGAAACTATAGCCCTTGTTTTATCTCATCATATAGTTTTCAAGATTTTTATGGAACTTCTTTGACTTTTTTTTTCCACTGTTAAAAGTTGTTTTCTTTTAAACTTTACGAAGTCTCCTATCTCGAAAATATACTACAAATTTCTATTTAAAAGTTTGTCACTCGTGCATTTGTGTTATGTTTTAAAATAATTTCAAGGGTTAAATTCAGTTCAACGGGTAAAATTTTTCATGGAATAAAAAGTCTTCAAATTTATTAAATTATATTTTTAATATTTATGTTATTCTTATTAGCTTCATAGTTTAACCTCTTGCAACCTGGCTTCCCCATTTGGAGACATTTTTTAAACCTTCCCACAAACAATAATTAACCAGTTAATTAGTCCCGGAATCGACCTGGTCCGATAGAAGAAGATTCAAACATCAGTTTTCAGCCTTTGATTGCAGGTATCAGTCATGTATTTCTCTAAAAGTGAACGAGGGTCAATACGATATTAGAGTTCTTAAAAAATATTCATTTTTTTTTCATATTTTTAAAAAAGTTGTTTCGGTAGTTATTTTTAAAGGCATTTTGCATTAAAAACGATGTTAAAATGAATTGTAAACTATAAATAAGTGATACGGCTTTTTTTACATTTATAACACAAAACTGTGCATTTTTAGCCCCTCTCAGTAACTATTAAACAGATTTTTTAAAAAATTACTTTACAAAATATACTCTTTAGCATATATTTGTATGAAAAGTATGGTTAGTTTAAGAATATATGTATAGGATTTTGCTCAGGTTTTAAGAAGTTAAATATCATCGGTCAAACGACAAAACAACGAATGTGCAAATTCAAGGGACTTTCGATTTTCGTAAAAGGTAGGCTTTATGCATTTTTCTATCAGTATGATGGTTTGCACATTCGCGGTTTTGTCATCGACGATATGCTATCGAATGAAAAAATTGAAATAAACTTGCAAAAAAAAGTTGAACTTTCTTATCTACGCATAGAATCGAATTGCATTAATTAATTAATTAATAATACGCATAAAATTTGTCGTTTTGAATGATAAACAACCAGAATGGAAATATTGACATTCAAAAACTAATATCAGTGGGAGACGTCAAGGTTTAGTATTTTTTTTTTCATTTCATGTTGCTTCCAAAAAATGTATCGTCACATATAGTATTTTTACAAATCACAAAAAAAAAACTTTACTTAAATCGCCTTTAAACGTAATTTTTTTGAGGTTTTTATTTTATAAACGCCTTTCTCAAAAGCGTTTAGAATTTTAAGTTCCATACTATCAAACACAAAATAATATAACTAAGTAGTGTTTATTTCGAAAGTTCTGAATCGATGAAGATTTCACAATTACATTTTTTACTTCATTACTTTGTCGTTTAAGTTCGACTCAGTGGGAGGCCTACCCTTGGCACCGTTTTATAAATCCCTTTGGAGGTTTATTAAATGTTATATTTATCGGGGATGACGATTGACAAATAAGTACCTGAAATAACTGTGTTTTAAGTATTCACTTGAGTTAACATGCGCACACAGCCACCTCAGGGCACAGGCGTGTAAGTTCATTCAGTGTTTCTAGCAGCAAATCTATTTTTTTTAAATACACAAAGTTTTTATAACTGCATTAAGTTTTTTTTCTTCTAAAAAAAGGTTTTAAAAACTTAGCGTAGAGATAGACGGACACAAAATAAAAAAAGATAGATCCCTAATGTGTCATACCTTAAAAAAAATAGGACGGTTAAAATATATCGATATACATAAAAGGCGACTTCTGTTTGTCTGTTTGTTTGTATAGGACGCGAAATATAAAGAACCACGCCACAGATCATCACGAAATTTGGCACAAAAATTCATCTCATCTCCACAACAAACATAGGCTAAGAATTTTTCGAATCGGACTATTCCTTCTATCGTTTTCGAAAGTTTATCCTTCTATCGTTTCGAAAGGGGGGGAATACACCACTTTCGCTGAAATCCGATCATTTTTTCCATTTCGTGATGCCTAGGCAGAAGCATTTAAATAAAACTTTTTAGAAAACAATTTGAATTGAAAATGTTTAATTTGTTAAATATATTTATATGTTTCAAGTGATGTAATCCTACAAGTCTCCGTTCTATTATTTTATTGTGCCTGTATGATTTTAATTATGAATTTTTTTAAAGCATTGTTAATTAAGCTTATACTGAACTATGTTGTTTTTTGAAGACCATCGCACTACAGATGCATATTAGGGTTTTATGTCTTCCTTTTTTCGCCAAATACTTTGCCAAACTTGGCAAGTTATTACAAAAAACGTACCAAATGAGCACATTTTTTTATTAGCTGATTGTGCGAAGGTCATCGCACGAGAGCTGAATGGGTGTGTTGGTAGCTATATCTTTTCCTAGCCAAATTCGCAAAAAAGAGCCAAATGAGAATAAAAAAATTATGATTTTTTATGTATTTAAATTGTTCATTAAATTATGACACTTTATCGGTGAATTTTATAGCGTTTTTAAAATTTTGAATTTATAAGGTAATATATGTAGCAGGATTCCGCACTTCATAACGAACGGTAACAGCAACATAAGCTTATTATTCTATAACGGATTAAGGGATAGATGAATTAAAGTGACCTATATAAAAAAATGCTAATCGTTTGCTGTTTGCTGGAGTAGCTTATTTTTAATTCTTCTTATTTTTTTTTACTTAAATATGTATTCTTTTTAATTTGAGCTTCTTATCAACGGTGTTTTTGATATGTAAAAGAAGCAGACCGTCGACAAGCCGGTATGTCCGTAGAGATAGACGGACAAATGGTAAAAAAGATAGGTGTACGATGTCACAAATTTCTATTAAAAATAATTTTTAAGATCCGACAGATAAAACCGAATTTGTCTCATTTTATCCTCCTTTAAGGGGTCATAGGAGTCTTAAAAATGTGCAAAGAAGGTACCACAAAGCATAGTTTGATCTTTCATGTAATTTTTTAACTACTCAATATAGAAGAATATTTTTTTTATATGTAATTCTACAAGATTTATTAAAAGAAATTTTAAAATTTATGAAACTTTAGCCAAAACTAAAATAAATGATATTAAACCTAAAGCTATTTGAACACATTGGGATTAGACTTGCGCCGCAAATTTTGAGGTCAAAATTGAAAAAATGACCAAGAAAATGACTTTATATTGTACAAATATGTACAAACAAAGACTTATACCTAAATTCTCAGCTCAATTTAAATTAGAAAATTATTTTTTTTTAAATGTAAAATCAAAATTAAAAAAAAAATTTATTAATTTTTTTTAGAAAAAAGTTCTTAAAATAATTTCTAAATAAAATTGCCTATGAATTTAGGTATAAGTCTTTGTTTGTACATATTTGTACAATATACTTTGCTTTATATACTATACCAGTGGTTCTCAACCTTTTAAAAGCTACCGCCCCTCTAAGGATTGGAAAAA
Source organism: Hylyphantes graminicola (assembly GCA_023701765.1). Classification (NCBI taxonomy): domain Eukaryota; kingdom Metazoa; phylum Arthropoda; class Arachnida; order Araneae; family Linyphiidae; genus Hylyphantes; species Hylyphantes graminicola. The sequence goes on along the minus strand of CM043113.1, from coordinate 67,265,700 downwards.
AATTCACCGTCCCCTTTGTGAAAATCTTGTAATTTTTTGAGGTACGAGGAAGAAGAATACTGAATTATTAATGGCCAAACTTGTAAGTAATTTTTTCACACCAAATTTATTTGAGGATAAAATTACTTTTTAAAAATTAAAATGACGTGCAAAAAAATTCGTTAAATGCGCTTTCATGTCTTAAAAGTATGCACACTGAATTGTATACTTGTATACTACAGCCAAAAATTATGCAATTTAAGAGTAACATCAATCAAAAACATCAGAGAAATGGTTGTGTTTGCTGGTTCAAAGCCAGTTATTTCTGAACATTTGGTAGAATGTTTTTAGAGATATTATTCCGCATTTCCCCTCATTCTACGATTTGGAAGAAGACATCTTTTTTCTGAAATTAGTTCAGTAACAGCAAAGTGTTGAATGTAAGCAAGTTTTTCATCAAAGGGTATTTCATTGCCGTAATGTCACTATCAAAATTCTGCTGCCAGTTAAAAAAAGTTATTTTAAGAAGAAACGACAGATTTTGTGGTTACTAAATTCAGATCTTCACTTTTATGTTGCAGACTCACAAAATTAAATTTCGCAGAAAAAAATCCGTCGTATAAGCAATATTCATCTAAAAAACTGCAGCAGTCTCTCTTAAAAACTACGTCTTTCTTTTCGAGAAATTCGAGTAAAGAACCGAGAACCTTTTAGGCAGGCACTTTTGGAGAGCCAGCGAACGTCGGTATGTAGAAGCAATTAAGTGATTGTAAGCAATTAAGTATCATTGTCACATTTTAATAACAAGAATACATGGGTAAATAAAAATCATTACATATGACACGAAGCAATGAAGATGGCATTGACAACAAGTGAGTTACATGATAGTCTAACAATGATAACCGGGAAATCAATGGTATATTTTCTTTAGGGACTTTTAAAATAAAGTTTGAATTTCCAAAATATGCTAATCGCCCCCCTACCGCCCAAAACTCACCCACCGCCCTTTACCATCCTCCAACCGCCCCCTTGGGGGCGGTAGCGCCCCCGTTGAGAACCACTGTACTAAACTTTGCTTACTATACTATGCTTTGTAGTACCTTGTTTGCACATTTTTAAGACTCCTATGACCCCTTAAAATCTTACGGGTTAAAAAAAGAAGTTTCGCTAAAAAGTTGAATGTTGATTAAATGTGTTGAAGACTATCTATGAGATATCTTTGAGAAGTTCTATGATGGTATGGTATGGTATGATACATATATATTCCAGCTTGTGTGCTTGTTCATAGAACCGCTTATAAGCTTTCGTCAAGTGGGACAGACACAGAAAGAAATTTTACAGTCACAAAGAAATGAATAACACATAGACAAATAACAACATTTATTGACAGTCACAAACATCCATGCCTGACCGGGATTCGAACCCGACCTCAGCAGCTCCAAAGGCTAGAACACTAACCATTCAGCCACCGAGGCGGCTAAGTTCTATGAGGGGTAATGGTAATGTAATCGTTTCCGGCTGCCTATTTCTATCCTCCATTAGGAGCTTTAACACAGACAATATCACCTCGTAATTTAGAACCCTGGTCAAGAGCATGAGGGGTAATGTAATGTAATCGATTCCAGCTGCCTATTTCTAGCCTCCTTTAGGAGCTTTAACACAGCCAATTACGCTTCGTAATTTAGAACCCTGCGTTCATAGTTATGTTTTATGAGATATCCTTTATTAGACAGCGAAATCATGGAATATCATTAACTGAGTGCTGCCACACAACATTAAGAAAAACATATACAAATTTTGAATACTCCATTGAAAACATCAGTACCCAGCAATTTCAGATGCTAAACACATTACATTGAACCATCCAACTTTCTTTTGCCAAATTAAGGTTGACAAAAGGCCTGTGGTCCGAACACCTTGTTCCTCGCGGTCACAGCTACAGCGGAAACTGTTTGTCTCCTGCGGCTTTGAAGACGTGGGAAAGAGACAAAAGACACAAATCCAAGACGATTTTTTCTCCGAGCACCCCACAGTGAGAACACAGTCGAGCGTGAAAGAATGGACTCGCCCTTCCGCTATGCGCATCACGGGTCACGACCCTTCCCCCCCTTTGGTCGGCAGGTGGATAGTTTTTTTATTTTTAATTTGTCCATTGTTAGGTTGTAAGAGTATTCGTGACACACATAATCATAATGCAGAGACATGTTATAATTCTTACGAATGTTGAAAAGAGTCTTAAGAAGATGTTTGTTGGTTACACATGTAATGGTTATGGTAATTTTTTCTGTACTTACGGGGAGTTGGTTTATAGCTGTAGTAATGGTTAGCCAATTTTAGTTTTTTCATTTGATAGATTCGAAAATCGCACTTACGGTTTTACCAATTTTTCAATCAAGTTGTGATAAAGCTAAACACTGCTGCTGTGCAAATTTAACCTCTAAAGACCCGAGCAAAATCCAACCCTTATATTCAAATCAAAACATACTTTTCATACAAATAAATGCTAAAAAGTTTGTGTTTTTTTTAAAGATTTTTTTAAAAATATGTTTAATTGTTACTAGAGACATGCCTTAATCTCTAAAAATACACATTTTTGTGCTATAATTGCAACAAAAAAGGCCGTATCGCTTGTTTGTAGTTTACAGATCATTTTAAAAATAGTTTTTAAAGGAAAATGCCTATAAAATAAACTTCTAAAAGTACCTTTTCAAAAGTTTGAAAAAAATTCAAAATAATTTTTAAGAGCTCTAATATCTCTTTGACCCTCGTTCAACTTAATTTTTTTATAGAAATAAATGACTGATACCTGAAGTGTAATCAATGTCTATTACTTCATTCAATTACTTAGAACCAACAATATTTTTCAGTCTTGGCAATGCACTAGCATTGCCACTACAAAACCACATGTAAGAAAGTATGAGTTTTTCTTCCATCACACTTGTGAAAGATCCAATAGATTAAACGTAGGAGTTGCTATCATCCGGCGCAGTAAGTGCGGCGAAAATAACCGACAGAACTGCATGTAAAACGAGCCTTTGGTAGATTTCAAAAATGTCTGTTGGAAAATCTCATTTTTATTTTAATTTAAGCTATCTTTGGTAAATATAGAGGCTTATTATACAGGTCCTCATACAAATTGCCAACTTAGATATTCATTATCAAGTGTATAGGTTGTTTTAATTGCTTTCAAGATCGTTTAGATAAATTCACTGCGTGTTTGCGTGCCTCATGCTGTCGTGACCGCAAGTGTGTAATTTATATAAATAGAGAAAAAACTGGGACAAAGTCTTAAAAATATACGAAACATCGTTTGAGATTCTAAAGTTTTTAGATTTAATGCAATTATTATATGTGTCAGACGAAAATGCTGTGAATATTGACTTAAAAATCTGCCAGTGTGACTCTTTACAAAAATAATTATATTAATAATAATGTCTCGAAGATTGGAATAAACACACAGTTTAAAATAGCAATCTTAATTTATTTATGATAGACAAGAGAATGCAGAACTGCCCACTAACTGGTGGGACCTAGGTCTTATACACTGCTCAAAACAATTAGGGGAGCACTTTTTGATTCCAACTTTAACTTCACTCCCAACTTTTTAATTTTTATCCTATAAATCTGAAATTTGTTAAATAGGTTCACTATGCATTCGAAATGAAATAGTAAAAAACAGGAGAAAAAATCTTAAGTTTTTAATACTTAAATTCAAAGGGGGGAAATGAATAATAACTTTTTAATAAATTATAACAATAATTTTTTCAAAACTTTTTTTGTTAAAAATAGTAGAAATATATTTTTAAACATCTAAAAAATGCAAGAATGAAAAATTTAGGGTCAATTTATTTTCTAAAACTCTTTTAAAGTGAAATTTATTTTACCATATTTTTCATATTTTCATTAATATTAAAAAAATATTAAATTCTTCAAAATACGTTATTCTTCCATATAATGATGTATCTATCGACACACAGTTGCGAATTTAACTTAGTCAGGAAAAAATCACAAGCTGATGATTCCCAATGGAATCATTGGGAGCGAAAGGTTTAAAACATGTGCTCCCCTAATTGTTTTAAGCAGTGTAGTTACGTAGAATATTCTGCAATAGTCGAAATGGAATATTAAAGAAAGTTCTAGAATCATCACGATTCCAGGCAAATAGCATTAGTAAGCATTTTTAGGCAAGTAGCATTTTTAACAATATGTAGTATCTTTTGTTGTCTTTTTTTTTTCAATTAAATAATGCCAAGAAATACACTTTGGTATTTCTATGGAGAACGTTTCAAAAAATACAATTTTGCATTTCCACTTAAAAATATGAGATACACAAAAAGTGACAAAAACAACTGAAACAAAAATGACACAAATGTCACAAGCTTGTGATACTTTTTCTCACACAAAAAAAATCATTTTATCTTAAAACTTTTTTTACGGGAAACAGTGGGTAGAGAAATTATACGTGTCCAAAATTTTATTTTACCCAATTTCCGCTGTCCGCATTTATATAATCGGTGAAAATACTTAGATATCGAGAATAAGCTACTTAGTAATCTAACAGCAGAATATCTATCGTAGATAAGCGTAAATTATTGTTGATATTGTAGTTAAGAATCATTATATGCGAGTATTCCTTATTAGTTTAGTCTCATTGAGACATAAAACTAACTTAAAAACTAACTTTAAAAACTTTAAACTAACTTTAAAAAAGCTTTGACTCGCGCGATTCTTAATAGTTTGTATTCATTTATTTAACATATATAATATATAATTGTATGCATTTTAAACGATTTTTTAAAGGAGGAAATGGAATTTTTGAATAAAAACTCTGTTGTATCTACCCGAAATTGCAAATAAAACTGAGCGAAAAGTGTTTTTTCTTTCAAAATTTTGAGCGTTTCTGCATCCCTTCGCTCTCACAAAATTGTACCTGCATATAGTACCTAATTATTGACTCAGCGTGGTTGGCTCCTTGACCCTTATAGGCAAAAATGTTATGCCATGGAGGATACCTTCACAAAAGCGGAAAAAAAAACGTATTATATTTATATTAAAAATTAATATAAATAAAAAAATATCTAAAAACAATGATTAATAGATTTTGTAATGCAATAAATTTTTCCATGGCAAAACTAGTCCTCGTGCTTAAAAAAAACCGCGCTAATGATTTAGCGCGCTTTGACATTTTGACGAGAAAAAACACAATTACACTTTGCTTGTAATTTCAAAACCCTTTTCTCAACCGATCTCAAACACATAAAATCAGAACACATTACTAGCACCTAAAACCGCAGCATTTAAGCGATACTTAACCAACAAATATCCCACCCACACTTAAATTCAGTTGCGTGCAAATGACGAAACCGCCTTGATCGGCTCACAACCACAACAAACCCACGTGTTTCCTTGACTCTCCCTTTTCTCCCGCATTGCCGACATTATCAAATGTTTGCGATTTATCGTTTGTTTATAATTTATCTTTTAATTTTAATGATCTTATGTCTAATTTGGAATGACAGGGGTACGCAATATTATCGTTTGTTTATTATTTATTTTTTAATTTTAATGATCTTATGTCAATTTGGAATGACAAGAGTACCCAATATTATCGTTTGTTTATTATTTATTTTTAACTTTAATGATCTTATGTCTGGTTTGGAATTAAGGGGTACGCAATATTTTGGTGTTTTTAATTGGTTAATCCATTGACCACGAGTTTGTGAAATCTATTGACTTCTTTGACCTTTATTTACAAATAGAAACTTTAAATTTTAAGTTTTTAAATTCATTTTTCGTACATAAGTTAATTAAGGCTATGGTATTAATGTGTCGAATATTTTTATTAAGATAAATTGCAGCACCTAGCTAATTTGTGCAGCAAATTTTCTTGCTAACCATTATTAATGGGTGAATTTAATATATTGAATCGATTCTCTAATTCTTTCAAATTTTTAATAGCTCAGTAGAAATAAGACACAATTTTAACCTTTTGTATACTAACGGTACTTATAAGAATCATGTATAAGGTCGTTGTTTTTACTTTTCATTGTTAGTTTTGAGAAAATGGGAGCGATTTGGAAATTTTTGATTGAATTTTACAGTTTAGACTAGAAAAGTCAGCAAAGGAAAAATTCTTTAGAAAAATTTAACTTTATTTACCTGCGCTGTGAATCGTTATGCCCGAAGATACTGATACGTCCCATTAAAAAGACTTGTTTTACTCTTTATTGTTCGTTTAGGGGAAAATAGATGATAATATGGGTTTTATTCATTTTCTAGGGATTTTACTCATGTTTATTCATTCAGGTTTATGTCTAAAATGGTAAATTATATTCATCCAACAATTTTTTGTTGTTGGTCAGTTTAATGAATCAGTTTAATGAAGTTATTATAAGTAGAAAGGAAGAAAACGAAATTTAATCTACCTTAAAGTGTATGTTAAAAACTATTTTTGTACCGTAATATATTACTAATAACACAGATGCCGTTGCTCTAAAATAAGCAACGGCAAATAATCAAAATAAAATCTTAATTCGGTGCATAAAAAGGTTAAATTTGTTCCAAACAGTGAAAGTCGTTTCCTTTTGTTTGTCCGCCCACCCATCCGTGACGTCAGGTCCGTTTTGGGAATGTCCTGGTCCGGATTCGATTTCTATGATTCACCAATAACCACTACCACCTTCTTTTCGTGACGCAATGGTGACGTCAGACTAATTCTGACAAATTTTCTTTCTTTAGAAAAACCACTTTCCGTTGTTTTTTAATTGCACTTATTGTTTACCCTCAATTCCCTTATTTAGTTATACATGAGAAGGACATTCGTTTTTACTTGAAAAGTTAAGTGTTTGGAAACATTGTTTTTCTCGCATAGTTTGAATAAATGCTTTTCTTTTGAGAGCTTTTTTTATAGAACAAATTAACGAATATGGTGCTCACTCTTAAGATATTTTGCCACCTAAAGAGTTTTTTTTAAACACTTGTTGAATCGGCATTTTAAATACAGCTTTAAAATATAATCCATACATTGTACTTTTGTTCTAAAATTGTTTGACAGAAAAAGACTTTGTGTCATAAAAAATCTGTCTTGTCTTATTTTTCCCAATTTAACAGGAAAATTTTCAATAGGTCTTTATTGCTTAGATATGCAAATTTAGAATTTTATTTCGACCTTATACTTTAACCCTTTCAAGCCCAATGACAATTTGGCATTATCATTTTTGAAATTTTTTTCTGATCGTCTATAGGCATTTATGATATCAAAACATTATTCGATTCTTAAAAAAAATTTTATATTAGAACATATTTTTTTATTAATCCCAATCGATGTCAGCCCTATTATATTTTTTAATTATGATCAGGAACATGATGATGCCAAATAGCATCACAAGGACTAAAAGGGGTAATTTTTAACTTTACCAAAATATAATTTTGCGGGGAAAAAATCAACATCCAAACTTGCAAAATCTCCAAATGGTTAATTTTACAAAGTGACTTACTCGTATCTTGTCCCAATCGCATTGTGTAAAAATGTGACAGGTTTAAAAAAACATTAAGGGCAATTATCGATTTTGCTTGTCCATTGTATTTCATTCCTGAAAAAAAAATCACAGAAAACAATTGTAGCCTAAATATGTACAAGTTGACTATCATAGCATAAAGTATTTTTAAAAAAATAATATAAAAATGTTGCATTGTAATTACATAGTTTACCATTGCAGCATACAAAAAAATTCCTAATCTTGTAAGTTGTTAACTCTATGAGTATCATAATAAATTAAGCAGTTTTAAACACTTTTTTTAATTCTCTTCGCTTACGTCGGCTGTATGTTAACCTGTTTTGTTTTAAAATTACTGTAATTTACATTAAGGTATGTTGTTGCTTTGAATCTTATCTTAACAAGAATTGACTTCTCTTTTATTATTCCTCTCGCTTTCTGATCTACCGCTATATTTTTCTTACAAATACAAAAATTGTAGACCAACAACAGACCAGAAGCGCAGCAAGGTTGGTCCAAAATGTATCTAATCCCTTACCATTTCCAATAGCTATCGATATTCTTCTTAAAATCTTCCACTCTCTTCGAATACACAACGTATTCTGATAAAGCTTTAAACTCTTTGACTACTCTATTGTAAAAATGATGTTTTCTTACCTATTTAATGTAATACCTAAGAACTCCATGTCTCCCAGTTTTATGAGCTTGAAGAACTGAATTAAGTCACCCCTTGTTCTCCTATTCTCCAGGTAATACATGTTTAAAGATCTTAATCTATTACCACCATAATCTATATACCCGATATACCCTTAATCATTTTTGTAGCCCTATGCTGAACTTTTTCAAGCTATATTTATTCTCTATCTTTTCTGAGGAAGGAGGCCCAAAACTGAACAGCATATTCCAGATGTGGCCTTACTCTAATCCCCACAAGCTATTCTTCTTGAATTCAAGAAAATGTCACTAGCAAATACAAAAGAGCCTCTTTTAAATATTTTCCTTGCCGCTGCAATGTCGCTCTCGAATTAGCATAAGTGCAGACAAATTTACAAAATGTGTTTCCAATTTTTGCTTTAAAACTAAAATCCCTGTAAAGTTACGTTAAAACGCTTTTAAAATATAATTAAGCCAATTAGTAATGATATTAAGAAAACTAAACAAATTTCAGTAATTAGTTTATTGCGTGAGTAGGTGTTTATAAGAAAAATAACCTGTATAGAAATGTTTTCAACCACTTATTAGCATGGATCAACTTATAGTATGTGTTTTAAGAACTTAGACAAAAAAAGAAATTCGACAAAATGCAGATAACTTTACAAAATGTGTTTCAAAAATTTTCTTCAAAACTAACATCCCCTGTAAAGTTAAAACTCTTTTTAATTATAACTAAGCCAATTAATAATGAGAATAAATGAAGCTAAACAAAACTCAGTAATTAATTTATTTCGTGAGTAGGTGTTTAAAGAAAAATAACATGTATAGAAATATTTTCAACCTTTTATTAACATGAATCTGTGTTTTTGATAACTTAGAAAATAGACAAAATGACCATGAGAAATTCCCAAACAAAAGAGAACGCCTTGGAAACTGCTTTTCAATTGGAGCTGGTTTACAAACTAAGTTGTATTACTCATGTTGTCTAGCTTACAGTATTTTAAACAACAGTTATCTTAGTCCAATGTCACTTGGTCCAGTTTTGTTCTGACCTAGCTGGTGAATCATAAGAAGTGACAGAGAATGCAATTGAGATAGGTATATTTCAGAAAAAGAATGAACGAAAAGGAATAGAACTTGGATCATTATTATTCGTAAAATATGGTTAGAGTTGGAAAACACGGCATTTACACAACGAAGTGAAATTTAAAATTACTTCGTGTATTTATTTTTAAAATGACAGGAACAAGTTTTCTGGTTTTATCACTAAAGCTTTGATAAGGTAATGATGCATATCATTATGTTTTGTTTACAAATACAAGATAGTAAAGTTCCGGAGCACTTAACGATCAATTCTGTCTTTTAACCTTGTTTAAATCCATATATGAAATTTTCCAACAAAAAAGATTTTGCTGTATAATTATCATTTTTATATATTAAATTAAGTTACGTTGAATGAGGTAACTTCGGCCCAATATTTAAAAATTATTTATTAATATTATTTTAGCAAAACAATTAACAATATAAAAGAAGAAACGAAGTATTTTACTAATTTTTTATAAAACTATTTAATATTCTTTAAAAAAAATCCATCTCTTAGTTTATTTAAAGACACTGGATAAAATATTAAGTTTAGAGTTGCGGAAAAAAAAAACTCGAATAGTAGGAGCTGACTAACTGCCGTTCTCAGCTTGCAATTTCACACTGCAACTGCTTAATTATCGAATTTGCATCGAATTTAAATGCTTCGCGGAAATAACACACTAGCTTTCTTGCGACACATCTTTCACACTGACTCATACGAAGGCCAACGTGGATTACCCTAGGATAGAAAGAAAGTAACAAATCCAGGATAAGCACTAAGCAGGTGAACGAAAGAATAAGCTGTTTTCACTGGCTGAAGCTTCATTTTTAGTTTTCAGCATTTCATTTTTAGGATATAAAAAATGCACAATTATACTTTCTACGTAAAATTATTTGAAAAAGTTTTCTGTTCTATACAAATAAATTTAAAATTTCTAATTAGTTTAAATTATTATTTTTTTTTGGAAATGAAGGTGTTAATGGTATTCAGTCGGTGTTGATGGGTAAGTTTTAATTGTATATGTCGCCATTATTTGCTTAATAAATCCGAATGCTAAAGTTTTAGTTTAAAACATGATAAATATAACCGTTATTATTTTGTTTCCAGCATATATAAATATTTGTTCTCTTTCGTGCTTGAAGATGTAACTCGGCGAAGGAAACTGCAAGCCACACACGGAAATGCGGTTTCTATTTGCAAACTACGCCGCTTGAGCGAAAAAGAGATTTTAGTGCGGATAAGACAAAACCCTTTTGGTGAGAGGGTTTCGCAACCGGCCTTGGCATTCCGTTCGCCGGCGTAACGTCACACACGAAGTTGAGATTATTATTATAGAGATTGTAGTAATAGAGTTAAGTTTTAAAACGCCTTTTAAATAAGAACTACTGGACAAAAAGGGACCGAGTAGCCTAGTGGGTTTGATCGTAGCCCATCACGCTAACAGTCTGCTCACTGTACAGTGTGCGGGTTTATTCTCGCCTTCGTCCTGCACTTTCTCTTTCTGTGACAGTAAAAATTCGGTCTGTGTCAGTCTAACTTGACGAAGATTTATAAGCGGATCTCTGATCAAGTACACAACCGGTAATGATGATGTTCGTTGGCATCTTTTGATGGAATAATGGAGCAATGCTACTATACAAAATTCGAATACTCCAGCATAGTTCTAGTGGAATTTCAAACCAGAAAATTATAATTTTTGTTTTAATCTCTATTTCGTGCTGATCTAGAAATTATATAAAAAAAACTAAAGACAAAATATTTATAATGTATCAAAATGGGTAATTTTTATAAAATAAAATACAGGAATTACTCATTTTAGTTACATATTTTGGTTAATAACAGTCCTGAAACAAGTTTCCAAAAAAGTGTTTTCTTTTAAAATAAGCCATATGAATCATAAAAAAACTACTTTTCATGTGATTTCTCATATCTAAATAAAAAATTTACAATCTTAGACTCAGAACAACACACACACCAGCACAAAACTCTTAAAAAATTTCTTCAACACTGATCATGCGTCAGATAAAGTCAGAGCTACATCACTCATAAAAAAATCCTTTTTATTGCTTTTCAAAATCTACAATTTAAATCTTATAAAAAATTTTGGACGTCAGCACGCAATAGCACAAGGCTGTTAAATATTTTCTTCAACTTAAAACATTTTGATGCGTCAGATAATCAAGCTTCATAAGTCATAAAAATCCTTTTCATGACTTCCCAAAATCTAAAATCAAAATCTTACAAATTTTAGACGTCAGCACTGCAATGGCACAAAACTCTTAATCCTTTTCTTCAACATTATAACATTCTGATGCGTCAGATAAAGTCGATGCTGTATCCCTCATAACAATCATTTTCATTACTTCTCCAAATCTACTATCAAAATCTCACAATTTTTGGCGTCAGCAAGCAACAATCGCTGTCTGCATGGGAATCGCACCCTAAATCAGCTCAGCCCACCAAACTTTTGCTCAGTGGCACCCAACCTTTGGCATTGACCCGTTAACCCGTCATCGTCGCTTTCTCCCACCAACGTGGGCGATCCTTTCGCCTTGTTAAAAGCTCACTGGGACACGGGAGTTTCACCCTCTTTAAACGGTTTCTTTAGCGTTTCTGTGTATTTAAATGCAAGAATGGTTGATTTTAAAAACTTGGTTTGATGTTATTGTTTTTTGTTAAGCCATTAACGATGATTGTAAGAAATTTTGCATTTTTAAAGGGCGGTTTCCTTTGCGATTACGTTAAAAAGAGTATTATGCTTCGAAAAAATAGATTTAATGTTGTTATTTTGCGTTTACCCATTAACGATGATTGCAAGAAAATTTGCATTTTTAAACGGCGGTTTCATTTGCGACTACGTTGAAAAGTGCTTAAATATTATGCTTCGAAAAACTAGGTTTAATGTTGTCATTTTACGTTAACCCATTAACGATGATTGCAAGAAAATGTGAATGTGGCAGAAAAATGAGGTTTCTGCTTATGTTTATCTGAATAAACAAATTATCAGATAAATAAAGACTAAGTCATGGAAAATTTAGGTGTGATAAATTTAGTTACAGGGGCTAGAGAATTAAAAAAAAATTACGCTTTTATTTAGAAATGAAGCTGTTAATGTAAAATATCTGAAATAAAAACAAGTTATCTGACTAAATTTCGTCATTTTTACCTAGTGTCATTATGTAGTTTACTTGGCATCGAAGCGAGAAAACGTACTTAAAAACTTTGACTAAACAGCAACGTAAATACAAATAGGCAAATACAAAAATTGTCGACCAACAACAAACCAGAGGCCCAGCAAGGTTGGTCAGAAATATATCTAATAATCTAATTCCTAACCAGTTTCAAATAGCTATCGAGATTCTTCTTAAAATCTTAAACTTGTTTCGAATACACAACGTATTCTGGTAAAGAATTCCTCTCGTTGACGACTCTATTATAAAAGTAATACTTTTTTACCTCCCTTCTAAAGCATGATTTATTCAACTTCTGACCATGTCCTCTGGTCCGGCTATTTAAGGTAAAACCTAAGCCCTCCATGTCTCCCTGTTTTACGAACTTGAATAACTGAATTAAATCACCCCTTGTTCATGGTCATTCAGTATAAACTATGGTCATTCAATATAAAATACGTTATTTTGACACTTATAATAGGGCCATACTGATTTTACGTCTGGCAAATAATCTTACCATAAATATTTTACAACTTTGATCGAATATCGTTTTAAACTACTGTTTTACTTGAAAGTTTTCGATAAATTAGGCCATTCTGCAAACTCTAGAGTTTCACTCAAATAATGGTTCGCCGTACACCCTCAGCCTCCCTCAGGATAGATTTCCCTAAGTGTTTCACCCGCATCTTTCATATTCTTAAGACAATATTTAGATTCGGACAAACATTCGATTATCCCCCTTAGAAGGCGTTCGTTAACCCCCCCCCCCTCGCATGGGAGGAGCTCAACAAACGGCAGACGGTTTCGATTAACCCGTTCCGCACTAAATGCAGGCCAAAAGATGTGTTCCACAAGGCTGGGTTCCATCAAAGATTCGATACAAAACCAACACACTAAGCACTTGTTCAATTAAACTATTCGTTTGTGGATAAAAGGGATTAGTGGGGCAGTTTCTCTCCAGATGTTAAAAAAGGAAACTTAATGCCGCATAATGCTAATGTTTGTACTTTCAATATGCAGATGCAGAGATTGTAAGAGCAAGACGTTAACCTGGAAAATTGAAAGTCAAACAAGATGATCTAAAATCTAAAAGAACCAAAATAGCCTACTTTCCTGTTACATTTCCTTCGTTTACATTAATTCGAACTGAAATTCTTATAGAGAGCCAAGTGCATTTGTTAACAGGGTACCTAGAACTGGTTCCACCCAAAACTTTTATACACCATAGGAAAAATCATTGCACTAAGTTGTAGTTTATACTTTTCAAAAGCTATAATTTACAGTTTTCATCAATTTCTTTCGCAAATTAAATTGTATTCCTTTTCGTTTGATAAATTTACTTGAAGTTCGAAGGAAAATTTTGAAAACTTGTTAGGGTCAAATCCTAACATGGGTTAAAGGGATATTTGGAAAATATCTTCGAAGCTTTGAATGACACAAACTTCTTAACCTTAAATAAGAATCGACATAAAAATTTGTAAAAAAACGATATTTTCAAAATATTTAATAATAACAAAACCTGAAAACAATCTACTTAAAAACATGAACAATAAATGAAGAATGTCAGTTAAAACTAACCGGATTTTTATGCAAAGGAATATGATGTCTTGCTTCTTTCTTAGTAAACAGAAAATAATGAAAAATTAAGGAATCACATTGTACTTAATTGTTTGATGTCATACAAAACTTATATGACAAAAATAAATATTCCTTCAACTATTAATATTATACAAGTAAAGTTTCCCATGATATTGTTGATGTGCAAACAGTGCGATTTAAATAGTAAACAATTAAATTTCAATGCTAGTTAAATAGTTAGCTTGTCGACAGATAAAGAAATACGGACCAAAATTAAGGAATCACATTGTACTAAATTGTTTGATGTCATACAAAACTTATATGACAAAAATAAATATTCCTTCAACTATTAATATTATACAAGTAAAGTTTCCCATGATATTGTTGATGTGCAAACAGTGCGATTTAAATAGTAAACAATTAAATTTCAATGCTAGTTAAATAGTTAGCTTGTCGACAGATAAAGAAATACGGACCAAAATTATGAATGGTCGGTCGATAACGGCATACTTTTCTAACACATTAAAAAATGATTTTTTATTATCCGACTTACACTCTTAAAACAAACAAGTGAAATCCGCTCCAGTAGAAGTGCATTTTCGACACTGGAAAGGAGTGAATATTAAATCAGACTGAGTTAAAATCACTCGTTTAGAGTGATCCTGTCGGAGGTTTAACACACAAAGTATCCACTCCAAGAGGAGAAGTGCATTTTCCAGACTGGAGGAGTGAAAATTACTCAGACTGAGTGAAAATCGCTCCTTCGTTTTAAGAGTGTCTAGACCCGATTTTGAAAGGGGTTACGGACGGACATCTTCAGCATGTCAATACCTTCTTGTTAGATTTCTTTAAAATTCTGTCGAATAAAAAAAAAGGAAGTAGGCTAAAAGTGTCTCGTGTTGAAGAAGAACAATATTTTACTTCATCCAGTATAGCAACAGAAGTTCGAAATATTATAAATGCCACTCCCTTTACTTTTTAATTACATTTTTAATGATAGAATTTTTAACTTGAGGCAAATTTCACCTTATTTTAACAAGCTAGTTTTCGATTCACATGTTTTCAATTATTGACAGATTTTCTTAGACATTTGTAATAATGTTAGGTTAATAGTAAGTCTATAAGATCGACTTAAAAAAAATCAGAACTTTTGAACAAAAATGTAGACAATTTTAATGTAGTAAAAATTAACTTTTCTGTTCCATTCTGCGTAGTTTGACACCTTTCCCATATATCTATGTACGTTTTGTGGCTCACACGGCGATACGTTTCAAACTGGCAAACAGATACCCAGTCACACATTAATACTGTAGAAATAAATATAGATGCTGCTTCAAAAAAAAAAAAATTAATAATAACTATTAAACAAACCTAACCCAGCATCTTCTTTATCTCCATCAGCGCTAAAAAAAATTGTTCCGAAAAAACAATTTACGTTGCCAACGCGATGAAATAAGAAACTTGAATCCCGTGAAACACAATCATAACTCTCAGAAGTACCAAGAAATGGCCCTACCCTGTTTTAATTGGGCTAATGACAAAGCTCGTATAAAATATGGTATTAGGTTACTTTATGGTTATACATTTACTTTGCTGGAGAATTTGAACCCTGTAGTCCAGTATCCTTGATTCTTCATCATGTTGTGAACTTGTACACCGGCTTGGAACAAAGACGCAACTGTTCTAAAAATAAAAAAATAATAATAAAAATATGAGAATAATTGTAAATGAAGAAAAATATATTACATCAATAAATTACATAACATTAACACATCTTTTTTTTTTTTGCTTCTCGGAAAAAGAGCATTTTTTTATCTAACAGGAAATATGCTTTGTCTGTTTTTTATAATGCACTGTAACACAGGTCACACAAAAATGGCGGGAATTTATTCCGAGAAAGAACGCATCTGCCATTATAGAGGAGTAGTAGACGATTTCTTTTAAGGTTTCTGGGGCATGGGTGACTCATTTCAAACGATGACAAGCGGAATGAGAAAAATCTGTAACTGTTTATATCACACCGTTCTATTGTTATTTGTTTTACCTGAAGTTGAATCATTACTTTCTGGTTAATTCTTATTTAGTTTTTTTAAATAACTTAATTATCATCGAAATTAACCAACACGTTCAGTAGTTTAATATCGAATATGACTGCTGACATCCTGAGCGACCCGCTTTTGTTTGTGGACTTTTTGGACATTTTTGGCTTCATGGAGGTGGTGTAGCTCCGCTACACACCTGGGATTAGAAACAACAACAACAACAATATCGAATATATATCACATTCTTGTATTCTTTATGGAGTGTCGAGTACGGAATTTTAATTGTTATATACTACACCGGAAACCTTCAAAAGTTCTGTACTCGTAATATCCATCCTCGAATCATGCTTAGCAAAAGAATAACCCCAATACCAAATACCGTCGTGTTGCAGTACTGTTACACCTTAAATCAGCAAATGGTCCCAAGTCCTGACACTACTTAGTACTTGCTACGTCGCCATAATGTTGCGCCATAACATTCAACGACATGCGTAAAGACGTTTTTCCCATTATAAATATCTGACGACTCAGTAATGGTTCGAACCCCCGATCTATGGCTTATGGGGCAGGCACTTAAGTTTTAATGTGTTCACCGTCATTAAAACGTTATTAATATATATTTTTTCAGCCAAAAATAAGCATAATTTAATTACATTATTTTGCTCTTTCAGCCTCTGAAACGAATTGGTGCGGCTACCCAGGTTCACCCGCCTTCGGCCGCCCCCTGCCACTGAAGGAACGGTACCGGCCGGGAGATGGCGTTGCATTCGCTTGTGAACCAGGATATGCCCTGCAAGGGGCCCCTTTACAAAGGCAGTGCACACACGAAGGGACATGGGCAGGGGACATGCCCCTCTGTGGTAGGTCATTAACCTAACTCTAATCCATTAACGACGTTTGACAATAACATTTGAAAAGTACAAATGAAGAACCGCTTTATTTCGTAGAAGGCTTTCCTTAATATCCTCTTTGGGGATGATAGCGAGAAATCGCCTAATCCGGTGTACGGTAGAAACCGGCTACTCGCTTTGTTTATCTTTCATGACAACCCTGATTCACACCAGAGATCAGTGGATACGAGTCACACGTTTGTACCGCGAATGAAGAACCGAGAGAAAAACCGGTTTCCGGTCGCAATTACGGAAAGACTCTAAAGAAATCAAGCGGTTCTTCCCCTGCACTCGTCATTTGTTAAGCAAAAATAGGGCTTTTTGCTAAATTTTATCGAAATAAACAAATTTATAGCAAACTAGCTGTTATACCCGACGTTGCACGGGTAGAGGTGAAAAAATAATTTAATAGTCAATTTAACTATTTATTCTTTCATTTGAGTTACATAAGATATGAAGATAACCCAGTAATTTTTTCAATTTAATTATCCATCTTGGATATAGAAAAGATTATTATTAATTTCAAAAATACCTTTGATAAGAAGCTCAAATTAAAGAGAATACATATTTATGTAAAAAATAATCAGCAAGAATTAAAAATAAGCTACTCCGGCAAACAGCAAACGATTTGCATGTTTTTATAAGTTTATTTGCTTTCTAATAAGCTTATGTTGCTGATACCGTTCGTTATTAAAGTACAGAATCCAACTACTTATATTACATTAAAAAATCTAAATTTAAAAAACGCTAGAAAATTCACCGATGAAGTCATCGTATTTTCCCGAATAAATATTTTTTAGCTCATTTGGCACTTTTTTGCGAATTTGGCGAGGAAAAGATATGGCTAACAACACACCCATTAACCCTTTCAGTCCCAAAAATTTACTACACTACAGAAACATCTGATATTCACAAAATAAGCTTATTTTAGGTCAAATATACGAATTCCACAAGAAAAAAAAATCATTTAAATTTTTCATATGGCTTTTGAAACAATGCCAAAATTTTTTAACTGTGGAAAACAACAAAATAAAAATATATATTTTACCTAAAAACACTTCGAGTTATATATTTTAAGGTATCTAACCATATTATTAAAAACAATTTTGTAATTATTTTAACCGAAATAGTTTAAATTGTGTTTTAAATATGTGGAACTGAAGTGAATTTATCAAAAATCAGGAGAAACGCTTGTTGACTATTTTCTATATAATAAAAAATAGTAGTTCTGACTTCTATTGAGATTAATGTAAAATATTGTCTGATAGAACAAAGTGTGAAGAATCGAATGATGTGTGTTTGGCTGTCCAAACGGGACATACACATTTTGAAAAAAATATTGAAAGTGATGATGCCAAATGGCATCACTGGGACTGAAAGGGTTAAAAAAAAATTGCTCATTTGGTACGTTTTTTGTATAACTTGGCGAGTTTGGCAAAGTATTTGGCGACAAAAATAAGACATAAAACCATAATATGCATCTGTAGTGCAATGACTTTCAAAAAACAACATAGCTCAGTATAATCTTAACTATGCTTTTAAAAAATTCATAATTAAAATCATAGGCACAATAAAATAATAGAATGGAGACTGGTAGGATTACATCACTTTTAAAACATATCAATTATTTTTTCAAATTATTAATCTAGTTTCTGAAGGCAATGAACAAATATTAAATAAATTAAACATTTTCAATTTCAATTGTTTTCTAAAAAGTTTTATTTAAATTTTTCTGTCTGATGGCATCACGAAAGAGAAAAAATGATCGGATTTGAGCGAAAGTGGTGTATTTTCCCCCTTAAAACGTTCGAAAACGATAGAAGGAATGGTCTGATTAAAAAAATTCTTAGCCCATGTTTGTTCTGGAGATGAGATGAATTTTTGTGCCGAATTTCGTGACGATCTGTTGCGTGGTTCTTAAGTTTTTGCGCCCTATACAGACAAACACACAAACAGAAGTCGCCTTTTATGTATATAGATGAGGACGTTAGTCATGTACAATTTATGTAGGACAATTTGAGAAACACGAAAAATAAAAAATAAACTTTTTTAATCGGAAATTAAAGTGTTAATTGTGTTCACGAAGGTCATTTTTGGGTTCATATTTTTTTGTGATTGCACTTATACTTTTGTCCATATGTCTGATGATCCGTTTAACTGACTTTTCCGATGAATTTTTATTTGATGTTTTTTTTTCCAATTTTAAATTCAATACTCATTTATGTTAGATAATGTTAGCATATAATTGGGGAAACAAAATTTTACAGTCCCCTCCCTAGTCCTATACCTTTTATTATTAACGGTATATTTAATTTGTTGTGTAAGTAAATATTTTATTTAAAAACACAAGAAATCACAAAACAAAACAATTACTACTAGACACTGATTGATGACATTACAATTTTAAAAATAAAGAGAGAGAAACATACATAATGATATAAAAACAATCAGATTGGCAGTATACTTAAAAGGAAATATAAGGGCAATTTGGGCTTTTATATATGAAGTAGAATGTTATCTACTTCGTAGGATAACATTCTATTAATGTAGTTAACTCTAAAAAGGAGATAGATAGGACATCCATATTTTTATTAATTCATATTAAATATTCAAAGTTTTCAAACATAAGCCATTATGGCTATTAAAGAGAGCCAAGAAAAACCGCCAAAGCACACCGGAACATCACATCTCGAGGTCTTATTAAGAAAGTGACTCTATTTTTAATGGTTATGAGAGGAATGGATCAGAAGTCAAAGCAAAGTCTGCTTCGTCTGCAATATCTCTGGGAAAGAATGTAGCGTCGCTTATTAAAATATTGAAACGTGGGAACTGTTAATGGATCGGAAATATATTAACTGATAGTTATTGAGAAAGAACTGATTGTGTGGTTAATATTATAACTTTATAGAGATTTGTGAGAATATCACATATTTTTTTTTCTATTTTTGAAGGATTTCAAATGAATATCTCTTTTTTAAAACTATGAAAAAAACATACATTTCCTTCGAACTTCCTTTTCCTCACGTGGGGCAAGTGACTTTGGGCTCTTTCCAATTTTAGTAGCTAAGAATAGAAACACGTCTCCACTCTTATCTCAGAGTGGGAAGAACTTATATGAAAAAAAATAGAAAATATTTCTAATATTTTGAAAAAGTTAATGTTTTTGGATACGGTACACAAAAATCGGTCAAAATATGGATTTTTCAGCTTTTACTTCTTATTATTTACAATATTTTTTGAACATTTAATGAAAGTTTCATAATGATATCTTTTGTAGAAAAATTTATTAAATATTTTCTGGAGTCATTCCTATAAGTTTGAATACGTATTACCGTCTGCTTCCTACCTTTTTTCCATGGTTCGCGTTTTTCAATTCTTGTGTTTACTGAATTTAAGGCTTTTTTTTTGTGTTTCTGAATTTAAGGCTTTTTTTTGTTCCAATAAATAAGGTTATAATTTCGAAATATTTAACCTGCGTCTTTATATATGGTGCACAAAATTGTGCATGGAATAAGGCCTACAATGTATAGTTTTTTTTATATTTTGAATTCAATAATTTGTAATTTTTGGTCATTTTCAGTTTAAATGCATGTTACTTTAACTGTAGCTCACATTTGAAAATCCATGCACAGTTCTTGATCAAATATTACTAGAAACAAACTTTTAAAGTTTGGTGGAATTAGTCTTAAAATTGAAAAAGGAGTAGCGTTTAAAAAAAAAACCTTCAAAATTTCGAATTTTTTAAAAATAAATGAAAAACTACTTGTAAATATTTGTGTTTATTGCTAGAAATTTATTGCAATATATATTGCTCTTTATGTCAATTTGTTTTGCAAGGGATTATAATTCCTAAATACAAATGTACTATGACCTTATACATAATTCTAGTGAAAATGATTAAATTTACAGTAAAATAAACTAGATTTTTATGGTAAAGGTGAAAAGTGTATTATAACTAGGATAGACTTTCTTGAAGACGTGGAACGTAATTTGGTAGTTGGTAAAATAATGAATTTAATGTTATTACGCAAATAAGGGGGCCTGGATGGCCCCCTTATTTGCGTAATAACATTAAATTCTGGATGGCCGAGGGGATCGGACCATTACGCCAGCAGTCTGCGCCTTGTAACGAATGGTGGTTCGATTCCCGCCTTCACCCTGGGTGTACTTTACGGTGATAATAAAAATCTGATGAAGCACACAAGACGAAATTTTTATGTACCTACCCCTTTATGTAAATAATGTAATACTATTTCTTTAATAGTTATGTAATAACGTGATTATGTTATAAATGTAATTATAAAAAATCATCGGGCTTTCTTCTTGCCAATACAACATTTCCATTTTTTAATTTTTTAATTTTGACCCTTTTAAAAAAATATAAGTTAATACATGAGTTATAAACTATGAGTTATAAATATATGAGTTATAAACTTATTTAAATTGATACACAAAAAATGCCTATACTATATTGTTTTCCATTCCCACCGGGTTCAAAGACCTCTCTTAGACAATAGAACAGTCGCGTTACTGTTAGCAGAAAACGGTTTGCGGTATTTATGTCGTTTGGGGACATGTCCATTGTTTTTACTTCCAGAAAACTTACTTTTTAACTATCCATTGTTTTATAGGTGAGAGCCTAGTGCTCCGTTACCAAAAAGCAGTTTTGGAAGAAAAATATGATTACATTTTTGTATTAATTACGTATATCTGATTGACACAAAAATAGTATTTTCTAAAGTTAAAATGCTTTATGAGAGGTTAACTTTAGTGTAAAATTCATATTTTGCGAAGATACTGAGTTTATACTTTATTTATCTAATATATTTGGCTCATCACTCGGTATTTTTTTTTTTAAATGTCGGTTGATTTAGTTTTATTTTATGCACAAGAGCTCATGGGGGCTTATTGTTCCTGCTTTTTGTAGAAGCTGAAGCTTCAGGTTTTAAAGTTTTTTTAGGGTTTTTTTTAATTAATAATCGTCCAGTTATGCAATTTTCCACTCATTGACTGAAGATCTGATCAGGAGGCACCGAATAGCTTCAAAATAGCTTTAATTGTGATGCTGCCATCTATATTGATAATATAAAACTAAGAAATACTCTCTTGCTCTCTCTCTCTCTCTCTCTCTCTCTCTCTCTCAAAAGCAGGAACTTTAGATTAATTTAAAAATTGACAAGTTTGCTGCAGTTTAGTAATAATTATTTCATCTAATCAATCAACCACAATTAGAATATCAAGCATTTTCAAGTGCATTGTGCAAGATTTTTTAGTGTTTTTATTCTACAATAATTGACAGTCAACAAAAAATATTAGTTAAATAAATTTTAGTTCGATGCACATCAGTGAAGACCATAACATCTTTAAAGCTCATCCATAATTTAAAAAAGTGAATTGAGAATACTTAAAAAATATTTTTAAACACATGAAAATTCCAACATATTTATTTTTCAAAAATTGAATTTTGGTTTAAAATTTCAGATCGTCCGTTGTCATGGGAAGACCTTCAGGCGTCGTCCAGACAGACACTCTCCCTTTACCCGGCGCAAAAGGCGTCTGACGGTGACGTCTCAAGCTGCGCCTACACCGAAAAGCTTCGCCCTCGATGGCTGCGCCTAGACATGGGCGCAGAGAAGAGGGTGAGAGCGGTCGCCATTACTGTGCCTAGAGGGATGTATGCACAGGGTAAGTATTGTTGAGTAAAACAATTGAATTCACAATTAAAGAGTTTAGTCGAAAAACGTGCTTTTTGACAAAAAGGTGGAAGTGAGCTTAAGAGTTTTTCGTTTAAAACTGATTCTTCAAAAATTGCACTTACAATACTTAAAAAATGTACTTTATTACACTCTAAAAAATGAATGCCCAAAAACGATGAAATTTTCCTTAATTTTGACGATTCCGTTACTGGCAAATGCTTCGAGTTTTCGTGTCCTCAAAGTGAGGAAATTTGAATCGTCATTTTTATGAGGATTTGAATGCCGTCTAATCTAAAGAAATATTTCGTCATTTTTAAACATGTGAGTACAACAATGCGATACAGTTTCCTCAAAATCATGATACCGAAACGTCAAATCACGATCGTAAAAGTGAGGATTCGCGTTTACTCAAAAGTCACGTGATAGTTTGACGAAACAATCCTCAAAATTAACGAAATGAGGCTTGAGGATTAATGAATCGTCAAAAATGAAAGTGTTATTTCAGAGAGTGTAGTTTATGAAAATGGAGAACATGTTATCTTTAGAATGGTGCCTAAACAAAATTCTCAATTTTTTCAAAATCAAAAATTAGTACGTTCTTCCACTAAACTCATCAATTGATTTAGCCGATTATTTATTATAATCTTCCTTGCAAGAACGAAAAAATATTGAGCTGAATTTTTAAAAATTGCAATTGATGTTGCATTAATACATTACCTGAGTAATTTCGCAGACAACACAAAATCAGCTCCCGTAAAGGACTAAAAGTTATTAATTTTACGTCACATTGACGTTTTCTTGGAGTAAAGAGTCACAAAAACATCTTACTAGAGTTTAAGAAGAGTAATTAGGTGCCTCCAATCACTGCTAACCACTGTTAGAAATTGTATTTCAACATTTATTAGCAATCTTTGCTACTCTCTTTTTTTAAAAAAAAAGCACGGGAACAAATGCGTATCTGGGATCATTTTCAAAAAAAAAAAAAAAAAAAAAAATCTTGAAAAGTGCTATTTTTATGTAATTTCCCGCAAACTCTAGATGTCTGTACTGACTTTGTATGAATTTTAAATGGCCGTAGTTGCCTATGTATAGAATAACCCAAGTTCCTCAATTTCTTAGCTGCTACGGTTAAAAAATTTTAGGAATCTAAGATCTCCTGACTATCGTAATTTATGTACCGCTAGAGTTTTGTATCACAAAAAGAGAATTTTGATGCATCATGAACGTTAACAATTTGATTTATTATTTTATTATTTTTTTTTTTGAAAATATCTGTATATCTTTTTTTTTAACTTGATAATGAGACTCAAAACAGCTAGTCGCGATAATTACTACTAAATTTATTTTGAAGTCAAAAATTTGCAAGATTTGGTCTACTTTTGTGACTAGCAACAATTTCGAACCCTGCTGCTACAACGAAGCAAAAATTTCCGTGGTCAAGCACTATGAATTTTACATCAAAAGTAAACTCAAAGTACTCCCCCCGCTTATAAGTATATGCTTTTTTACAATGCATACAATTTTTGTTCATTTTGCCTCTTTTCCAGATGCAGCCCAACTGACAATTTATGCCATAAGCGTGAGGGACTCAACAACTGCTTCTTACCACAAATGTGCCACATTCACTGGAAGATTCGGTAAATGTGCCAATATGATTATTTTTTCATTAAGAGGTATAGTCAGTCTTAGCATGATGCAGTCCATAGATGCATGGTTTTGAAGTCGCAACCTTTTGCGAAAGCATTACTTTGTCGTGTAAACATATAAGTGTGTGAGCCGTCCTTATAGAAAATTAATTTTTGAAAACTATTCTTTGCCCTATCTCAACAACTACAGTACAAAAGGTAAAGCTATATAGATACAAAACGAAAAGGTAATAACAGAAAAATTACATAAAATACATCTTCGTTCATCTTGAACTTGGTGCTCTACCATTCCTGGTTGGTGGCTTCTCAGCTCCACACAAGTGGTGCACATTCTGATACTCATTCCAACACTGTTAGGCAGAGTGAAAATCGAAGAATGTAGTGGTCGACACTACTTAAATACTCTGAATATTAAAATGAAAGAATCAAACTATAGAGGTTAAGTACAGGGTGGTTATAAAATAACGCTCGATTTTCGGAGTGGTCTGTAGCTTGAATGAATAATCCAAATGCATCAAAAATTGAGGCACTTATTAATCAAGAAGGGGGAAAAAGAATAGCATCATTAAAAAGATAGAAAAAGAAAAATCAAAAAAACAAACTCGTGTCTTGACCGGGGTTTTAAATTACGAGGCGTCGTCAATTATCCTGAATTACGGCCAACACAGCTAATTAAGCCTTGTCATTTAGAACCCTGGTTAAGAGACGAGTTTCTTTTTTTTTTCAAAAAGAATGGAATCATAAAAAAGAAACTCGTTTCTTGACCAAGGTTCTAAATTACGAGGCATAGTAAATTATGGCTAATTACAGCCAACACATCGAATTACTCCTCGATATTTAGAACCCTGGTCAAGTGACGAGTTTTTTTTTTATTCCATTATTTCCCCCCTTCTTAATTAGTAAGTGTCTCAAAGTTTTCTGCATTTGGATTATTCATTTAAGCTACAGACCACAATAGCGAGCGTTATTTTATAACCACCCTGTATATAAAATATGGGAAAAGGGTGATCTAACCCGGTCCTTAATAGCCCAATATCATTATAAAAAGTCTTTCGATTTCAAATCCGCTACAGTAATGTAATAATGTCCTTCCCCTTTAGACCTCGATTTCTGAGGGGCACACATATTTAACAATAGCGATAACTCTTTAAGTGACATGGCCACCCCACTCCTTTTCAATGGTTCGGCAACATTGGTTTCCAAATACTTTGGTTTTACTCTTTTCTTTGTTTTTTTTTAACTCTCACATTTTTGTTTTTGTTTTTTATTCATTCATCTTTTTTATGGATAGAAAACTAGACTTCATTTAATTCTCACAATAGCTTCATATGCTTTTTCATATCTTTAAACTTTTCATTTGCATTTTTTACTTTGCTCTTTAAAAGCAAATGGAATTTTTTTTACAGCTTCTCAGACCCTCCGTGTGCAGTGCGCAGGAGGCGGGGTGGAGGGAAGGTATGTGCACATAGAGGACAACAGGAGACGGACGGACTACTTCAGCCTTTGCGAAATACACGTGTATGCTCACAAAGGTATGACACACAAATATCCAATAGTTGGTACTTGTTTATCTATTAAATGATGATTTATTATGTGCTATTAAACATCTAAATAAATGATTTTTTAATTATTAATTATTTCAAATAATTATGATGTTGTAAGCACCAACGCAAATAACACTCAATTTTTAAATGAGCACAAATGGATCAAATGTTTTTGATCAACCTGGAAAATGTATGCTGTATTTTGCATAGTTTATTTCACTAATTTGAATGTTGGTTACTCATTGTGTGTTTCGCATTAACTTCTTATTAATGCTATTATTAAAACCTATAAGGAAGAGTTTAGTTGCGAAACTCGTATTTTCCAAAGCATAAATAAGTTATGGAGACCGATCCATTAATTTGCGATTTTTGATTACGGTCACTTCAATTGAACAAAAATGACAATGAACGTGCCGTACACTATGTAACTTAATTGTGCTTTAGAGAATGCAACTTTTAAGCACTCTCACAATGCACTCTAATTTCCAGAAATACATTGTATTTACAATAAAGTTTCCATTACTTACCAGGCAGCTACGAATGCGGCGAGCCTGAGCGCCCACTGTTTGGGTACTCGGTACGCACCGAAACCGGCGCAGTTGACTATCGCTGCCTTCATGGATATCGCCTTCAAGGGCCGGCCTCGAGAATATGCGACGAAAGTGGCAAGTGGCAACCTAGGGAACAGCCCATTTGTGTTGGTAAGTTGCTTTGCTAAGGCATAATTCCATTTAAAGTTAAAAATTATGTAGAGTGCACACGTGTGTAAAAGGTGATTATAACTACAACTTTAAATGAAACATAATTAGCTGAATGCTGATCTACACTGATTGAAGCTAAATAATGTAACGTGCATTATTTAATTTGATTATTTTCTAATTTTATAGCTTTTAAGCTCATCTTAAATTCTGATACCGCGTATACACAGTACCTTGAGAGCTAACTTTGACGCTAACCGAGTCAGTGACCAAGGTAGTGCTACCGCGAAAATCCATCTAGTTCGGTTTTTTTCTGCTACTTCAAATTAAATAGTTACCGCAAGGTAAAGAGCAGCCATCTTGGAAAAAAAACGGGACTCTAACCCATGAACGGAACTATTGTATAAACAGAATTAAAAGAAGACTAACCCAACAAAGGAGTAATAATCCAAATATCTCTAACCTCCTTTGCAGAAATCACATGCCCCCTTCTTCCTACCATTCCTCACGGGCGACTGTTGTACTCCGGGGTGACCGGAGTCGACTCAAGACCAACCCTGGGTTCGACCACGAATCTCACCTGTGACTATGGATTCGAACCCACTGGCAGTGCTATCGTCTGTGGCGAGGATGGACGGTGGATGCCCCTGGTGGATCAACTCTCATGTCAGCGTCAGTGTGAAACTTTTGATATTTTGTATTATGTTTGAATGTTTGATACTTGAACAAGTATAGTCCGACCACGATAACTTGGCAACCAAAATATTTTGATTGTGGACCAGTCCACTTCGAATAAAGGTAAGGAAGGTTTTGGCTTTAGGCAAGAGTTACTATGTTTGGCGATACATTGCTTTTGGGCGCATATTTCTTTAAGGGGTCACTGGAGTCTTAAAAATGTGCAAAGAATAATGCTCTAGACTGGGAATTTTTAATAGTAGCCAGTGGCTACCAGAGTGAAAAAAAATGGTAGCCACATTTGGATTTTTAGTAGCAAGTTTTAAATTTAAGTATATACGACAAAAAGAAAGTGCGATTTTCCACAAAAAAAAAACAAGAAGTTTTTAAAGAACTAAAATAGCCTACTTTCCTGTTACTTAAATACTTACTAAAATTCTTATCTTGAAAAAAAAACTAGGTTCGTAACAGTAAGTGACATCAACAACCGTTTTTCCACAATAAATTTAAAATAAATTTCACTAAACGCAGTATCTAACTAAACACAGCACTAAACACAGCTTTATTTGCAGCTATAAATAAATATTTCATTTTTCGTAGAACAAAAACCAAAAAACTACTCGCCAATAAACATTTACTTGCAAAATTCGGCTAGTTTCATTTATTTTATTTCGAAAATTAAATAATTATAACTTAAATCGTTTGCAAAAATTTTTATTACAAAGAATAAATATGTAATATTCCTCGAGTTTAAATAGAATGAAAACAATTTATATCAACATACTAAGATCTCGTAGGGAAATATATATTTGACGTCATCTTAAATTGATCGATGTCTCAAAAATAAATTTATTTTAATTTATTGTCTAAAAGAATTAAAGTTTCTCAAGCAATTGTTGCGATGGCAACGGTGATTTAATTCTAATGAAAATGGCTTCCTAATGCTTTTTAAATGAGCATTAAATTTTGATGTTTTTTAAATAATTGAAGTACTTAGAATTCGAATTCTTTTCTGAAAGTTTCAATGTATTCTCATTTCGATGCGCTGAATTTTTTGACGTATCTCACTTGTCCGTAGCATTTGTAGTAAAATTCAGCGATTCAAATGACTCGAAATTGAATTCCAATGCTAATTCAATGGGAAATTCGTCGTCAAATAGTAGATTTATGTCCGTCCTATCGTACAGACAGACGGACAAAAAGTATGAAAGTTGGGTGTCTGAGGTTATACCTTTCTAATAAAAAAAGAATTTTTAAGATCGGATTGCTAGAACTGATTTTGGAAGGGGGGTACGGACGGACAGACAGACGGACGGACGGACATCGACCGCATGTCAATACCTACTTTTTCATTTTTTTTTAAATTCTTCGAATTAAAAAAAAAGAAAAGTAGGCTAAAAATTATTGATGACATTTTTTATATGAAAAGATTGACAGTAAAAAAAGTAACTTACAAAATATGTAATATTATGTGATTGGCCATTATTGTCAGGAGAAAATTATTTTATGTACAATCAGTTCAACTACTATTAGTTTCGGAGAATTCTTGACATCGCCCACGACCCACGATTGTTCATGAAATTTTCCCATATCAAAATTGTTTAAATGAATAGTCGAGATCTTGATCAGATATAAATCAATCAACTGTAGATTACCGAAATCGTAAACAAAATTTAAAAATCAAATTTGCATTTAAGATTTTCATCGCCCAGATCCATTTACGTGGGGCCCGGATGGCCGAGTGGTAAGCATCGCAGGCCAGCAGTCTGCGTGCTGTAACGGGCGCGGGTTCGATTCCCGCCTTCGCCCTGGGTGTATTTCCTCTCTTTGTGACAGTAAAAAAATCTTTCTGTGTCTGTCTTACTTGACGAAGACTTATAAGCGGCTCACTGAGCAAGCACACAAGTTGGAATAGTCGGAATATATATGTAAAATACCCATACCCATACCCATTTACGTCACACGGACTTAGTGTCGTCACGCAAAAAATGATGATGGAAAATTTCACCGATGAGCAACAACTGTGATCAAGTCTTTCTTCCCGACAAAATCGAATCGGAGCGTTTTATTATTTTAGAAATGCAGCTTCAGTATTAATTATTTGTTGAAAAAAAAAGGAAAAATTATGATCGCCAAATTTGGCGACTGGGGTTCGATTTTTTAGGTAGCCACTTTCGATGTAATAGTCTCCAGTTGGCGACTGGCGACCGCTAATCTAGAGCTTTAGCAAAGAAGGTACTACAAAACATAGTTTGATCTTTCATGTCATTTTTGAACTACTCAATGTATAAGTATAATTTTTTTATATGTAATTCTACAAGATTTATTTATTATAAAACAAGTTTTAAAATTCATGAAACTTTGGCCAAAACTAAAATAAATGATATTAAACATGAAGCTATTTGAACACATTGTGATTAGGCTTGCGCGGCAAATTGTGAGGTCAAAATTGAAAAAATGACCAAGAAAATGACTTTATATTGTACAAATATGTACAAACAAAGACTTATACCTAAATTCTCAGCTCAATTTTAATAAGAAATTATTTTTAAAAAAATTTAAAATCAAAAATTTTCAATTTTTATTAATTTTTTTAGAAAAAAGTTATTATAATAATTTCTAATTAAAATTGAGCTGAGAATTTAGGTATAAGTCCTAGTTTGTACATATTTGTACAATATAAAGTCATTTTTTCAATTTTGTCCTCACAATTTGCCGCGCAAGCCTAATCACTATGTGTTCAAATAGCTTCATGTTTAATATCATTTATTTTAGTTTTGGCTAAAGCTTCATAAATTTTAAAACTTGTTTTATAATAAATAAATCTTGTTGAATTACATATAAAAAAATTATACTTATACATTGAGTAGTTTAAAAATTACATGAAAGATCAAACTATGTTTTGTAGTACCTTCTTTGCACATTTTTAAGACTACTGTGACTGTGTCTGTTGTTAACCCCTTAAGGTTTAAAAACAGACTATCAATCGAATGGTAGATCGAACTTGCATCGGGATTTCTCGTATATTTCCCATTAATATTTAAGTTATAGCGTCCCTCGGTGTAATTCCTAGTCACAGTCATATTTTTAAGTACCTTTCATCAAAATGAACAAAATGAAAAAAAAATCATAGAAGTATACTGAAAAATATACTCAGTGGAACTTATAACTTAACTACGAGTTTGTTTATTAATTTTGATCTTTTTTTTAGCAATGGTTAATTAAATTTCTGTAAAATAATCATAGATTTAGTTATTCCACGATTCAAAATAGCAAAGAAATACACGTGTAATCGCTAACTGCTACCAGCAATCAACAACAATCCTCTGTAGCCGATAACTGATGTGCAGTTCTAGTGAGATACATTATTTACAATCGCACTACACCTACAAACCCTATTCTCGCCAAACGCCTAGAGCTGGCAACCCTTCCTCCTTCGGCTTAAAACCTCAATTCAAAGTGGAATCTTCCACAATCAAAATATTTTGATTGCCAAGTTATCGTGGTCGGACTATACTTTCCTGCCCCGTTCGTGTTGTTGTTGTTGCTAATCATCAGCTCGTCTGACAGTTGTAAGATGGTTTGTGAGGTTCTATCACATGTTTTAAATAGTCAATGGATCTTTTGAAATACCAAAGATGTTTTTGCGGAATACCACATGACGCATTGAGCTTTTGTTTTTCGCTTGAAACGAGTTTTTAAAAAGTTAAAGTAGTAGGTTTAATAACGGCACTGTTTGAGCCCTCCTTTGCCAGTCTGTCTTTTCCCATTCGTGATTACCAATGACACCTAATTACCGAATAAAAAAGTTCTTTTTAAATTTTTTAAGATATTTTTCGCGTGACTAGTTTGTCACACATCAATATTTTAGGACTACATGGTCTTCATTTGTCTTATATCTATTTATTTAGTAAAACTCCGAGTAGCTTAAACAGTAGATATTATTTTAGCTTTGATTTTAAAGAAACTGTCATCAACTAAGATGATAATGGTTCTTTTTCTGCAGAAACTTTTATCGACACAACTGAGATAATAGATTCGTAACGTAAGGTGATAGTATTATAAATAAATGAAAATTAATAATTACATTAAATAAAAATAATATTACCATTTATTAAATTAAAAAATCTATGCAAATTTGTCCAAAAGTCAACAATATTATTTTTTATCGAAAATATCGTAATTACTCTGGAAGTCAACAATACCTACTACTGTTTATTTATACAGAAACTCTGCTATAATCTAAAACCGTCTCCGAGACATTTCTAAAACAATCCACAGCTTTCACTTTCATACAAGCTTATTTTATTCATGCAATATTTCAGCCGTGGACTGCGGACCACTTCCTTCTCGACATTCATCCGAGCGATATGTCCTGCTCAACGGTACGAGGTACGGGGGCGTGGCCATTTTATCATGCTCCACTTCTGAAGATGAAGAGGAGGAGCTAATTTACTGCAGGGAGGATGGAAAATGGACTACTCCTCGTATGGACTGCTCTCCAAAAGAAAGTAAGAAGTGAAATCTCATAGTGGTTTTAAGTAATAAAGTTCAAGACCAGCGTCAGTTCGTAAGTGGTCTATGCGGTCACCCGCATTAGTAAGCTTCTCAATAAACCAGTGAAAGTGAAAGCTTCAATTACCAGTAAGTTAGACAAGTACTTTGCGTATTCATTGGTATAAGTGTGAAAACATAAAGAAAAATAAAGAAATAAAGTTGAACACTAGTGCTTTTCTGTTTGATAGTCCTCTAAAGTGTCAATATGCTTTGCTAAAGGTTTTAAGTATCCATTAAAGTAAACCCTTAATAAAGTTCAAAAAGTTACCTAATAATGTATTTGCCTCCTTTCGGCCTTAATTATTTATCATTTCAATATTAATTTCAAATTTACTTTATTTTTCGTAGTTGGTCTCTCTCGCTTGGGATTGGTTGAAGAAGATCAAGGAGATGTTCCTACAGGTAACGTGAAACCTATTAATTATTACTTAGACTTACTAAGGAGTGTTTATAGTTTAGTGCTCCACATGTTTCGAGTTTCTACTTAAGAGCTATTCTTTTCACATTTTACAGGTGCCGTCATCGGTATGGCTGTAGTAGTGTTTCTTCTTCTGCTAACTGTTATCTTCGTTCTTTTACTCAAGAGGTGAGTTATTTTGCAGTCATTCATTTTATAGCTTATCTTCAAGCTCAGTTATTAGTTCCTGAAAAATAAGAGTAACATTCCAATTTATGTGAAAAAAAAATTATTATTTCAATGTATACCTATGTAAAGTAATAAATTCCTTGAAACTAGAGTATGAAATAAAATATCTACTAATTACTTACAACTTTGACCATGCATATTGGCAACAATTTGAACCTTGAAATTGACTTAGATATTATTTTGTATACTGTTCTGACAAATGAGAAAGTCATATGACTCGACTAAACAATTCTTCTTCATGACATGATATAGATTTCTGGATCTGCTTTTCTGAAACCTGACAATAAAAAAACGAAATGAAAGCAGAAAAGACAACTTTTAATAATTATTTTGTTGTTTAGGCGGAAAGTTCTTCGTCAAAACAGCGCTGATTCCC
The DNA here is from genome assembly GCA_023701765.1 of Hylyphantes graminicola. Classification (NCBI taxonomy): domain Eukaryota; kingdom Metazoa; phylum Arthropoda; class Arachnida; order Araneae; family Linyphiidae; genus Hylyphantes; species Hylyphantes graminicola. Next base: position 67,232,969 of record CM043113.1, on the reverse strand, counting down.
TCCCACGAAAAGAAAAGGAAACACCTTCAAACCCAGATCCCGCCCCATCATACGACAACGACGCCTTCTATGCCACAATACCGCCCCCTGATGCTTCTGATTCGTCAAAAGAGCGATCATCCGTTTTTTCCACAATTATTTTCCCCAATCACTGGCGCAGGAGAAAATCTGGTTCCTCCTCTAAGGACTCTGGTCACTCCTCTTCATCGGGGAATGGCTGCATTTATGAGGAGGTTGGAAAGAGGGAAGAACCAAAAGAAGTAGGCGTGGTAAAGACTGAAGGCGGAGTTACGGCAGCTGAAGCTGTCTACGCCCAAGTAGATCTTGAAGAGAAAAGGCGGTCCAGACTAAATAGAGCCGAGCGTTTTGAGCCAGTGGATCCACCTGAATGGGAAGGAACGTACAGGTACACATTCCTTAAGATAAATGCATTTTTTAAATTTAGATACCAAAATGTTTTTTTTTTTCATTTCTCATTATTAATCGATAGCACATTTAGTCCCTTTAGAGCATAAAAAATTCTTATTTTTCTGTTAGATTTCCCTATATAAAATTAAGTTTGATGCTTGATTAGTTGTCGATTTTAGTATCGATTTACACCATTAAAAGGGTAAGAATGTTGCTTTTATTTAGAATTATAATTTTTTTTTAGATATATTGTTTAAAAAAGCACTCTACATTTTGATACAATTTTGTTACGGAATTCTTGATAAAGTTACGCAATTCGGATAAAAACGAAAAACAAACCATGTTACCGAATTTCAATTATTGAGTTAATAAACTAACGCTTCTTTACGATGTTATTTCTATTCTTATTTCTTACAACTTAACTACTTCAAAACTTTTACTTGGTGCTTTTTTGCAGATCCGAGGGAGCATACGACGAGGTAGACCTGGAACCAATCAAGCTCAGAGAGTTGCCTCCCATTCCGCCCATAGACGAGGGCGTGACGTACGCTTCTTTGTCCCTTCCCCTAGATCCACCTCCACAACCCACTGTCATGAAGGACAATGAACTTTACCATGTAAATGAAGGGCTGCAAGTGTAGACCCTCCTTACTTAGGAAAAATACGCCCCTTTTGTACATATGCCCCACCCATTTTGAATCTACTTACTGTAAATTTTCTGAAACTTTTGAAGTTTCGTCTATGGAACTTATCTTTTTCAGATGGTTTTAAAGGTAATTGGTGGAAAATTATAATATCATCGAGCCGATTCAATACCATCGATTGTCCATATTTTGAAAATCCCGGCTGCAGACAGGGCTTCGCTGACTTGGCAGTAAAATCGTCAACCTCTTTTTAACTTTAGAACAGACAAAAAAATATGTCTGTAAGCCAAAGTTTTGGTTGATTAGACGTAAACTTGACATGAGGAAATAAACGTGTTTTTATCATCTCTATACTATCTGCATATGCAATGTAAGCCTTGAGGGTACACCTCTTTCTTTCCATTGCACTTCATGTAAAAATGTCGGCAAATTCCAGTGCTAAACCATGTTTGACCTTGCGGCACCAATTTCTGATGAACAAACTTTAGTTTTAACTATTAAGGAAGATGCGGGTACTTAATCAATGTTTTGATAATACTGACCAATTTTATTACGTCAATATCAGTAATTTTTTTTTATATAAGATGTATTTTTTACATATGTGACTAGTCAGTGTCGTAGGCAAATAAATGTTTTTATTTGAATTATTGTGTTGTTTAATTTTTTTATTGTACTTTAATTGATTTTTTGATCGACTAATTAAATAGTGGGTGATTTTCTTATAGTGCACGATGCTGTGATTAATCTCTTATATCCTGCTGTCGTTTCCAGGATCAATGCACCCTATTCTCTCTTAACGAAACGTGTTTTTAAACTTTTTATGAAATAATGTGAGATTTACTTATAGGTTCACATACTATTTGTTACTACTACTTTATGTTATGCTATATGTTTATATGTTACTTTGATGTTATTTTGCAACTCTTTATCCGACACACATATAGTAAACTCTTCAATTTTTAACCCAAGTTCAGATTCTCCTCATACTAGAAGCAAGTTGTTCAAGTAATTTTCCAAGAATAAGAAAGTTAAGTATTATTTAGAACTCTAGTATAGAACTCTAATATAGAAAACAGTAAAAAAAAAAAAATAATAACACTGCTCCTTCTAAAAGTGAAATAGAAACAACCCATGAGCCGCCTGGCGCAATCGTTAGGATGCTAGCTTTTGGAGCTGCTGGTGTCGGTTCGAATCCCAGTCAGACAAGGATGTTTGTGACCGTCAATAAATGTTGTTATATGTCTATGTGTTTGTACTGCCCTTTCTTTGTGTGTCTTGTGCTCGTAAAAAACTCTTTATGTGTCTATATCCTAAGAGAGAGACAGAAGAGTTGCATCATCTGAAACAACCGTTGAATGTTTTAATATGAGTTTGTCATTAGCCCTTCACTATAATGGTATCTTTTTATATCATCACACAATTGAAGAGCTTAGTGGAAGAACGTGCTAAGTGACAAAAAGGTGAAAACGAGAAAATGGGGGTTGAAGTTTTTCGTTTGCACTTAGATACGTTGAAAATGGAACATGTAAAAGTTAAAAAGATGCTTAACTTGATGTTTATGAAATAGGTCAAACTTTTGTTATCGTTAAAGGATGGAATAATATGTTCATTGACACAAAAATCTAAATTTTTTCGAAAATGTCACTTAGCACGTTCTTCCACTAAGCTCTTCAATTTGTGACGGTAAATTCACATAGCATTATGAATGGATAATTCCACGTCAGAAGAGACCACGACTGCAAAAATAAAATATTTTTTCTACAGTTGTAACTTTTATATTTGCTTTAGAAAGGTTTGAATTTTATTTTTTTTGTATCAACAACTATTATTGTTTCATCTTTGGCAACACAGCAGCTTCGAAATGGCTGCTTTGTTTTGAAATCATGGTCTCGTGTTTATTCATCATTTTGAACAAATGAATTTTAAGATAAGAAACACATTTTATCAGATTTTTTGGTAAAATTATTATAATACACCATCAGAACTACCTAAAAAACACATTATTAATTGGTATTTATAACTAAACGATATTTAATTAAGAAGATAAAAATCTCCTTTTTGACTGTAGTGTCAGTCACGAAAAGATAAAAAAGTTTCTATAACTTTTTAACATAAGGCTTTACTTCAAATTTTTTACGATATTTTCTTACTATAGTAACCTCTGTACTATAGTAACCTTACAACACATTTTAGCTTTGTAGTGTCAGTCACGATGTAGAATCAGTCACAACTTCTTTTTGATCTAGATGTTTTAGATTAGCTATAATATTTGTGGATTTCTTATATTTTGATAATTTTGATTTAAGATGGTCATATCAACAGCTAAAAGAAAAAAAAAGAGCAAAGGGGAAGTTTTTAAGATGGGATAAATTTCAAAAAATTGAAAAAAATGAAAGCAAAAACCACTTTACGGACAAATTTGAATTAAAAGTATTCCACCTCTATTGCAATCTTCCAACCTATTGACAACCATGGGTGGTAATTCTCTTCCAAAAGTCATGGTAATCTTTGCCTTCAGTCATGGTAAAGGACCAATTGATGGACTTCATTATACAGTGAGGAGGGGATAAAAGAAGTCGCGCTTTCTATGAATTTGACACATTTTGCTATAGATTTTTTCACTTGGCATAAGAAATCTGCCCAAACATATCACTATTATACATTTCTGACAATTGTGTTAAGGGCAAAATAGGTAGATTAAATGATGTATGCTCATATATACATTCCGATTCCAGACACTCAAAAATTTTTCCGTGTTTTAAAATTAAACAAATACTTACTAAAACAACTGCTAATGTTTCATTTAATACTACACGTTTCACACGTTTCATTCAAAATACTACACGGCTAATTAAACAAATTTAAATGTTGTAAAAAGAAATACCTCTCAACAAAATTCTGAAAATGAACTTGATGCTGGAAAAATAGCTTTATTTCCGTTTGTAGTTAAATTATCGTTATATATTTTGTGGGAAAATGTTAAGTAAAAATGCTTATTCAATAAAACTGAAACATCTGCAATGGTCGGGAAGTCTTTGTGCGTGGCCTTAGAGGGAAGGTTTTTCATAAAATGCTATTGAAGAAAGAAGTAAGAAACTATCAGAAGCTAACTTTCGGGACATTGTGTAACTTTTCTAATTATATTTTTACCATGTGCGCAATTTTTAATTTACCATGTTCAAAACAATATATAATGTTATGTTATTATTGCCCAAGTTTCCATTTCTGTGATACAATTCACTTGATGTAGTGTGTCACAAGTTGAATGTAGTGTAAGTCACGCACAAAAGTGTGAATAAATTATTTCTTATGATATTTCAATACATTTTTGCAGTTAATGATTTAGCTTTAAACCTTATACTTAAATTATGCACTGGTAGAATGTTGATTTACTGCATTTTGAAGAAGAAATTAGAGTTTAAGAAATTGAGAGAAACCTACTAGGGGACATTGTGTAACTTTTTCTTACCAAAATTTTACCATTTATGCACTTTTTAACTTTCCATGTCCCAAATTATTTGCATATATTGTGTTATTATTGCTTAAAATTCCATATCTGTGATACAAATTCACAATCTAGTGTCAGTCACGAATTGAATGTAGCGTCAGTCACGCACAAAAATGTTAATATATTTTTTCTTATGGTATTTCAATACTTTTTTTGCAATTAATATATTTAGCCTCAAACCTTATACTTAAAATAAGCAGTGGTAGAATGCTGATTTACTGCACAATCAGAAGAAATTAGAATTTTTATGACAGCCAAAAATCTGCGAACTTTTGTGTAGTGTCAGTCACATCAGGACATTTTTACCATTTTTTAGTTAAATATTAATTTTTTTTTTTTACTGATTGCTAAAAATACTATATGCTCAGGGGTATACTAACATACAATATTTTTTTAATAAATAGAAATTAATTATGAACTATGCAAACGAAATTGGTTAAATCGTTCTGCTGTAGTGTCAGTCACGCGTGGAAATGCCCTGAATATATAAAAGTGACGACGTTTTAGAAATTGAATAAAAAAAACTTACATTTTATTAATTTTCCGAAAGCCGACATCCCTATGTAAGCCTTCTTCTCTTCTTCGGCACTGCAGCCTAGGACAGGCCAGGGCCTTTTATACGAGTTTATGCCATATGTAACAAACAATGAGTTTAAATTGTTGGCAGAAATGGTCTTCTACCTCATACATTAATATAGAATGCGATTATTTGACTTGAAAAGTTTTATTAATTTCTAAACTACTTTAATACTTAATTAAATAGCAGTAGGATAAAAAAAAAGTTTAATGGACAATTCCCGTATTTTTTAAAAACACTTCAAAACTATTTTTCTTAATAGGCAAAACAACGCTGATTCCAAATATCCTGGTTAAAATATCATAAAAAATTTGTTTAATTTAATATTTAATTTTAAAAACTCGCAGAAATTAGTTCCTGTTTTAACCGTTCTGCTTTTGGTTAGAGCGGTTGTGACGTCACCATTTATGTTCGTGGGTTTGTTTACTAAAGTTTACAACGGCGTGCAGACGACCTATCTAGAGTTTTCAATTGATTTCTTATTAAATTTATTTTATTTCTTAAACGTTCGGATTTTTATTCTTTATTTTTAATTTACTATTATTTTTTGTTCTAATTGTCTTTTTTCTTCAATTTATTTCGATTGAACCAGGCTTTTTCAAAGCGCAGAGCGACAACTTACCCAAAAGCTGCGTTATTATCTAACACAATTGAAGTTTTGTAAAATCATTGTATCTAAGTTTATAATTTTATTTAACAAATCAAATGCATTTACCATTTATACATTCTTTTTTTCAAGTTAATTCCAATTAAAAAACCCAAAAATAACTAAATATAAGCTATTATTTAATTACTTTATGTATTTAGAACATTGATTCCAAAGCACTCGTGCTGCCATCTATTATTTAGATATTTACACTGTCGCTTTTTACTATAACTTTTTGAACAGCAAACAGTTATGCAATTAATAACTCAAACATTCAAGAAAAGTAGCTGAAAACTAAAAAAAACTCTCTTTTGTTTCTAAACTTTTACACAATGAGCTATTATCTATACTTTCTGCAAAGCAAGTTGTCTACAGCTTACGATTTAGGAGAAACAGGATCACGTTATAGCCTTTATCCATTGTTTTCTTCTTTCAGGACAATTACTTGGAATATAAAAAAAAAATCTTTTCTGGGATAGTAACTGTAGTATTATGGCACTCAGGAACTATGCAATACCGATATGACACGTTCAAATAGTTTTAACAAACGAAACTAATTGTATCGCATACTTCACAGTTTCAGTTTCACACAAATGTCAATATCAACCAGAGCTGATCGGAATGTGTCAACGAGTTTTGTAAAAACTGACGTCACAGCGTTTCCGCGCGCTTCTGAGTGATTTTCGCGCGCTTCTCGAAAGCTCGACTTTGAAATTGAATAAAAAAAATAAATACGCATCGGAAAAAATTTTTGTTTGGACTAATATTTTTTTTTCGACATCCTGCATCGAATAAAATTTTTTTTTAAAAATGTGGGAATTGTCCATTGTATAATATTTTTGTGAATGCGGGTTCTCTTTTTGTTGTGCTAGAGTCTTTCAGATGGCACCACTAGAAATATCAAGTATTGTTGCATATTATTTTATCTCATCACCACCCCTTTTTTTAACTAATTTAAACAAGCCCCGCTACGAACTATCTAAAATTGAAATTTTGAAATTTATTTTGAATAACAATGAAAACAAGACCATCTTTAATTTTTTCAAAGTACCTCTCTTGCAGAGAAATAGTCTTTTGATTGATCTAGATCAGGGGTTCCCAACCTTTTTGGACCTGCGTACCACTTGCCTTTATGAGAAATTTTGGCGTACCACCAAACCCAAATATTTTAATGAACGTATAATATTTGCGCAAGTGTTCAAAGTTTTTTTTAGTGAAATTCCTGAGAAAACTTCGTAATTTATTGATTAGATATTTGTTTATTTATAACATGCTTATAATAAAGGAGAAATAAAAAGATTAAAATTGTATTAATTTACAGTTTTGTTTATTGTCCATAGGTCTAAAAACATACAAATAAAAAATAGTACAAACTCAGCAAAATCTGATCCGGAAGTTAATTAAAGATTTCTTTCTAAAATAATGTTTATGTTTAAAATAATGAGTAATATGTTTGCGTGCTAACATGCGTACAGAAGCTAATGATAGCATCATGTTGTTCACATAATCACATCAATCACGCGTACCACCTAAAATAAATCCGCGTACCACCAGTGGTACGCGTACCACCGGTTGGGAACCCCTGATCTAGATGAATATTTTTGGCTCTAGTGTAAGTGACGAATAATATGTCTCCATGAAATTTTAATGCACCCCGGATATTGGATATAACGCTAAAGTACGTTATCGAAGTAAACGTATTAATGTTAAAAGACCATTTATCTACTATTGGGTATGTAACAACAAATATTTAACTTCGACTTTTAAAATATTTATATTTTCTCAATAAATTAAAAGGGATTGATACTTTGAATTTGATGTCAAACACCACGTTGTTGTTTTTAAATTTCACTAAAGTTTTAAATGTCAACGTCTAGTGATGTAAGCTAAAGCCTTAAAGCTGCTCATCACCCCCAATACCCGTCCTCCTTCGATCGGGCTTGCTAATGGTAAGTCTAAGGGAGAAAATGTATTTTATTCCAAAAAAAGAAAAGAAATTATAGGAATATTTTGATGCGGTTTTTTTTAATTCATAAAACTCCTATAAAGTTGTGCTTTTAGAGATTATTTTTTTTAAAAAACGTTGTTTACCTTTTTTTAATGGAAAAATTTAGATTAAAAAAGGCAAACAACGTTTTTAAAAAAATAACCTCTAAAAGCACAACTTTAAAGGAGTTTTATGAATTAAAAAAAAAACGCATCAAAATATCCCTATAACTTCTTATCTTTTTTTGGAATAAAATCCATTTTTTCCCCATAGACTTACCATTAGCAAGCCCGATCGAAGGAGGACGGGTATTGGGGGTGATGAGCAGCCTTAAAACCATTCTATAACTGTGAAAAACTAAGATGCATGTAATATAGAGGGAGCGTAGCCTCTACAATAAGTGCCAAAACAATATAAAAAATGCCATTGTAAAACATATTATGAGTTTCTATGTGTCAATGGACTGAAAAAGTATACTAACTACCCTTTTTTATGTTGGGGGTAGGCACATACATATTCCAGCTTGTGTGCTTGATCAGAATGCCGCTTATATAAATAATAAGCCTTCGTCAAGTAAGGCATACTCATAAAGTATTTTTACTGTCACAGAAAGAGGAAGTACACCCAGGACGAAGGTGAAAAACGAACCCGCCCATGGTACAGTGCGCAGACTACGGGCGTAAGGGTCCAAACCACTGGGCCCCTTTTCTATAAAAGAAATGTAAAACTAAAACAGCCAGAAACCATTTTATTCGAGTTGCTTGTAAATATAATACTCTTTTACCTAAATATATTATTTTTGTCGGTTTTTAATGTGTTTGAAGATAATATATAGTAATTTCAAAAGAAATGTAAAACGAATCTTTGGATTTCTTTTTTTTTTTTTTTTTTGCTTTGTCAGTAAATAGTAAGTTACGTACAATTATTTACGTAATCGTCAATTAAAACGTTCATTGCAATTAATAATTTTGCGGACAATTTTCCTAAAGATTACTTAAAGCGAAAACAGGAATATATAAAAATACTAGGGGGAATATAAAAAAATACTAGGCAAAGCCCCCTGCTCGCTACCGCTCGCCAACCCCCGGGAATTACTACGCAATTCCTATTTGTTTGCTCCGCAAACAAACAGGAAAGTCTAATATGAGGATACTGCCAATGCAGGAATGCTCATCTATACAATCTGACTAATTTCCATGGGACTGCTCCAGGGCATTACGTAGCTCTAGAGCTAAGCAACGATTTCTACCAAAGTCATGGGACGCGACCTGAAGCAGCCCCGGCACAAAACAAGCACACAGCCACACTTACTTTCAGCGTTTCTGATTGGCTGAAGCCGCGTAAGTAAAGTGGTTTTAAAGCGTCCGACAATTACAATTTTGTATTATATAGAGAAATATCAAACGCTGTGCGTGTTGGTTTTTCACTTTATAGACCCTAAAGTCATGTCTTTAATAGTCATATTTTAATAGCATATGTGCTTCTGCTATTAGTAGGGGAGCCTGGGTACGGTAGTGACAGTTTTCATTTAATCGCTTATAAATTCTTTAATATGCCTGGTAGCTGGATGAAAGTTGCATTAATAGGTCTAAGTATAAATAAAAAATTGTGTCCCTAAGTACAATAGTTATCTTGTATGAGCAAAATAGTTATCTTGTATAGAAAAAAGAGGAAGTAGTGGCACAACCGACCCCACCCTGGGACGGTTGTGACAGGTTCAAAAACGACACCAAAATATTATAAAATCACTCGTTTTGCAGCATCTTTAGTTATTATAAATTCAATATTTATAATAATAACTTTTAATTCATCATTTAATTATTAAATTTAATAATTATAGATAAATTTATAATTGTTAATACAAACTCTTCATATTATCACTATCATCAAGAAAGTTAACTAAATATTTATAATTATACATAGCTGTAACCATGTCAAAATACAAAACAAATAAACAAAAATATGTTTCTTTAAAAAAAATGCACAAAATATCTTATCTACATAAAAACATATACATGTTCTTTTATAACACAAATTAATCTTTTTGAGTTACACCTGTTTCGTCAACAATGTATATATATCCTGTGGCTCATAGGTGTGTATGTACGTAACAATTTGCATATTGTCATAAAAATATTTCTAATTTGAAGCTTGTATCGATATAAATGTATCGTAACAAGGACATACAATTCATTTGGTGATTTTTTGCAGCTTTTCGTAAGGAAATCCCGTGTTTCACTTTTATAAAAGATTCTTCATATTTCCTAAAGCCACAGTGTGCCCTTTTGCCTTCCTCAGGCGTTTTATAGTCATCTAAAAGAAAAAGAAATACATTTTACTGTGTTGTCACAACCGCACCCAGCTCCCTCTTTTGCAAAAAAAAAACAATCACCATGACAATACAAAATAGTGTATGCATTCAAAGTAATCACTGGTATTTCATTATTAAAGGCTAAATTATAACGAGGAAAATATTCATTGGTCTATCTGTACACATAAAATAACAGTTATGAAAATGGAATAAAAATACTTACTTTTGACAGTCAAAAAGTAATAGATGCCTCTGGTATGGTTAATGCCTTGCGATGACTGATGGTATACTGTGGCACATGTTCAGGCAGGCAAGCTGCTCCTTACCCGCCTTACCCCTTACACCCAACCCGGTATTAGTTACGGTTTCGCTAATATTGCGACTGGCACAACCGTACTCAGGCTCCCCTACATATGCGTCGGCAGGTAAGAAGGTTGGTACGTTGGTCGGTGTATGTTTCGATTTGTGAGCTTTAAATCAGAGATCCGCTTATAAACCTTCGTCAAAAAAGACCAAACACAGAAATGATTTTTACTATCACAGAGAAAGGAATGGGTATAGAAAGGGTACGGTAGGGTAAATATATATTCCAGCTTGTGTGCTTGTTCAGAGAACCGCTTATAAGTTTTCGTCAAGTGGGACAGACACAGAAAGAATTTTACAGTCACAAAGAAAACAATAACACATAGACAAATACCAACATTTATTGACGGTCACAAACATCCATGCCTGACCGGGATTCGAACCCGACCCCAGCAGCTCCAAAGGCCAGCATCCTAACGATTGAGCCACCGGGGCGGCTGGTATAGAAAGAAAATGTGTTTAATAAGGTCTAGTGTAAATATGTAGGTTTTTTTAAATGATGAAGATGACAATTTACGAAAGGGCTTTATTTTTGGCCATTTTCATAGATAAAGCTACATAACTGTTCTTGTTTACCTGTTAGCTCAATATCCATACCAAATTTTTTTAATAGATGTGTTGTGGGACCATTTTGATTAAAAAATCATTGAAAAAATTTAAATTGTATGAGGGAGTAGCAATTTGAAAAAAACATGAAAATTTTAATTATTTTTTTAAACTTACATTTCAATATTTATTATTTTTCCTATATGTTTATTGAATATTAGTTCTTTGTAAAAAAAGTTTAATCTGAATGCTAGCGTAAAAATACTGGATTTGTTGTTTTGGGTACGTTGTCTCGTGCCCTTGCTATTACTGTAGTTCAATAAAAAAATTATTTTCATTCCACTCTCTTGTTGAGACTCATGACTTGAAAAACTTGTCCATTATAACTATGCTGCTTATTTAAAATACAGGGTGTTTATAAAATATCGCTTGCTATTCGGAGTGGTCTGTAGCTTGAATGAATAATCCAAATGCATCAAAAATTGAGACGCTTACTAATCAAGAAGGGGGAAGGAATGGTATCATAAAAAAGACAGAATCCTAAAAAATAATCAGAAAAAAGAATAATCATAAAAAACAAACTCGTCTCTTGACCAGAATCTGAATTACGAAGCGTCGTCAATTACGGCCACTTACTGCCAACACAGCTAATTACGCCTCGTAATTTAGAACCCTGGTCAAGAGACGAGTTTCTTTTTTACGAAAAAGAACGGAAGTTTAAAAAAGAAACTCGTCTCTTGACCAAGGTTCTAATTACGAGGAGTAGCCAATTATGGGTAATTACGGCCAACACATCCAATTACGCCTCGTAATTTAGAACCCTGGTCAAGAGACGAGTTTGTTTTTTATGATTGCATTCTTTTCCCCCCTTCTTGATTAGTAAGTGTCTCAAAGTTTTTTTTTGCATTTGGATTATTCATTCGAGCTACAGACCACTCCGAATAGCGATCGTTATTTTATAACCACCCTGTATTTAAAAGTAGTCCGTACTAGAGCTGCATATTCGGGCTAATTACTTAACATTCAATTATCAATTGTGCAAGAATCAATTTCTAATTAAGAGTTGTTTGTTGTTGTTTTTTAATAAAGACCGATTTGAAATAAGGAATGACAGTGCGGATATGCAGTGAGACTTCAACACAATCTTTTTACCATCATTTTTTTAAAATTAATATTAGATTTTTTTCTTAAAGAAGCATTTAATCATTCAAATTAATTGTATGAATGATCAAGTTTTTTTTAAACCTAATCCAAATTAATTAGGATTGCGGAATTAAGTTCTATATCGAATATATATGAATATTCTTCATAAACTTTTTAATACAGTAAACGAAGTTCACGAAACAGTATAACAGAACCCGAAATAACCTACGGAAAAGACTGAAAGTGGATGGAATTGAGCAGGTAAGTTCATTTTAAAAACTAAATCTTAATTAAGTTTTTTTTTTAGCAGATTCCATAGCTTATATTGAACATTCATTGCAAGAATAATAGACAAAACCTTCTTCTGCACGTAAAACATAAGAGTATCATTAGTAAATGGTTGTGAAAATCTATTTCCACATTGCATAAATCATTTTATGCGCATTCTGAATGACTATAATGCATTTTAAGCACATTGTAAAATTTATCATAATTGTTCGCATGTATACCAGATAGTTTCCTGGATTTTTTAAGTTTTTATCTCTACTTGATCCAGTAAATTCAAGTTTTCCCCAGAATTTAAATAAAAATCCTTTCAAGAACATACTTTTGAACAATTCAGCACAAGGCATATCATGCTACGACCTAGCCGCCTGATATATAGAGTGTTAAAGAGCTATAATTTTAGCAAAAGATACTTGCCATTGAACTTTTTGGTCATTAATGGTAGTGCTGAAATACGAAGATAGATACATTCTTCAAATGTGATATACTCCTTCCGATTACTTATTGAGGGTCATAATGAAGGGTGAGGCAAATAATAGTGGCCCCGATCTAGAGATAGGAATACGTTGAAATGCTTGGCGATAAGAACTCTTGAGGCCACCTGAAACCTGTTTTTGCATTGGTTGGATCGGATTAGCTTCACATTAGAGCTACTCATAGAAGTGGCGAGTTCAGATCTTAGTTCGTTGTATAAAGACTTCCCATAAGGCAAATTTTGTGTCTTTCAATCAATTTAAAATGTTTTGTACAAACAAAACCGAAAAGGTCCGATTCCCTAGGATAAATAACTACCGAAATAATCCTTAATGGGAACTTTTCTTGATAAGCTCTACAAATCGTGCTTAGATTTCATTTCAACTTGCTTCTCAAACCATATTGGAGTTGCCAGCAAATAAGTCGCCAAGCGTTTGTTTGGGCTTAATATTGAAGCGATCAATTATAGCTTCAGTTAGCAAACCTGTTTTCGCATTGGTTTTAGACCTGGCAACATTTCTGTCGTATTCTTATCTCCACGTTGGAGCCACTTTTATTTGCCCCACCCAGTAGAATGTTCTAGAAAATTGCAAATGAGCAAGATAACTTTTTTTTAACATTATTGAAATTACCTCACATAGGAAATTAAATTTAAATGTGAATATATTGATTTATTGAGCGGTAATTGAAAGTCGTGTAGCGTTACACAGCCTCAATTTTAAAGTGCATTGTTATGTTATCGTTATAACCCGGAATCAGCTAAAACTAGAATTAACTATTGAGAACTAGTTTTAACTGAAGTCATTGGAGAAAACTAGTTTCCTCCATCTAAAACTAAATCTTACTAGTTGATTACGGATTTGACCAATTGCATTGATTAAAACTAGTGAAATAAACCAAAACTAGAATTATCGAACATGTTTTAGATAAAACTAGAATTAACTGCGACTTGACTTTTTATGCATTATGAACGTTAATTTTATAATAATATTACGACAATGAAGTCCTTAAAAACTCGATAACCGTTCTTAATGGAGTATCTTCCAGTATCCGAACGCTTTAATTTCATTTCAGCCCAATAATTAACTAAACTAATCCAAAATATTAACCTAAATCCTGCTATTTCCAATTATAGAATGTAAGTGTGCCGAGTTTTATATAATGTAACTGTGTTATAGTTAAAAAGATTAAACCAATCTATTTCGTCAAAACTAGTATTAACTGGCAATAACTGGTTTTAGCGAATGGAAACTAGTTTTAACTAATGGCATCAGTTGAAACTAGTTTTCACTAGTTAATTTCAATTCTTGCTGACTTCAGGGTTTTAACGGTAACACAGTTATAACTCTAAAACTGATGATCTTAAAGTAGGCGAATATCCAAAATGAACCAAAATTCTAAAATTTATACTATTACTTTAATTTTTTCTAAATTTGGCATAGTGATTTAAAATATAATGAACAATGCTAATTAGGCATTTTTTATTTAAATATAATTTATTTATTTTAAACGGTGTTTTTCAACTAAAAAAAGGGGGTTTACTGTAACAAATCTATCACATTGAATTGTCCCCCTATAAACATTAATTATGTGTTAAATTCTTCGTTTTCAACTGATACATGCAATGACCCTCTAGAGTTACATACAAATTACAAGAAAAGAAGTTATTAAGAAAAGTGTTATGAATTAACTAAAAAGAAGATTTTTTCGATTAATTTACACTTGGACATTTAAAAAAAAAAAAACTTGTAGATTGACACCAGATGTTAGAGGTTCATGGCACAGATATATATTGAAATAGCATCTGCAAAAAGTTTCAGGTAAATTAATGTAAAACTTTTTATGCTAGAAGTGTTGACGTAAAGCCCCTTTTTAGGTGAAAAACACCGTTCAAATAAATCAATTATATTTAAATAAAAAAAATGCATAAAAGAAACATTGCTCATTATATTTGAAATCACTATGCCAAATTTGGAAAAGATTAAAGTAAAAATTTTAGAATTTTGGGTATTCGCCTACCTTAACTAAACTTATCCAAACCTATTATCCTAAAAATCCTTCTATTTTCCATTATACTGTATTATGTAAGTGTGCCTAGTTTTATGTAATGTAAGTGTGTTATAGTTAAAACTAGATTAAGCCAATCTATTTCGGCAAAACTAGTATTAACTGGCAATAACTGGTTTTAGCGAATGGAAACTAGTTTTAACTTATGGCATCAGTTAAAACTATAGTTTTCACAAGTTAATTTCAGTTCTTGCTGATTTCGGGTTTTAACGATAACGTAACTCTAAAACTGATAATCTTAAGGTTACGTTGCAGAAATGAAGGCCTTTTTAATTTGCCTGCTGGCTTGCGTTGCCCTCTCTACTGCCACCAAGTTCGAAAATTGCGGTTCGACAGGTGCGTCTGTAAAGAAGGTCGACATCCAAGGCTGTCCGGACGGACTAAAAAGGTGTACTCTAGAGAAGGGCGCCACCAAGACAGTTTCCTTTGTGTTCGAGGCTACTACTACTTCGAACAAAGAACTAAAGGTGCGTAACTTAATTATTACATTAAGAATTCAGCCCAACTAATATAAAAGCATTTAGTTTTGTGAGGGCACTAAGTCTTTAGCCCAACTAATAGAAGTATTTACTTTAGTGAGGCTACTAATTCTTTGGTCCAATTAACATGAGTACGTAATCTAATGAGGCCACTATTTGTTTAGCCCAACTAATAAAAGTATTTAGTAACGTGAGTTCAGACCAACTAATAGAAGTATCTAGCTTAGTGAGGCTACTAATTCTTCGGTCTAATTAACATAAGTATATCATTCAATGAGGCCACTATTTGTTCAGCCCAACTAATAGAAGTGAAATTAGTGAAGCTACTAATTCTTTAACAAATATTATCAAAAGCCATTCCTTCATAATCTCAAATTTAAGATCATTTGTGTTTTTAAAATTAAATATGTCTGATAACAATACGTCAAACAACTCCAAGTTATATTAACACCAATTATACATACTCTGGTACAGAAAAACTGCAGAAACTTCCATAATGACTTGGACCAGACTAACAATTACTCATTTACTCTAACAACTAAGAAAACAAACTGTATTTAATTTTTATTTCAGATCAAAAATGGCACAACTCATTGTTGCAAAGACCTGTCTGTCAGCATTACCATTGTTGCAATTACCTATTAACTGCAGTTTACATGTCTACGGTAGTATAAGGGTGATGAGATGAAAGAGTGGAATTGCAACTATATCCTGTTCTAGGTTTAGCGTGGGACCTTATACCTTGAAATTAAGTCCGGGCTCGCGGCTTTTGACAAATGCTACCGTTCAATGAATTTCTTTCTCATTCATTCTTAAAACTTCCATGACCTAGAATTTGATAATAAAACATTCAAATCTATTATGAACCAATGACGGTCTCAAAAATGAGAGCATCATTCTCAAAAAATCAAAGCCAAATTCTCAAAAATAAGAACAAGTACAATATTCTCAAAAATGGGAGTATAATTCTCAAAATTAAGAACAATATTCTCAAAATTAACATCAAAAAACAAACAACGAATATAATTCTCAAAAATGCGAACAATGTACAGTAAACTCCCGATTATCCGCGGGTGGATTATCCGCCTTGCGGATTATCCGCGGGCCACTATATCCACCTCCCCCCCCCCCCTCCAATTTTTCAGTTTTAAAATAAAAATATTAAAAAACGCTATAAATGAATTTAATTTGTTTCAAAAATGTTTGGTAGAATGCATTCCAAGAGCAACGAATTCCTTTATACAACAACGAATACATTAAAAAAAAAGAACAACGAACACATTTAACAAGAACTACAAATACATTAAAATAAGATTGACTATATTAAACCTGATGTTCAGCCAGGTGCACATCACGAACAGGTTTTTGTCAAAAAGCGTCATTTGTAAAATAATCTGCCCGCTATTTTAATTGAATTGCTTTATGTGATTTTGACACTAGCGAAATGCGTGAGAAACTAAAAAAAAGTTGTCTTGAAAATTCAAGACGAACTACAACTCATTAAAAAGATGGAAAATGGATCCTCTAAAAATCAAATGTGCCTGCAGTATGGCAGAGGAAAAACGACAGTAATCGACATTTTGAAGTAAGTAAATTTGTACATGCTATATACGATTACTGTAATTTACTATGATAAAACAAAGAAGAAATTTTGTTTATAGGCATGTTCTTCATTTTTGCGGATTATCCGCGGATTCGCTTATCCGCGGAAGTCGCGCCACCCAATTCCGCGGATAATCGGGAGTTTACTGTATTTTCAATGTGAGAACCCATTTTTGATAGTGTATGACATAGGATCCTGAATTATTATCGCTTTTTAAAGGGTCTTTTATGATAACAGATCCCTATACGTACATTTCCAATGGGGAATCTTTGACTCTGTTTTTAAATGAAGTATATGACATGCACTAGTAAAAATTTAGCAAATAATACAGGAAACAAATTGCAATTAAAAATTAATAATTATAATTTTAAAGATATTAGTTGGTTATAATTAAACCAATTTTTTTATATTTAGGGTAGACTAACCAGCGAATGAACGTTTTTAAGACGCTGCGTTCGCCAGTGAATGAACACCAGGATATAATGACCAGGACAACCAACCATATCTCAGATAGCTTCCTACTCCATCTAGTGGAATGATTTTCTATCCTTATTTTTTAATTATATTTATCAAATATTCATTTACTGGGGCCTGTTCACTCACTGGTCAGTCTACCCTACATGCTGTTAGTGCTGCCATCTGTAGTTTGTGAATAATGACTTAAATTTCGTTTTAATTGGAACCAATTAATATCTTTAAAATTATACTTATTTAAAAGTTTAATAGCAAAATAAATTTCTTCTGTATTTTTTGGTAAGTTTTCGTGAGTACATGTCGCATAGTTTATTTAAAAGCAAGCTCAAAGGTTTCCCCATTGAAATTGTATAGATATCTGAATAGTTCACGGGAAGAACCGCATGATTTCGTCGAAGGTTTTCCTTAATAGCCTCTTTGGGGATGATAGCGAGAAATCGCCTAAGTTGGTGAAAAGAAGCCGGTTACTCGCTTTGTTTATATTTTCCGGCAACCCTTATTCACGCCAGAGATCAGTGGAACGAGTCACAAGTTTGTACCGCAAATGAAGAACCAAAAGAAAAAACCGGTTTCCGGTCGCCAAAGTCCGCCAAGCAGACACTATTACGGAAAGACTCTAAAAGAAATTAGGCTGTTCTTCCAGTGTACTCTTCATCTGTTACTCTACAAAACCCTTTATTTGCTGGATAATTTTATTTCAGGTTTTTTTGCGCAGTTGGCAGAATGGATGGTTTGAAGAGAAGCTCGATAACGCTACACAAGACGGTTGCAAGGGCCACGGATTGAAGTGCCCTTTAAAAGTCGACAGCACTTACACCTACACCGGGAACTTCTACATCAAGGAGGGGTATCCCACTTCCGAAGACGTAAGGATAGAATGGCAGATTTGGGATGGTGGGTACGATAGCTTTCTGTGCATTCGCGTCCCTTGTAGGACCGAGCATAAAAGCAAGAACGACTCAATAACAACGCCCGAGAAGCTCCCTGTGACGACACAATCCATAACAATGCCAGAGAAGCTCCCTGTGACAACAACCTCTCCACCTGGTACTGAATGTTCTATTTTGAACCGTGCTTGTTGGCTAAGCAAAGCATCCTCAATAACAACGCCAGAGATGCTCCCTGTGACGACACCCTCAATAACGGCGCCAGAGAAGCTCCCTGTGACGACAACCTCTCCACCTGGTATTGAATGTTCTATTTTGAACCGTGCTTATTGGCTAAGCAAAGCATCTTCAATAACAACGCCAGAGAAGCTCCCTGTGACGACACCCTCTCCACCTGGTACTGAATGTTCTATTTTGAACCGTGCTTGCTGGCTAAGCAAAGCATCTTCAATAACAACGCCAGAGAAGCTCCCTGTGACGACACCCTCTCCACCTGGTACTGAATGTTCTATTTTGAACCGTGCTTGTTGGCTAAGCAAAGCATCTTCAATAACAACGCCAGAGAAGCTCCCTGTGACGACACCCTCTCCACCTGGTATTGAATGTTCTATTTTAAACCGTGCTTGTTGGCTAAGCAAATCATCCTCAATAACAACGCCAGAGATGCTCCCTGTGACGACACCCTCAATAACGGCGCCAGAGAAGCTCCCTGTGACGACACCTTCTCCTCCTGGTTCGGATTGCGGACTTTTGGACTCTGGCTGCTGGCTAAATAAAGTAATAAAACATGTCTATAACGCGACAAGTATTGTTTCGAGTGGCATATAGGATTCATGTTTTTCGACGAAATAACCGACAGTTAGAAGAGACGGCTTCAAAGTTGATCGTATGCCGAAGTTAAAATATTAGTATTTAAATTTCGAAATTACGACTGGGTACACAATATGGTGATGAGTGTAAGATTTTTGCAACGTTCTGCTTCATAAATTCAGTAAAAAATAAATGCTTTGTACTTGTTTTGTGTATTTTATTCGCTACCTGCATGACATTTAAAATAATGACATAAAAGATTTTGTACTTAAAATATAAGAATATTTTCCACAGATACTTGCATATTAACCAATACCGAAAATTCATTCCAACTCAGTCAACTGGAACACCATTAGTGAAAAATAGAACCACAAATCCATATTTGAAGAGTACACGGGAAGAACCGATTGATTTTTTTTTTTGCGGACGCCCGCAATTGTCTGCTTGGTGGACATTGGAGGCAGAAAACCGGTTTCTCCCTTTCTTCTTCACTTGGTCCAAGCGTCGTGATCGTCAATCGCCAGAATATTGGAAGCTAGGAACCACAGAGATCATAGTTAAAGTATTAGAGTGGCAGATCACGTGACCTACAACACTGGCTTCATTGGGGCTCTTCTTGGAGCTCCTTGCGCGTCTCGTCGTTAGCATTGGAGGTCACGAGATCTGCCACTCTATTAATCTAACTATGATCTCTGTGGTAGGAACTTGATTTCCTTACACAAGTTTAGGCGATCACTCGCTATCATCGCCAAAGTGGCCTGCTAAGGAAATTTCTCTACAAAATCAATCGGTTTTCCCCGTGAACTCTTCATTTATGTTACCGTTGAATCATCCAGTCCGTTTAGCAGTAAATTATAACATTGGATTCGAGTTATCTATTCCTATCACCAGTTCTTCGAGACCACGCTAACTAAAACCTGATCAATTCAACCGATTAAATGCTTTGCCGGACTCCTTATTGTTAGATCAACAGCTTCGTGTCCTATTTAATAACAAAATAAAACAGTTCAAAGAATTCTTTTACTTCAGCGCTCAGTTTTAGTTTTCTAGAAACTATTCAATTTCAATAATTTTAGCCGTAATAAGATCGTCTATACCCATAGAAAATGTTACGAATTTTGAAAACTCTCTGGTACAGCTGTGGAAATAAAAAAAGTACCACTAGTGATTATTTCATCCGTTAATCATCCTACAGAATCGGACCTTTTTGACATTGTGAACAAATAAGATTCTGAGTTAATAACATGACACAAAATTTGCATCCGGGGCCATCTTCATATTACAAATGTTACTAACTTTAAAATTTCCAATAGCAACACCCAATTTTAATAATTTAGAAATACTAAGCATCTTCTAAAACCGTACATCTAATTGAGCGACGAGCGTCGTATTTTAGAACCGCAGTCAAGTGACGACCTGAAACCTGAGTAGGCACTTAACGCAACCGTTCAAGGCGACATCGTACGCAGCGTTGGGACTTGTTTGATATGGCACAAAATTCTCGATTTTTCAAAAATAATACTTTACAAATTTTTCCACTAAGTTCTTCAATGAAACGCTTCAGCATTTTTTTTATTATCAGTTTAAGCCAGAAATGATCTACTATATTTTGCTCTATAGCACGATGGCTTCCAAAACAGCGTAAAAAAACAAACAAAACATGCCTCTCATTTTGCGACTTTGGTTGCTTGGCGATGGCGATACACAAATTGAGATTGTTTTAGATTCATGTCTGAATCTCCATACAAGATAAAACCTCAATTTCATCATATGGGACATTTCTGACGATAATTTCGCGAGCTAAGCAAATAGTTTGGAGGGAAAATTAAGATTACCAAAATTAGGTAATCTTAATTTGGTAATATAATAGAGCAGAATAGTAGATAATTTAATGATCTACTATTCTGCTCTATAAAGCCGGCCCGCCGGCGCAGTGGTTAGTATGCTAGACCCTGGAGCTGCTGGGCTCGAGTTTGAATCCCGGTAAAGGCATAGATGTTTGTGCTTGTTAATAATTGTTATTTGTCTATGTGCTTGTGTCGTCCTTTTTTGTGTGTCTCTTGATGTGACTGTCTCTTCTGGCGAGCTGGGTAATGGGCTATAAAGCCTACACTTCCTTGTAGAGGGCGCAATCACTGTCATTTGTCATTCTGCTCTATAGCTCGAAAACTTCCAAACAACTAACGACATAAAATTTCCACCTTCGCGACCTGATGGATAAATTTTGACAAAATGTGCTTTGGCACGTTTTGCAACACTTTAAAAAAATATCGGAGTCAATTTGGCTTATAGTAACATCAGGCAAATGCGTTGTTTATACATGTGTTAACAACTTTTTAAATAATTTACAAATTTAAATATAGTTTTGTTCCCTTATATTTGGGTGAAATTTGAAATGTTATTTTTTAATTTTCCTTAATGATTTTGATTACTAATTTTATGTGTTGGGGCCCCTTGGCAACCAATACATTTATGCGTTTGAAATAAAAAGTTTTTTTTTTAAAAAAAATAGACATCTTTGTGTATAAAATAAAAGGCAGACGGAAGATTCGTAAAATTAACTTAATTATATTGTTGCTTTTTTTATTACGATTATTAACTTGAGCATAAACTAAATCAATTATGAAAAATCATATACAAGTTATGAAGTAAAATTTAACAATTTAGCTTTCTAAAATTCACAAATCAATTAGTGGAATTTAAAAACTGATTTGCTTTAATTATAACCAAAAAACTACTAACTAATTTGGCATCAAATATTATCTGGTTAGCTTTTATTATTATGTTACGATAATATTAGTTTTTTTTTATAACATAATCATCATTAATATGAAAAGGAAAAATTGCTTACCCTACTTACATAATTAAATAATATAAATGAATTTTAATTTCAAAGTATGGAGAACCGAATAAATTATTCTCTCAATGATTTTAATAAAAAAAAAGGTAGAACTCTTGCTCCGGCTTAAAACTTTTTGAAAAATTGCAATTAGTTTTAAAAATAATTTCGGGTTCTTTTGTTTACCGTAGTTTTCTAATTAATCCGATATGTCAAATAAACATTAAACCTTGTGTTTTATAAGAAAATTTATTCACAAGAAAAACATACATTTAAAATTGGTAAATACAATAACAATGGAAATCTCAAAAATGAGTGGTAAGATGTTAACATTTCATATGATTACGATAACAACATTCCCAAAAGCAAATAGGGTCAAGTGGGGTAAGTGTGATAGCGTTTCTGCATTTTTCATTAAGAAAATTCGTTCTCTGCTTCAAGTAAATTCCAAATCCTAAAATTGGTAGTGAATTATTATAAGAAACATACATATGTAGAACAAAAATTATATGTTTGAATTCCAATTTTAAGCGTACAAAATTTGCATTTCAAAATCCATTGCTGTTTTATCACACCTACCCCACATAGGAAAACCCACATAAAAAGAAGAAAGTTGCACTCAAATTCAAAAGCTCAAAACTTTCTTTAAATAAAAAATAAGGTCAATATATTTCCTTTTAGTTTAATTATATAAGTGGTCTAATGTTATATATTGCAAACTTTCAGATTTTTAGAATGATTTCCAAAGTTACAAGAGCTGTTTATCACACTTACCCCCAATCACACTTACCCCACTTGACCCTACATTGAAATGGTAAATACGAGATCATTCATGTTCTTAAAATTCAGCTATATTTCTTGATTAACTCAACGTTTTCCAAAAATGTCGTCTTGAAAGTGAAATACAAACTAGAAAAGTTTTTAACGAGAACTTTTTGAGTTAATAAGTTATATATTTTACTCCAGATTCTTAGTGCAAATTTTTTTTTACAATTTTTAATCAGTTTTATCAAACGATTACCGTTACTTCCAGTAAATACAATAAGAAAATTCAGTACCAAAAATAAGATAGATAATGGGTAAATAATTTCTCTAAACTGAGAACATAGATTCTTCAGAATAATAATATGTATGTACATTCTTAAAATTAAAAGCATGCTTGATCTCAAATTAGAAAAGGGCATGTTCTCAAATTTTAAAACAATGTATTCGAAGCTCTTATGAGGCAATGATGTCCTAAAAAATCCAAAAATAAAAAAAAAACGTTCAATTATATTCTTTTTCCAATCCTGAGAAACGAATTTCACAGGATTATAAAGCCTATTTGTAAGTGTAAGAATAAGTGTATTGAAAACAACTGTATTTTCTACATTATTTAAAGAGCTTTTCAGTTTTCAACAGACATGAGCGCAAAGTAAAAAGTTTGAAGCTCTTTTTCTCGTCTTTACATTTTTGCCACTTAGCACGTTCTTCTACTAAGATCTCCAATTGTGAGTACATTTTACAAGAATAACGTTTCTATTTTTCTTAATACATTAAAAACTGCAGAATAAACAAATATAACACAAGTTCTTGGTACTTATAATAAATAGTCACATGTCAATAAGTTTAATAAACCTTATCGTAAGCTTAGATCCTCAAAAGTTATAAACTGCTTCTTGTTCACTAGCTGTCGATCTGAGAAAAGGAACTGAAGGACCTGTGGACAATTGCCCTAATATGATCTACAGATGTGGTCAGCACACAGCTTTAATGCAATCGGTACACTCTTAAAACAAAAGAGTGAAATCCATTCCTGTAGGAGAAGTGCATTTTCGACACTGGAAAGGAGTGAATAAGTATTAACTCAGACTGAGTTAAAATAACTCGTTTGGAGTGATCCTGTCGCAGGTTTAACATGAAAAGGATCCACTGCTGTAGGGGAAGTGCAATTTCGACACTGGAGAAGTGAAAATTAACTCAGATTGAGTTAAAATCGCTCGTTTGTTTTAAGAGTGTACATAAGCCTTGTCTATCACCAGTTTGACGAAAGCTTATAAGCGGTTCTCTGAACAAGCACACAAGCTGGAATATATATGTATCATACCATACCATACCATACTATCACCAGTTTGAACTCTTTTATCCAGAGGTACACATACGTCCTACTACTTTTCTCTCTTTTCTACACTAGAATCTTCAGGCTGTCCAAAACTATCGTTGCACAAGCAGCGGAATTCATTGATTAGATTTTTAAAAATTAATGACGTACTGAGAGGGTCAAGCAGATTTCGGAGGTCTTGGAACAAAAAAAAAATAATCGATTAACTTATTTGAAATTTTGGGTTAAAACAAAAGTAAGAATGAACTGTTCACAAATAACAAAAATTATTGATTATTACAAAAAAACCTGACAGTTCTTGTTAGTTGATAACACATAAAAAATTTGTATTTTTACCGCTCAAAAACCCAAATTTCTGTAAATTGACGTGCTCTCAGAACATGTGTTAAAAGTTAATTTTTTCCAAAATTTCTTACAAAACATGTTTTTAAAAATATAATTGTTTGAAAAATATGTTTAGATGAAGTGAAGAATATATGCGAAAGATTTTTTTAGGGGGAGTGAAAAGGATGAAGAATCTTAAATTACTATTAAAAAAATCTTTGGACGTAATATATTTTTTGTTGTTGTTGTTGCTTATCTCCTTATGACTTTCTTAGTGGGGGGCAAGTTCGCCAAACACTGCGACCTTAGGTCTATTGTTCTTATCTCCTTGGTTTAGCAGAGCTAAACCAGGTCTATGATGTTAGTCACTCGTAAAAAGTCTAGGATCATGACTGGATTTTCATACATATCGTGTCTGGAAAGTCCCAGACAGTCCAGGATGTGGTCGGGTGCCGCCTGTTTGATGGAACACTTCGGACTGATAGGAAAGGTCTTCTTCCCATTGGTGTAACACAGAGATCTAATGTGTCCACTTTTAAGTCTCGTAATGGCCGCCTGGTCGCTTCTGCAGCACTTTAGGGATAAAGCCTCTCCGGGGCGCTTACCTTGGTACCAGTGGTGCACTGGAGGAATTTTCCAAGAGGCATTATGAAGACTCATGGCCCTCGAAAGGAACTCGGAGTGGGTTAACAAATCAGAGGTGTAATTAAAGCGGTTCATTACAACCCTCTTTAGCCAGTAAGTCTGCCGTCTCGTTGCCACAAATGTCTACGTGAGAAGGGATCCATTGAAAATGAACCTCTCTTAATGATGAAAGATGTTTGAGTTTGCTAATAATTGCCATACCAGTACTATCTCGCACTTTTAGCCAGTTGGAAAGGTAATGGATGGAGCTGTGGCCGTCAGACAGAATCCAGACAGGAGATGAGCCAGGGAAGGAGAGAATCGAGTCAATGCCCTCATTAATGGCGATCAGTTCACTTCTGAAAACTGAACCAATGGTCTGGATTTCTCCTTTTTATCATTTCCTTTATAATTTTTTTTTTTCAAATGTAATGTAAACTGCAGTAACTACAACAATGAATTGCAAAATTTTTGCTCTATCTTAAATAATCAGTCATCCAGTATGCTTTCTTACAGGAAAGTAATTAGTATAGATACTGCAGTTTACCTGCCCACGGCAGTATGCTATTATTAAAGGGTAAACTGTAGTATCTAGCCAAATGACTTGGACCACTGTTTCAAAGCACTTACTATTCTTAAGTGGTCATAGGAGTCTTAAAAATGTGCAAAGAAGGTACTACAAAGCATAGTTTTCAATTTCAGATAATTTTTTAACTACCCAATATATAAGTATAATTTTTTATATGTTATTCCATAAAATTTATTTGTTATAAAACAAATTTTAAAATTTATGAAACTTTTGCCAAAACTGAAATAAAGGATAACAAACATAAAACTATTTACAAAATTTAAAAACATTGGGATTAGGCTTGCGCGCCACATTTTGAGGTCAAAATTGAAAAAAATGAACAAGAAAATGACTTTATATTGTACAAATATTACAAACAAAGACTTATACATACCTAATTTCCAAACTCAATTTTAATAAGAAATTATTTTTTAAAAAATTTCTAATCAAAATTTTAAAAAAATTTATTAATTTAAAAAAAAAAGTTCTTAAAATAATTTCTAAAATTTTTTTAAATTGAGCTGAGAAATTAGGTATAAGTCTTTGTTTGTACATATTTGTACAACATAAAGTTATTTTCTTGGTCATTCTTCAGTTTTTACCTCAAAATGGGGCGCGCAAGCCTAATCCCAATGTATTCAAATTTTGTAAATAGTTTAATGATTGTTATCATTTATTTTAGATTTGGCTAAAGTTTAATAAATTTTAAAATTTGTTTTATAATAAATAAATCTTATAGAATTACATATAAAAAATTATACTTATATAAGTTAAAAAATTATATTAAATTGAAAACTATGCTTTGTAGTACCTTCTTTGCACATTTTTAAGACTCCTATGACCCCTTAATTTATAAGGCATACTGAAAAAGACTGATCATTTCTGAGTAAAACTAGTCCAAATCATTGTTGTGGTTACTGCAGTTTACCAACCGCAGTATATTTTTCACATTACGAACAGATTCCGTTCTTCTTCCGAACTGAACGCAAAGCGTGACATCACGAAGAGCTTCTCTGGCTGTAAAGTTGAGAAGGAGGCGATTGGAGACACCTGAAATGCTGACCAACATCATGTCCCAAAGACTCCGTATCACTTTGATCTGTTGGATGAACAATTTGCTAATATCGTTCTTTTTCTGTGTCTTCTGAGGCACCATTTGTTGTTTGTACTGCCGTGATAAGGTAAACTGCAGTATCTTCCATAGTGACTTGGACCTTTGTTGCGAGCACTCAATTACTTTAACCGGTAAGAAAACATACCTGAACATCTTTTTTTTTATTTTAGAGCAAAAGTGGTGCAACTCATTGTGGCGATTACTGCAGTTTACCTTATCACGGCAGTGTACGTTCACGTCTACTTTGGTGATTGGTGGGGTAGTTTCCCGATTGCTATTGGTTCCTGTTATAATAAAATAGTACACTGTAAGAAACTAGGGGTGTGAAACTCTGCACGACTTTCAATTAGCACTCAATAAATCAATACACTCAAATATAATAAGTAATTTAATAACTTTAAAACCAAAAGGTTTCTATAGCAGCAACCTTTTGCAAATGTACAATTTTCTCGAAAACTTTATCAGGACGCATGACACGTACTGATAACTCCTGCACTAAAGTTGAAGACTGTATTTTTTCGTTTTTCAACAATACCATTATAACCGAAAAAGTTATATGGCAGATATCCTTTGGACATGAGCGATTTTCTCGAAAGCTTTAGTATGACGTCTGACTGTGATGCTAGGAACGGAATGTCAAAAAAAGCTGAAGAAAACGGTATATTTCTGTTTTTTTTTTAAACTACTACAGTTGATTGTAAAATTACATATCAATTTCTCAAAAGACATAATTTCTCGGCAAACAAGTGTAACACACATATGCAGATAGCACATATTAAGAACATATTTTTGTTTTAATTTCGAAATAAAACTTGAAATAAACATCACACTCAAGGCTGAGATGATATAAGGGTCAACGCACCTGATTCCTATACCGGCAGCCAGGGTTCGCATTCGGGTCATAAGTTCACCATTTATTTATGTATCCCGAGCCACAAAAAATATATGCTATGCAAGAATCTTTTTCTGTATTACTTTGCCACTAGAAAATTCTGTAAAATTTTGTAGCATTATGGACATTTTCTGGTAACTTTGTTGCCAGCATTTTTGTGTAATATAACATGAATTTTCAAAAGTGTAAGAAAACGTATATTCAAATTCCTCATTTTATGTTCTAATAAAAAAAATTATACCCTCTTTCTGCCTATCATAAGCTGCACTGAGGACTATTAAAAAATTACACAGCCCGCAATTTCTGTAGTATTGTTTCCATTCTTTCCACATCATTGTTTTCATATTAGATCTGTTGAGATGTTTAAATATTTATTTCAATGATGGTTAATAGATGGCGTTATGATGTGAGCCTATTTACTTTCAATTACAACTTTTTTATGATTTAGTTCTACTTTGAAAAATAATTTAAAAAAAAAAACTTTGTTCTAATGTTGGTTAACAGATGACTTTAGAATGTGAGACGATTTACAGTCCAACAACTTTTTTGTGATTTAGTTCTACAATGAAATAAAAAAAAATCAAAACTCTGCTTATTTCTCTTGAACTCTTTGTTGTTATAGAGAGCTTTAAATGAAATATATAAACATGTGAAGAAAAAAAAACATTTGTAAATATATTAACTGCAGACAGGGAAATTTTGCTTAAATTTTTTTTTCAATTAGATTAACACAGAGGTGCTATGGTTTGGAGACCCCTGGTCATTTGGACTCGTTCGCCCTAAAACATGGCACATATGCAATCTGTTTATACGAAGGATTTTACTATTAAGGATCTTGTAAAGCGACAGATCGCTATACAATTCCAATGACTATAATTTTGAAGCAGTTTTTTTTAGTATACGACATGTACTGACGAAAACTTAGCAAAAAATGCATAATAAAGTTATTTTGTCATTAAAATAATTAAAAAGCATAATTTGCAAGACGTTTATTAGTTATTATTAAAAAAATTTTTTTTAGATATTTACATGCAGTTAGTGCTGTCATCTGTAGTTTGTAAATAATTACTAAAATTTTGTTTTAACTATAACTAATTAATGTGTTTAAAATTATACTTATCAGGGCTAGACATATCTTAAAATTTTTACATGCCCTGTCGGGCATGTTAGTCTTAGAAATACATGCCCGAATAAAACTTTTACATGCCCAAGCTCAGGCCGAGCGAAAGGGGGAGGAGGGGAAAGAAAGCTGTACCCAGGCATGAGTTTGGCAAAAATAACAAGAGCTGAAACTAAAATGCGCGATTGGACGCGTAAATTTTTTTTTTATAATTGCGTGAAAAAAAGCCGACTTTTACATTATAATTTCAATATCAGACTCGTGCACAAAGCTAGACTTTTTGAAACAGTGAAAAAAAGTACTTTTTTTCACCCAAAAGCAGTGAAAAAAAGACTTTGTCGCACTCTTTTTATAAGATGCCAACATTTCAAGTAAAATTTCGATTTGATAATACTCATAAAATCCAAAGATTTATCGATCTGCTGTATTTAAAAATAATATGCGCGTGAATTATTTTTGAATCAATGAATTTTTTTTCTCGCGATGGGAATATTTCTTAAGTCACGCCCTTCGAACTGCGAGTTCATTGGTTGCTTTCTTTGACAAAATGTTGTAACACGCTTATTGGTTTTTTATAGCGTCACGTGCTCCGAACAGCGAGTTCATTGGTTGTTTTCCTCGACATCTCTTAGTCTATTTTAGTCTAATTAGCACGTGAATTATTTTTGAACCAATGAGATTTGATTTTTTTCACGCAATTATAAAAAATAGTGTATGAAACACGTGCGAAAAGTAAACTTTTTAAAACACGTGTCTTTATTTCACTCGCTCGTGAAATAAAATCCACTTGTTTTAAAAAGCATTACTTTTCGCACTAGTTGCATAAATATCTATTAAAGCAGTTAAATCGAAATTAGTTACTTTACCAATGCAAGATTAAAATTATCAATTTTCAAGAAGCAAGGAATGGATATGTTGGGGATTTATTAAAACGCAAAATGTTTATTTAAATTAATTTATGGAAAGGTATTTTTGATGAAATTTTTACTTGCTCGGTCGGGCATGTGAGGGGAAAAAATACATTCCCGATTGGAATTTTTACATGCCCCGGGCATGTCGGGCAATATAATTTTCGAGCCCTGATACTTATTAATTATTACAATGGCAAAATAACCTTCCGTATTTTTTGGTAAGTTTTCGTGAGTACATGTCTCATACTTCATTTAAAACCAGGACCAAAAGTTTCATTGGAACTGTATAGATATCTATTACAATTCAAGAGCCTTAACTCACCACAGTAGTCACTCCCTTTTTATCTTTGGTGTCTTCTTTCTTCTTCATGAAATGCTGCGCCATTGGACTTAGCAACTAACATAGGCACTTCTGCTATTTCACCTGAAAGTTGGAGCGATTAGATTAAAGTTTTGTATTTTCACAAGTCAAGTGTGTAGGGGAGAGTGTTGTACCTTGAAACAATTTTTACATTTTAATTTTTTTCTTCGATAATTATAGTCAAAATAAAAATTTAAAAGCAGCATTTCAAGACACCAATATATTCCTCTATAATATACTTTTTTAAATTCTGGCAGCTTGAAATTAAAAAATTGCCACTCATTTAAATTAGAGAGGATAAACTGTCCCAAGGTACAATATGATGTTGTACCTTGGGACATACTTTATAATTCAGTCAATAGTCATACACTTGAACTAATTTGTGTCAGGAAATAAACTTTATTGTTTTTTCAAGGAAATACACAAATAAAACTTCATAATTCAAGAATAATTTAAATTATACAGCAAAATTGCAAGTCCAAATTATTTAACATTATATGATGATACAATATGCTTTACTGTCCCAAGGTACAACACACTACATGGTTTAAATAAAAGCAAGTTAGTGGCCAATCTAAATGCATTATCATTATTTTCTCATAGCAAAAATATTTTAAAATCTTCTCTTTTAAGAAAAAATAAAATGCAGTTGACTTTTTGTAAAAGTACAAAGGTAAAAAATTATATTTGAATGAGAAAAATATTTACTTTGGGGTAAAGAAATATTATTTTTTGTCACCAATTCAATGATGCTAGTGTTAAATTTTATTTTGATGACGTCTGTTGGTTAAGGCTACTATTAGAAATAAAAAATGTATGACTATTGCCAATAGATTCTTAGAAATTGTCAGTGCCCCAAGGTACAACACTCTCCGCTAATCACAAGTAAATACAATTGTGTGGAAAACTAAAATATTTTTTTTGACTTCAAGTTGTGATGCAACAGTACAAAATTTGTATTGTAAATGAATAATAATAATGCATTGTTAGGACAAATATTGTGTTAAATGCGCGCAGCTCTAACTTAATCTTTCAAAACGTAGTAAAGCATGTGCTCTTTAATGTTCCGGATAAATAGCTAGATACTAAATTTAAAAAATATTTATTGCGGTACTTTTATTCGCGAATAGATATAACTGTCGTTTCTTCTCGCGATCTTAAGTTGTGTTCATACTTGGTCCTCGACACAATTTATGTATTGAAACAACACAAATTTGTGCTCATATGTCATTGTTACAATTCTTGTATTGAAAAAACACAAATTTGTGTTCATACTAGAGGTCATCGACACAATTCTGGTATTGAAACAACAAAAATTTATCTTCCTGTCATCGACACAATTCTTATACAATATTGGAATTCCGCCATTTTCCAATTGCACTTGTGCTCTTTGAACATAATTTTTTTTCTGGTTGAACTCTCGACTGAATGTCTGCTATATACTTCTACCCAACAATCAAATATTTTGAAAATATATGCATTCAATACAATGTTTAGACTGCATTATAATTTAATTTGTTTAATTAAAAGTTTAAATTCGTGAAAAAGTTACATCGCTGACTTAATTAACGGGTGGCGAAACAGTCTATTCAAAAGCGCAAGGAGAAAATAGGGTTTAAAATTTTCTGTAGACATTCCCCCATCCATTATTTCTTCTTCATTAAATCTGTGGATTTCAAAGTCCCAATGAGTTGAAAGTACAATTTTTAGTTCGGTGCCTACACGAATGTTCGCCTCCGTTACTTAACTATAAATTTGCCGGCCCACTGGCGCAATTGTTAGTGTACTAGCCTTTGGAGCTGCTGGGCTCGGGTTCGAATCCCGGTCAAGGCATGGATGTTTCGGCTTGTCAATAAATGTTGTTATTTGTCTATGTGTTTGTGTCGTCCTTCTTTGTGTGTCTCTTGTGACTGTCTCTTCTGGCGAGCTGGGTAATGGGCTATGAAGCCTACACTCTCCCTTCTAGAGGGCGCATTCACTGTCATTTGTCATAACTATAAATTTAAAATAGGGGAACTTGTGTAGCTATGTTAAAGCTCCACTCAAAACTTGAAATCGACAGCTATAGAAGCTTTAAAAATTCAATCAAAATACTCACCTTGCTTATGATTCAAAATCAAGCTGGCGCTGTAACCAATCAACATTGTATAGCAGCAACCAATGGCTGCAAACCCATGTAAGACACTCTGTACAGGAAAATGTCGTCACTGTAAAATTAAAACATTGTTGCTACTGCTAATGCAAAATATTTTTTTTAGATAAAGCTTTACTTAACTTCAAAGATTATGCTTATTCAAATACGATGATGTTGATAATTATGTTCGTTATTAATAAAAGAACAAAAAACAATTAAAATATACTATGCCAAAAACTAAGCTGAAAAATTTCGTACAGGCGAATAAAGAAATTTAACCCTTTCAGTCCCAAAAATTTACTACACTACAGAAACATCTGATATTCTCAAAATAAGCTTATTTTAGGTCAAATATACGAATTCCATAAGAAAAAAAATCCACTTAAATTTTTATATGGTTTTTGAAACAATGCCAAAATTCTTTAACTGTGGAAAAGTTAAAAAAATATATATTGCCTAAAAACACTTCGAGTTATATATTTTAAGGTATCTGACCATATTATTAAAAAAAAATTAGTAATTATTTTAACCTAAATAGTTTAAATTGTGTTTTAAATATGTGGAACTGAAGTGAACTTATCAAAAATCAGGAGAAACGCTTGTTGACTATTTTCTAAATAAAAAAAAAATAGTAGTTCTGACTTCGATTGAGATTAAAGAAAAATGTTGTCTGATAGAACAAAGTGTGAAGAATCGAATGATGTGTGTTTGGATTTCATAGCGGGACATAAACATTTTGAAAAAAATATTGAAAGTGATGATGCCAAATGGCATCACTGGGACTGAAAGGGTTAATTTCAAAATTGAACACCACTAAACAAACATAACACAGGCGATACTAATTAAAAATCAAAAATACAAATTACATTCGAACTGGTGGGCAGAGCACTTTTTGGCATGTTCTATGCTAAAATACTTTTTTAATACTTTCCTTCACTGGCATGCAGCAATATCTCTCGATTAAAAAAATTAACTTTAATATATTAGGGGTGTCTTTATTATATAGCACTGTCCATATTGGGTACAAGTACTATGCTAGTCCAAATCTGCAAAATTTAACAAAAATAGTTAATTTTAACGTGTAAAAGTTTTGCTTTCTAACTTATGCAAGTTATAGTACACCACAATTTGCCTTTCCCCTTTTTTCAAATAAATAGTAAACTTAATTTTGGTGCAAAAAGGTTAATGAAATAATAAATTAAATGTGCCTTAAAATAATAAAATCATGTTTAAATACTTATTATTCATTATAAATTTACCAGTTCTTACTGCACTTTGCTGTAAGTCTCAAATTCACATTTTGATGAGGATGTAACTGTAGGCCTTACTTAGCCTTGAAATTATCCTTTCGATCTGCTTGTAGTTTTCATTTGATATTATTTTTTTTTAAAAATATTTTGTGTCAATAAAACATCCAGAGGATCCATATTCGTTTGTCCTTTGGTGCTGATCGAAGGATTTGTATATGCCTGGTAGGTTGTCAGATTTTCTGGATGACGAAATCATGGGCAAGCATGCCATGTAATTATGTGGCCTTCTTTGAGTACTCATTTGGATTGGGATCTGTCGGCATTTTCTAACATTCACAGAGAGCAAGATTTGTTGAAATCTGAGATTTAAAATTGGTAGCGACAGTTGCCTAGACGGTGCAACAACAAAAAAATGACCCTCAGTTCTGGTCAATATGCAGAGTCTGAAAAGGCTTATTAGCAGCCAAGAAAAGCAGCCTTGTAAGGGGGGGGGGGGTGAATTTCTGAAGGTTGCAAGGCAGTTGATGAAGAAATGTGGAGGTCACAAGAACTTTTTGAAAATTGTTCAGCAACTAACTTCCATGTGCCTCAACATGAACACTCTTAAAACAAACGAGTGAAATCCACTCCAGTAGGAGAAGTGCATTTTCGACACTGGAAAGGAGTGAATATTAACTCAGACTGAGTTCAAATCACTCGTTTGGAGTGATCCTGTCAGACGATAAACACACAAAGGATCCACTCCGCTAGGAGAAGTGCATTTTCCAGACTGGGGGAGTGAAAATCAATCAGACTGAGTTAAAATCGCTCGTTCGTTTTAAGAGTGAAAGGAGGAATCCACTGGTTACAAAGTTTTGTCATGTATCCCATATCAGGAAGCTTCTATAATATGTAATATCCAGTTTGTTCTACTATTTTCGGTCATTTTTTATTCATTTCACTGAGTTTCTACTGCAAATTAGTATTCAGATACAGTTTATTTCAGAGCTACATCACGCCTTTGTTAATTGTTATCTGTATATCAATAAGTGGTATAGGTAAAAAAAAAGTCGTAAAATATTTGTTCTAACCCAATTTGCCATACTTCCTCAGGATGTGGCTAACTTTTTTAGCGTTAAGGGAAGGTATAAAACTAGTGAAATATGGTGAGAAACTTTTTTAAATAACTCTGTCGAACTACTCAGAGACCTAACTATATCGACCCAGAAGAAATAAGTGGTGAACATATTTATGCGTAAGCTACTGCTACTCATTTTAAATTTAAATTAATTACATTGATAGTTTGGTTTCTCAGCAACCAGCCAAATTTGATTTTAAATTGTTACATAAATAAAGATTGTGAAGTTCATGCTATTATGCAATTACCTGCCATCAATATCATCGTACTCAATATGTATTCCCGACAAAATTCCTCTGCAAGTAACCATTAATTGAAAAACATCTTTGTCGGGAAAATACTTTTCCGTTTCAACATTAAGGTCTCCCTTTGCTATTGCTCGGAAGATTGACCTTTCTGAATATAACCGAATAATATGTTCGGGGGTTATTTCTGTAAAATTTCTTACATCCTGTTCTGACATAAACAAGGAGAAAGGATACAACATGCTTATAATTTCGCGTTGAACGTATACTTCTGATGCTCGCTGCAAATTTTCTTCTTGGGATGCTGGGTTCTGTGCTTGTGTATCTCCAAAGTTCTTTTCTATTTGTTCTAAGATAATGAATATTTTTTTTCCTTCTTCACTCACACTACGTAAATCAGATTTAATTTGTTCTTTCTTATCATAGGAATTTTGTACAATAGGGTGTTTCGATCCCAAAACAGTTGAACCCATAATGCAGCACTTGGAAAATGTTTTGAATGACTCTACAAATTTACGCTGTGCTAAAAGGACATTCGCAATCGAATGAAGTGTTTGCAGAAATGGTAAACTCTCCTCCCCAAATGTTATTTTCTGTAATCCGAGGACATGTTTATGTAGCTTTAGCGATATATTGAAACAGCCTTTTATAAGGTAAACATAAGCCATTTTACTAAGAATTTCCAGAGAATATAAATGTTTTTCACAGTGAATTGCTTTTATGGTAGCATAAAGAAAATTAAGTTTTTCAAGTGCGTCTTCGTGTTCATTCTGTTTGCTTAGTATCGTAGCAATATTTACCTGTACATCTATTAACATGCAGAGATCTTCACTGTAAAATTCTTTTCTTAACTCATCAACTATCTCATATTGTTTCAAAGCTTCCAGATCTTTATCACTTTGCTGTAGAACTTTAGCTATATTTATTTGCGTTTTTAATACATCGGAGTGACTATCTCCAAAAATCTTCAACTGTTTGTTATAAATGTCTTGTAAATATTTCAAAGCCTCTTCTTTTTGACCTAAGTGAGACAATGCCACAGCCATTTGCCTTTTAGTTCTCAATGAAAAGATATTGTTGGCTCCAAGAGACTCTTTTCTCACTTCGTAATTTTCGCTTAACGTCTTTACTGCATTATCAAAGTCGCATTGTTCGAGTAACACCTCTCCGATCTTGTCCTTGATATCCATAGTGTCTGGATGATCATTTAAAAAGTAATCTGGTTTAGTTTTTAGAACATTTTCGAATAATTTTAAAGATTCTGAATATTTTCCACATCTGTTGTATTCGGTTGCATGTGAATATATTAACGTTAAGTCTTCTTCTAACAGCTGCTTCAATTGTTCCACTTTTGGAAAATCTTTGTGAATCGCTAATGTTATTAAAAGTTTATTATCCTTATTTCTCGTTTTCATTACACATCTGACACTTTCTATTTCTGTTAAATTTTTCAAGGTTCCCAAAAACCCGGCATCTCCGTTTTGAACGTCCATAAAACTTTTTTGTATCAAATAAAGTAGTTCAGTAACTTCTAACTGAGCGGAATAATCAAGTGGGGATTTTCCAGTTCCAGATTGAAAATCGTGTATAGCCCCATGTGATAGTAGACTTCTAACGATGTTTAAATAACCGTATTTTGAAGCATAGTGCAAAGGCGTGCTTTTTCCTCTTCCCTCAATGTTAGGGTTCGCACCATTTATCAATAGATCGTTCACAATATCACAACGGCCCTTATAGGCAGCATAATGAAGAAGACTTGCGTCATCTTTTCTTTTTGCATTAAGAATTCCTCCTTTTTCAATAGATGCCTTTAACCAACCTCTTTTATTGCGCTTTACTGAAATGAATAATTGTTTAACTAAAGCAAATGCATACTTTATATCTGAACATGTTGTCACTTCCATAGGTGTATCTCTGTTCCCGTTCTTAGCGTTATAATAAGCACCTCTTTCCAGCAAATATAAAACTGTAGCTTTTTGATTGAATCTGGAAGCAAAATGAAGAAAAGTTTCACCTCCACTTATCCATGCATTTAGATCAACGCCAATATCCCCTAAATAATTAATAACTTTCAAATGCCCGCCTGCAATAGACTCCGCAAGCGCCCGAATAATAGGTTCTTTGTTGAAGTTAAGATCTTTTAGCTGCAATAAGAACTTTACAACTTGTATCTCACCAAACTGAACTGCCAACTGCAAAGCTGACGTATTTGTAGAATCAACCTTCTTAGCACCATGTTTCAACAAAATATCCACAACATCTACATGACCTTCCCGGATGGCGTAATACAGAGGAGTTACTTCTTCGACGTTTTCGGTTCTAATCTCAACGTTTGGATCTGCTCCTTTTTCAAGCAGCAATTTTACTGCTCCCAGGTCACCTTGACATGAAGCAAAATGTAAAGGTGCAAGATCATTTGATATTAAATTAACATCAGCTCCTTTTTTTAATAATATTTCTGTGACTTTATTGTGGCGATATAATAAGGAAGTCTTCAACAGACTGTCACCGTTAGGGAGTTTTACATTTACATCAAATCTTCCCTTTTCTATCAAAATATTGACAACTTCGTGAAAGCCATTAAACACTGCATTTGCTAGAGGCTCCCCATGGCCTTCATCTTTAGCAGTAGCCCCTTTCTTGATTAAATACTCGACAATTTTTTTATTGTTGTGGTGCACTGCAATATGCAATGGAGTAAAGCCGTTGTTATCCCGAACATCTAAATTGACGCTGTTTTTGATTAAAATTTCGATTATACTCCGATTATTTCGCTCTACAGCTAGGTGCAATGGTGTCAAGCCAGACCTGCTTTTAGCATTTACATCGCATTTCTTTGCTATTAGGTACTGAATAAAATTTTCATCTCCGTTTAGTATCCCCAAGTGCAGAGCTGTGAAATGTGTAGTCTTGATATCTTCCACATTTCCACCACCATTCTCAAATGCTTTCAGCAGATCGATAGAGCCCATACCCAATGCATATTGAAATGGAGTTGTTTGAAATGCAAGACTTGGAACATGAATATCAGCTTGTTCTTCAATTAACATTTTAGCAACGTTGGAATGTATATTTCTAGAACTTTCATGTAATGCTGTCGAATTTAGGATGTTTGTGATATTTATATTTGCTTTTTTACTGATAAGAATTTTCACCACCTCGTGATGGCCATTTCGTGCTGCTAAATGCAAAGGCTTATCTTTTAACTTATTCTCGCAATTGATATTGCATCCAGTTTCTATCAATAACAAAACTACACTCACATGTCCATTTATGGCGCCATAATGTAATGCAGTGTAACCTTTTTTGTCTTTAAATTCCAAAGAAGACTTGTGTTTCAGCAATACTTTGACGACGTCGAAGTGGCCCATTTCAGAAGCTAAATGAAGTGCGGTTTTTCCGAATGAATCACTGATGTCAACTTTGGCATTGTGATTAATCAAAAGTTCTACTGCTTCCAAGTTGCCCTTTTCAGCAGCATATTGCAACGGGGATCGCTTATTTACGTTATTCATATCATTAACACGTAAACCATTTTCTAGTAGCATTTGAATAAGATTTTTTCTCCCTGTAAAGCATGCTAAGTGCAAAGCCGTAACACCAAACAAATCTCTGCTTTCAACTTTTGCTCCATTCATAATCAAACTTTGGGCGATATCCAGGTGATTAGTCAGTGCCGCAAAGTACAAAGGAACTCGTAGAAGATCATCTTCAGCATTGACATTTGCCTTTTTCTCGATTAAGTAATTAACTAGTTCTAAGTGACCATTCTTTGTAGCTATGTGCAGCGGTGTATAACCACTGGTTGCCTGGTTTTCATCGACATTATCTTCCATTTCTATTAAAATTTGAGCAATATTTATATGGTTATTCTTTATTGCGTAATGCAAAGGAGAATTACCATACACATCTTGAAGCTTTGGGCAAGCTTTTAAGTCAACAAGAGTTTTCACCACATCCAAATGTCCGTGCTCAGCAGCAATATGCAAAGGAGCTTGATTGTATTTATTCAGTTGATTGGCACTTACCTTTGCTTCAACAATAAGATGTTCTACTATGTTTGATCGACCATGGAGAGCGGAAATGTGAATCGCGGTTTGACCAAGTGAATCTCTTGCTTCAATATCACACTTTTCATTCAGAACAAACTTTATAATATCTATACTGGCTCCTTCACAAGCTAAATGCAAAGACGTTTTATGTTTCATGTTTTTCGCGTTCCTATCTGCCCCTTTTCGAATGCATCTTTTAACACTTGCTAGATTGCCTTTAGGCAGAGCATCAAACAACTCCTGCTGAATAGCAACGATCCTTAAATCATTTTTGTGTGTTTCTTGTAATTTATTAACGTCACTTTCAAAAGTATTTCCTATAGTTCTTCCTTGACAAGGAATGTAATTATTCGATATAGTTTGAGCATTTAGTTGCAAGTCAATTAAATAGGAAGTCGATAATACATGTATCAAGATGTTTTCATGGGCTAAGTAGTTTCGCAAGTTTCTACCGATAAGAGTTACTGGATCATCATCTAAAAATAGGTGATTATACGATAAGTATTTATCTTGTAGGGAAAATATGTCCAATGTAAGCATCTCAACTGCCATTCGGACTTTTAAATCAGTCGTAAATGTATTTTTATCTAATGTATTTCTTAATTGATCTAAGTTATAGTAAAGTAATTTGTCTGTAGACTCCGAAAGGTTACTAATCGAAACAGCACTACTTTTTATCGGTTTGCTTCCTTTGACTTTGTCAATCATTATATTGCACTTATATTCTTCAATCAGTTTCATTTTTCTCACATAAAATGCTGCTAAGAGAAATGGTCTGAAATGAAAACATTGAATTTCATCAAGTTCTTTTCCAGCAAATTTAGACTGAATTATTTTTTTGATTTTTTCTAAAAGTACTAAAATGCGGTTCACTCTTGGGCATTCAATATTTGGAGCAGAAATTTCTAACAGTTGTTTCACTTCATTTTTGACGCTTTTTAGTTTACTCTGCTGAGATGTACAAACAAAATTTGTGTATGATTTTAGTATTCTCACCGTATTTGTAAAAGTTTTATGTAGCCTAGTTTTTTCCAAATTAATTTCTTCATTAATTTCAAGAAATAATTTTTCTTCCTCTTCAGTCTTCACTTCTATCACTATTTCTAGTTTCCTTACCTCATCTTCAAGCTTAAGTAATTGAGAGATTTCTGGAATTTCTGTAAACTCTTCTTCGGCTTTTACCAACGGCATTGACTTCAATAGTTCTTTTAGTTTCATTCCATTTCCACATTCATCGATTTCTTTTAATATATTTCTAATGAATCTAATTTTGCTTCGGCAAAGCATTTCAGCTATTGCTCCATATAGCTTTTTTAAATCCTCTTATATGTCGCGAAATAAGTTTTCGTTAGCTTTCTCTATTTCAGATCTTTCGGACATTGTATCTGCATGCGATAATGCATTCCGTAAACCTTTTATAATTTCATCTGTGCCTTTGGGACAGAAAAGCAGCAAAAGCCCACAAGTTGTGTCGGATAACTTAGGAGAATCCAAAGTATTTTTCAGATGTT
The DNA here is from genome assembly GCA_023701765.1 of Hylyphantes graminicola. NCBI lineage: Eukaryota > Metazoa > Arthropoda > Arachnida > Araneae > Linyphiidae > Hylyphantes > Hylyphantes graminicola. Next base: position 67,192,594 of record CM043113.1, on the reverse strand, counting down.
CACCAACCACTTGTAATGCTCTGGAGATCACAAGTTTCCCTTCTCCATCGCATTCCACAGCTATAACATGATCCAGGTATTTTTTCATATTTTTTAAAGAATATTCATCCCTTACCAAATAATAATCTATGTACAGCTTTTTAAAACTTGGATTCATTTGGACTATTCTTTTTTCACATATATCTCGTATGTTTTCACCCAGCTGTTGTAAATTCGGCGGTTTTCGCAAGGAACTTTCACTACCTGCATTAATAAGCGCCATCGTGGCTGCTAGGCTATCAGCAAAGTTCTTTAAGTGCGAAAGTAACCTTTGTTTATTCAAACAACGAGCATGAAGCAAGATGTTTTCTTCTAACTCTGTTTCAGAAAGAATGAAAATGACCAAACAAAACTCGATTTCTTCCCAAGGAACTGTATCATAAGTGGACTTCAACTGCCTCTTCAATATGTGTATGTTTTTAGCTATGAACTTCGCCACAACAAGAAACTTGTCATCGACGTCTTTATTTGAATAGTCTTTAATTAGTCTTTCACACTCGTCCAGGACCAACAGCACTCGCTTTAAAATGGCTTCCTTGGATTGCTCTCTATCTGTTTGAGTTTTAGAAGATTGATAAAAATCTTTTTTAAAGAACTCTGTCCTGACAAAGAATTCCATCTCAAAGGACAGCTCAACATTCTTTAGCTTTAATTCCCGATAAGCGCCTCGAAGTGTTTCATGCATCATATACAAGTTTTTAAAAGGACTGTTATCTGTCCATTTTTCTAAAAGTAATTTAAGTAGCTCAGTATTTCCAGAACGCATGGCATAATAGAAAGCATTATGTTGGTATTCGTCAATGTCTGTTGGTGAAACGCAGTTGGCGGAACCAAACATTATGGGCCAATGTTGGAGAATTTTACAAGCGTTACTAAATATAAAATTCAAAATCGCAGGTTGATTGTACAGACAAGCCAATATAATAATATTCACATTTCTTAAAGGGTTATCGGGGCTGTAGCGATACGTCAGATAAGTTAAAGCGTTTATTTCGCACTCCATGTCAATCAATAAATCATTTAATATCAACAGTTCCGAAACATCTCCATTTTCAATACAGTCTTTTACTTGATTTAAAACTTGAAAATAGAACATCTTTACACCTACCGATTTACACTTCCTGAGTTCTTTTATTAATTCCTGCTTAGGCTTTTTTTCCATGCTTATCGAATCTTGATTTATAATTATTTTTTCTGCTTTATGGTAAAAAATTATTCAATCCACACCTTCAAAAATCACGATTAATGCAACACACAAATAAAGTTGTATCCATTTTTCAGAACGTCCCACATAGTGAAGACTTAAATCATAAAACGTATCCGTTTACAAAAATAATGTAACTGATAAAAAAGTTTTTAAAAAAGGTAACACTATAAATTCGCAATTCGAAGTGCTCCTAACCGAAAGTGAATTCATTGATAACGAATGTATAAAAGGTTCAGCCAACAAATATTCTAAACAAATATTCTTTCGCAAATTCAGTTATGGTGTGTTAAATTTGGCTCCAGTTAGCAGAATAATATTGTGTAAAATTATTTGAGCCAAATCCTAACATCTTTCAGCGACATATAAAGAGTTAGAAAAATTTCGCCAACGACTTAAAACCTGATAGTTTTGAAACATTTATTAGTAACAAAACATGAAACCACTCAAAACTATCCCAAAAAAATCTATTAAAATTAACTAAATATATATGCAAATAATAAATTATCATCGCTTACGCTTTTTTCGTAAACAAATAATGAGCAGTTCAGTTCAGTTCAGTTGGGTAATTTTCTGGTTTATTGCTTCCAGACTTGGGCCCGTAAATAATGAGCACTCAAAGAACCACAATGTGCCACAATTTGTGACGTCAACCAAACTGATATGACAAAAATAAATTCTGCTTTATTTTAAAATAAATTTTATCCTGCCATTTTTGATGTGGCAACATCGATTTAATGACTTAAAATTATATTTCAATCCTTATTCAAAAAGAGACATCAATCAAATTTGTTCTCTGAACAAGCACAAAAGCTGGAATATATATGTACAGCTGTGGAAATAAAAAAGTACCCACTCGATGTTATTTCGGCCGATAGTCATCCAAGAGAATCGGACCTTTTTGACTTCGTGAAAAAATAACATTCTAAATTGATTGCATGACACAAAATTTGCATAAGGGGCCGTCTTCATATAAAAAATGTTACGAACTTTAAAATTTTCAATAGAATCCCCCAATTTTAATAACTTAGAAACGTTAGGCACTATCAAAAACCCTTAAATGTAAGTTTTTTTTTACATTTGGATGAATACTTTATGAGTTATTTATTCGAATCACTTGTGGAACTTAGGGGGAGCATCTCTAAAATGTCAAGCGTAGTCTGTAGGTTTATTAAAGGAGGGGAAACAAACTTAAGGTTTGCCCTAGGATGTAAAAGTCAATGAGGTTAAAACTGAGGGAGGTTGTGTATTTGTTCTTAGGCAATGAGAATTTGTTCTAACTTTATAAATCATGTGCGGAAGTGGTTATAGGTGACAAATATTGCTATTTATACGCTTGTGTTTCGACAAGAATTTCGTTAAACTATCTAAGTAACTACAAGTGTAAGGTTTTTTTTATTCTTTTAGAACTTCTCGTTCTAACATCAAGCTCATTTATGCAATATAGTTCGAATATTTCAAGTTTATTAAGAAACAAATCGCAAAGAAACGCTGAATTTCATGAATCAATGTTAAAGAAATCTGTTGTGTCATACTACAGACTTTTCAAGTTCTTTATTTGAAATTTTCCTTTTTACAAGACAGTGTTTGCTTATCAAGTTCATATTTGTTGGAGTTGGATAGTTTTTTAGGTGCAACTCATTCAACATTACGATTACGACCCCTAAACTTTGCACGTCTCTAACTCCATTATTAATGCTTAAAATCTAACAAAACTTAGAATTTCGTAAATATGTCATAGATTTGAAATATGGACTCAAAAAGGGTGTTGCTATTGAAAATTTTGAAGTTGGTAGCATTTTTAGCCTACTTTTCTTTTTTTTTAATTCGAAGAATTAAAAAAAAAATGAAAAAGTAGGTATTGACATGCGGTCGATGTCCGTCCGTCCGTCCGTCTGTCCGTCTGTCCGTCCGTCCGTCTGTCCGTCCGTCTGTCCGTCCGTACCCCCCTTCCAAAATCAGTTCTATCAATCCGATCTTAAAAATTCTTTTTTTATTAGAAAGGTATAATCTCAGACACCCAACTTTCATACTTTTTGTCCGTCTGTCTGTACGATAGGACGGACATAAATCGACTATTTGACGACGAATTTCCCATTGAATTAGCATTGAAATTCAATTTCGATTCATTTAAATCGCTGAATTTAACTACAAATGCTACGGACAAGTGAGATCCGTCAAAAAATTCAGCGCATCGAATTTAGAATACATTGAAAATTTCAGAAAAGAATTCGAATTCGAAGTACTTCAATTATTAAAAAAACATCAACATTTAATGCTCATTTAAAAAGCATAGGAAGCCATTTTTATTAGAATTATATCGCCGTTGCCATCGCAACAATTGCTTGAGAAACTTTAATTCTTTTAGACAATAAATTAAAATAAATTTTTTTTGAGACATCGATCAATTTAAGATGACGTCAAATATATATTTCACTACGAGACCTTTGTATTTTGATATAAATTGTTTTCATTCTATCTAAAAGCGAGGAGTATTGCAAACAAACAAAAAAAACAACAAACACTTTATTAATTTAGAAATTTTGCTTATTTATTCTTTGAAATATAAATTTTTGCAAACGATTTAAGTAATAATTATTTAATTTTCGAAATAAAATAAATGAAACTAGCCGAATTTAGCAAGTAAATGTTTATTGAGGAGTAGTTTTTTGGTTTTTGTTCTACGAAAAATCAAATATTTACTTATGACTGCAAATCAAGCTGTGTTTAGTGAAAGATGCTGTGTTTAGTTAGATGCTGCGTCTAGTGAAATTTATTTTAAATTTAAGGTGGAAAAACGGTTCTTGATGTCACTTACTGTTACGAACCTAGTTTTTTCAAGATAAGAATTTTAGTAAGTATTTAAGTAACAGGAAAGTAGGCTATTTTAGTTCTTTAAGAACTTCTTGTTAATATGAAGAAGGCCCCTTACGCAAATTTTGTGTCATGCAATTAATTTAGAATGTTATTTGTTCACAAAGTCAAAAAGGTTTGATTCTTTGGGATGACTAACGGCCGAAATAATCACTAGTGAGTACTTTTTTATTTCCACAGCTGCACCATACTATAAGAGACTTTAAAATCTTAGATATTATATATAGTTAGAGTATTAGATTGGCAGATCGCGTGACCTCCAATGCTAACGACGGGACACGCATGTAGACCAAAATTGGAGGGGCATGGAGCCAGTGTTGCCACCCCTCTAATTAGAAAAGTACTACGAAAAAATAAAATTTAATTATAAAATTACAAAAAAATGCTATAAAATACTAAAAAAGTATTTCACGTTGTCTAGTATTTTTATAGTATTTTTTGAAATTTTAGAATTAAATTGTATTTTTTCATAGTATTTTATTTTAGGTTCAGCATAGTTGACAGAATGGACGGCCCTGGCAGTTCAATGACTATCATCTTGATAGTTGCATGAGCACGGCCTGCGGACCACCATGAAAATCGGGGACACTTACTTCTCATGTTGATTATATAAAATGAAACCTGTATGAGCCAAAATGCGGAGGGTTCTGTAAACAAAATTGACTTTTATTAGTTTTGCGGTTGGTGCGCCCGTGCATTTCGCCGTACAATATGCAATAAAAAAAATTACCGTAACTCAAAAACAAGATCTAACTTATATTTTTTATTCTGATATACATGTTTAGCACGTTGAAATCATTCAGAATTAGGTACTTTCAACTCGTTCGCATTTTCCCTGTTGACCATTGTAATTATAATTTCAAAGATTTTAAAACAAATTATTTACAAAAAACAATAATTAAAAAAAAATTGTTTTAGAAATATACATGCTGTTAGTGCTGCCATCTGTAGTTTTTGAATAAATACTAAAATTTAGTTTTAATTTGAAGTAACTATTATCTTTAAAATTATACTTATTAATTATTTTTATAGCAAAAAGAACTTTCTTCAGTATTTTTTGGTAAGATTTCGAGAGTATATGTCGCATACTTTATTTAAAAACAGGGTCAAAAGTTTCCTCATTGGCATTGTATAGATATTTGTTACCATACAAGGCTCTTAATTGGCTGGATAATTTTATTTCAGGTTGTGTTGTACAGAATACGCTAGCAATTCGATGACAATCACCACGGCGGTTGCAAGGGCCAAGACCTGCAGTGCTATCTGAAAATGTTCGACACCTACACCAACAACGGGGACATCGATGGAGAGGATGTCCTCGATCGTCAGGGAATTCTATGGTTAGGTTAGGTTTGAATTATCGTCGCACCAGAGCTACACGAGGGCTATTGGCGACGGGCGTCTTATTTTAGAACCACATTCAGGTGACGAGCCAACACTAGAATAGGCACCCAACGCAACCGTTAAGGGCGACATCGTACGCAGCGTTAGTACTTTGAAGGATATTTAACGTGCACTCCCTTACACGGGAGTTACTTTTATTCGTCGGATATTTTTGGCTGCACGGACCGTTTATAGGTCGGCAGCTATTTTGAGGAGGCCCTGACCCGAACATGGGACCTTCCGCATGCTAAGCGAGTGCTTAACCGACTGGGCTCCCCAGCCCAAAGGGAATTCCATGGAGAGGGCGCCATCTTCGGGGAGATCCATGGAGGAGTATCCCGCTTCCGAAAACGTAGTGATACAATGGGAGGAGGTCGATGGTGTCAACAATCCATTTATGTGCATTCGTGTCCCTTATAGGACCAAGGGTAGACTGTAAAAAAAAGCCTATGGTTTGTACATTTAAAAACCTTCAACTTTGACGTCAGTTAATAACTGTCCCTTTTACAGCTTAAAAACTGTATTTTTTTTACCAGGAAAACTGTAATTCTTTTAACAGGAAAACTGTAATTTTTAATAATAATAATAATCTTTATTAATATCAATCAAGAAACTATAAATAAAAATACAAAAGCAAAATCATATTAGCTGCTTAGGGGAACATTCCGTTCAAACAGCCTGGAAAATAACGTTAAAATTAAATAAGTTTTAACAATGTACAAATAATAATGAAACATAATAAATTATAGCATCAAACTATTAGGCAAGAGACTGGTTTTTATAAAGTTACTAATGCTTCGTGTATACAAAATTAAAAATATATGCCTATGTCGTCAATAAGTATAATAAATTTAAAGAGAGATGAGTATTGGTCAATATTTTGAGTAGAGATTGGTAAACTATTAAAGAATTTAGGAGCTAAATAATAAAAATCCTTTATTAAATTTAGGAATGATGTAAATTTCTTGGGGTCTTCTTGGAGAGATTATATCCTTAAATTCACAAATCTCTTTATTGCGACGCAAATAAAGAGCGATACGGAATAAGTAGTCATACCTGAGAGGTAGAAGATTAATATTTCTAAAATTAAAAAGTAAATTACATTGACAATTTAAAAATGAAAAAAATTATAAAAAAAATTATACAAGGGAGAAACTGCTATTTTAGCAGAGAGAAACTGTTAAATTAGAGTCACGTGACTAAGGTCATCGTTAAGCACAAATACCCAATACTAGCCCTCGCTACCGAGTAATTACTTTGTCGCAGACAGTTCAGTATTGGACTCGCACACAAGAGGATATTGGATCAAAACCTGGTCCGGTCCTTACCTCTTCCAGGAACCTCTTGCAAGCTAGTCTAATACTGAACCGACTGCGACAAAGTAATTAGTCGGTCCCGAGGGCTAGTATTGGGTATTTTATTTAAGCAGGGATAAACTTTTAAATTAACAGTTTTTCCCTGCTGAATTAACAGTTTCTCCCTGTTAAAACTACAGTTTTCCTGTACAAAAACTACAGTTTTCCTACAAAAAAAATAGCAGTTTCAAACTGTAAAAAAAAGTTATTAACTGGCGTCAAAGGTGACAGTTTTTAACTGTTAAAAACAACAGTTTTTTACAGTGTAAAAGCAAGAAAGACTCAATAACAGCGCCTGATAAGCTCCCTGTGATGACACACTATCCGTCTGGTTCGGGTCTTCGGCATTTCTTAAATAAACTAGAAAAACGTGCTCATAACCAGAAAAATATTGTTTTGGGTAGCAAATAGGCTTCATGTTTTTTCTCCGAAATAACCGACAACCTGAAGAAGGCGGCTTTAAAGTTGAGTATGGCATTGTCCAAATATTAGCAATTAAATTTCGAGATTGAGCCTGGGTCAACAGTATGGTGGTGGATGTTAGATTTTTGCAACGTTTCTGCAACGTTTTTGCAACTTTGTAAATTCAGTAAAAATAAATGATTCGTGCTAGTTTTGTGTATTTTGTTCGTTACATGCCTGACGGTTAAATACCGACATAAATTATTTTTTTAACATACAAAAAAAGTAAACATATTTTCCTTAGATACTTGCACATTAACTAATATCATAAAAAATTATTTCAACGAAGTCAACTGGAACAGCATTAGTGAAAAATAGAACCAAAATTTCATATTTTAGTTAAGGGTTGCTAAAATGATAATTTCTGATATTATATTGAAAACAAATGTATTTCTTTAACATAATGGCTCTATTTTATCTTATACAGTACGTCTTAAAAAGTGATGGTATTAAAATCGTCCTGTCCGTCTATCTGTAAATTATAACAATAGATTCGAGGTATCTATACTCTTCTACAGTTCTTCGAGACCACGCTAACTAAAACCTGATCAATTCAACCGATCGAAAACAAACAAAAAAAACTGAAACAAAGTATAAAAAAACAATAAATAAATTCACCACGCACTGATAACTGCTGAAAAACTGACCATAAGGCTCCTCGAAAAATCTCAGCGCTTGCAGTGACAGCCTCCATCATTCATGGGCCATAACCACCAACATTGATGCGAGATTTTTTTTTTATTTTTTTTATTTCGTTGGATCTCGCGGAAAAGCGATTTTGGGGGCTGAAGCGGTTATTTCTACAAAGATTCTATCGATTGCGAACGGTAGAGCGAAACATGGAGCTCTACCTTTCATTAATGATGTAAAAGACATGTGCAATGGTGTTTTTTTACTAGTTTGTTTAATTGATAAAGTGACAGTTTTGACTTACTGTCAAAAATCTGTTAATTTTGCAGAAAAAAAACTGTTTACTTGTGTTTCAGAATATTACAACATAATTTACAGAAAAAATGAGTTTGTTTTATGCAAAAGTTGTTTTAACAGACTTATTGTAAATAAAAGATAAAAACCTACACACTGTTAAGCTCTATTCGTTATCTATCTACCTCTGTCTCAGGGCCGGATTTCTAAGAAGCTGTAGGCTGGAGCGGCAAATTTTTCGGTGCGGCAAATTTTACGATCCATTAAAGCGGCTTTCAGCATAAAAAATATTATTATGAAGATAATAATATATTTAAGAAAGAAAACAAATAATTTACATTAATGCGTACACCGTGATCCTATTTATAGTACCAATATTTCGTAGCAAATATGGTGGCTGCGAGGACAAGTGCTCCCCTTTCTACCGGATGTCGAAGTTCAAAGACAAATACATAGTAGAGTTTAAAGAAATTCGCCCATTTCGTTTTCAATTTAGTGCGTAAAGGTACATAGATGATTATATAATCATGTATTTTAAACAACACATAAAACTCTATTTGCAGCTACCTTTCCCCGAATTTGAAGAATATTATGACTGAGGCGTCAAATCGTAGCCAACAGGCGGCAAATCTTTAAATCAGGCCCTGCTCTGTCTACCTTAAGAAGAGTCAATATTTAATGACTTCAACTGAATTCTTTAATGTTATGTTACAGAAATTAGTCTAGTATAAAATACTAGTTGAAAGAATCACATATTGGATACATACATAAGACCCCGCTTTTTTCAGACCAAAAATTTCAAATTGGAAATAACGATTTGCAAAAAGGGATAACCCAACAACGACGATTGGCGATTAAATTTACCTCATAAAATGTTTCTTTTTGTTCAGTTTAAACCAAGTACAAGATAAATGAAGATAAATTTGCGGTTTATAAATAAAGCTACACTAAAGAGGAATGTTTAAAATTATAGTTAAATGATGCTGTAAACCATCATTAAAGTGTTAAGGGGAAAAAGGGTGATCTGGATCGAGGATCTCCAAACTCAAGTGCCTTAATGTTAATCCAATGGGGGAAAAAACTAATTTCTTTGCAACATTTCTCCGCCTGTATTGAATAGTTTTACAAAGGTTATTTTAGTAATAAATGTAGATAACTTCAGGTCTCTATAATCCCACTTTTTAAAATAGCTTCGAATACTTTGTGTAAAATTATCTATTGAAAATTTAAAAAATATAAATATTCGAACCCATTTTTCAACAAGTGGGATTGTCGGGATCTGTAAGTCAGCTACATTTATCACATGAAAAAATACATTTGGGTAATTCCACGGCAGAAGAGACCAGGACTGCAAAAATTTTTTTTCCCACAATTGTATCTTTCATATTTGCTTTAGAAAGGTTTGAATTTTATTTTTTTTCTGTATCATCAACTATTGTTGTTTCGTCTTTGGCAACACAGCGGCTTCAAAATGGCCGCTTTGTTTCGAAAACATGATCTTGTGTTTTTGCATCATTTTGAATCCTTGAATTTTCAGATAAGAAATACATTTTATCAGATTTTTTGGTAAAATTATTAAAATACACTATCAGAACTATGTTAAAACCACATTATTAATTGGCATTTATAACTAAAAGATATTTAAATAGGAAGATAAAAATCTCCTTTTTGAATGTAGTGTCAGTCACGAAAAGATATAAAAGTTCCCATAACTTTTTAAAATAAGGCTTTACTTCAAAATTTTTACGATATTTTCTTACTATAGTAACCTCTGTGTAATTCCAACCGTTTTAATTTTAAAATAAAAAACATTTTCTCTATTTATAACACATTTTAGATTTGTAGTGTCAGTCACAATGTAGTGCTAGTCACAACTTCTTTTTGATCTAGATGTTTTAGATTAGCTAAATACTTGTAGATTTCTTATATTTTAATAATTTTGATTTAAGATGGCTATATCAACAGCTAAAAGAAAAAAAAGAGCAAAGGGGGTGTTTTTAAGACGGGATAAATTTTAAAAATTTAAAGAAAATGAAAGCAAAAACCATTTTACGGACAACACTTCAATTAAAGGTAATACACCTCTATTGCAATCCTCCAACCGTTTGACAACCTTGTCTGGTAATTCTCTTCCAAAAGTCATGGTCATCTTTGAATTCAAACATGGTGAAGGACCAATTGATGGACTTCGAGATACAGTGAGGAGGGGATAAAGGAAGTCACACTTTCTAAGAAATTTGACCCACATTTTGCTAAAGATTTTTTCACTTTGCATAAGAAATCTGCCCAAACATATAACTATTATACATTTCTGACAACTGTGTAAAGAACAAAATAGGTAGATTAAACTATATATGCCCATTAAAGGAAGTTAAACCTTCCAATTCCCAGACACACAAAAATTGCTTCGTTTTTTAAAATTAAACAAATGCCTACTTAAAACAACTGCCAATGTTTCATTAAATCCCCCAAAATACTACACGGTTAATTAAACAAATTTAAATGTTGTAAAAAGAAATACCTCTCAACAAAATTTTGAAAATGAACGTGATGCTGGAAAAAGAGCTTTATTTCCTTTTGTAGTTAAATTATCGTTAAATATTTTGTGAGCAAATGTTAAGTAAAGTTGCTTATTCAATAAAACTGAAACATCTGCAATGGTCGGGGGTCTTTTTGCGTGGCCTGAGAGGGAAGGTTTTTCAGAAAATGCTATTGAAGAAAGAAGTAAGAAACTACCAGAAATCAACTTTAGGGGACGTTGTGTAACTTTGTCTAACTATATTTTTTTACCATGTACGCAATTTTTAACTTACTATATTCAAAACTATTTACATATGTTATGTTATTATTGCCTAAATTTTCCATTTCTGTGTTACAATTCACATGATGAAGTGTGCCACAAGTTGAATGTAGTGTAAGTCACGCACAAAAGTGTTAATAAATTATTTCCTATGATATTTCAATACTTTTTTGCAATTAAATGATTTAGCTTTAAACCTTATAATTAAAATAAGCACTGGTAAAATGATGATTTACTGCATTTTGAAGAAAAAATTAGAGTTCAAGAAATTACCAGAAACCTACTTTAGAGGACATTGTGTAACTTTTTCTAACCATAATTTTACCATTTATGCAATTTTTAACACTCCTTTTTACAAAATTATTTACATATGTTGTGTTATTATTGCTTAAAATTCCATATCTGTGATACAATTCACAATGTAGTGTCAGTCACGAAATGAATGTAGTGTCAGTCACGCACAAAATCGTTAATAACTTATTTCCTATGGTATTTTAATACTTTTTTGCAATTAATATATTTTGCCTGAAACCTTATACTTAAAATAAGCAGTGGTAGAATGCTGATTTACTGCGCAATCAGAAGAAATTAGAATTTTTCTGATAGCCAAAAATCTACGAACTTTCGTGTAGTGTCAGTCACATCAGGACATTTTTATTATTTTTTAGTTAAATATTAAATTTAAAAAAAATTTAATGATTGCTAAAAATACTATATGCTCAGGGGTATACTGACATACAATATTTTTTTTTTCACAAATAAAAAAATAATTATGAAATATGCAAACGAAGTTGGTTAAATCGTTCTGATGTAGTGTCAGTCACGCGTGGAAATGCCCATTTGTAAAAATATTCAATACAGCCGAAGAAATATGGCATAGAAAATATTTTTTTCTAAATTGGATTAACACTGATGCACTTTGCTTTGGAGACCCGCGATCCAGCTCGCCCATTCCCCTTTAACTTGGAAAAAATATGAACGAAGAATAACTGTTCTTTAAAATTAACACTAATACTACAATTGTATGGGGGAAGGAATGTACAACGTCGTTCATCAAGAAGGTAGTTTTTTGGAGTGCTTCCCCGCGATTATCGCTCAATTTTTATGAGTTTTTTGCCCCATTCCCCACCCCCGTCTACATAAGTTATATTTTTTTGTGGTTTTTGGTGCTTTCTATCCTTTTCTGTGCCCTTGACAGGGTGATTTTTACCCCTTATTAAACGGCTCCAAGTCGTGGTGTCGGCGATGGCATTGTAGTATCATGAAATCAGTGGTGGCGCTAGGAATTTCCCGACGGGGGGGCTGACCTACCCCGACGGGGGGGGCTAAAGTATAATTTAAAATAAATTACCTTAATTCTTTAATGTTGATCCGTAGGATAAACATGTTTTTTTTTTAATTTGGTGCAAAAATTGTAAAACTAACTTTACATTTATAGAGTATATTAGTATAACCATCGCATAATGTTAAGAAAAATTATTACAACCTACACTTTTTTTAATTAATTATTTTTTTAATTAATTTTTTTTAATCCTACTCCTTTTAAGTTACAACTTAATTTTTTTTTTACAACTGTGTAATGGTGATATTAAAAATGCTGTTTTTTTAAAAAATACATACTAGTTTTAATTTTTAATATATATTATATTAAAAAAAATTTAAAATTTGAATTTTCAATTCCAAACTGCTTTTTATAAAAAAAAAACTAGACTACTTTACTCAACATTTTTTGGTTCTGTTAAATATGCTAAATGTATTACAAAAAAAATTATTAAAATCTATGCAAATTAATAAAAAAGCATTACACTTTTTTAACTTGTGACGAAATGAAAAAAAATATGAGATTTTGATACATAAAGCATTTTAACATAGTGTCAACTGTAGAAATTTCGAAGATAAGGGTTTTTAAACAGCACAATTGGATCGTTTTTCAAACTAGTAGAATTTTGAAATCTGGTATACGTTTTCTGCACTATGTCTATTTTTGGATTATGCATTAAAAAAAATTTCCATCAATTCCAAGGTACTGGTCTACCTTAAGTTTATATAATTAACTGTCAAATTATGTCAGAGATCAATCAGAAATATGTCAAATACGTTTCAATTCAATATATAAAATTAAACTTTAATTAGACATAAGTAGAACTACATACATAATATAAAATTGAAATTTGCATTAAAAAATTCACAAATTACAAAAATTCACTAAAAAAACAATTTGTTTTTAATGAAAATGTATCCAACATAAAATCTTCAAAAACCTGATTTTTTAAAAAATATTTATTGCGAGGAAAACATGAAATTTATTTAAAGTGCCCTAATAAAAAAGAAATATAACATAAAACTAAAAATATTTTTTTTTATAAATAATGCTATTTCTTAGCCGTTTTCTTAGTAAACTAATAATAATGAACAATCAATGAATCCATTCCAAACTGATTTATAATAAAAATAAAATTTACTTCCAAACATTATATTTAAATAAAGTTTCTTGTGCCATTGGTGATGGCAACAGCGGATTAAAATTAGGTAAAATTACATTTCAATACTAATTAAGGTTAATTCGCCGACAGACAGTAGATAAGTGTCCGTCCGTCCGAGCGTACAGACATCTATAAAATCGCTAAAAATGGAAAAGTAGTACTGGCATGCTGAGTCCCTTCTTCAGTGTACCTTCCAAAATCGGTCCTACCCGCCGGAATCTATTAATCTTTTAAGGGGTCACAGGAGTCTTAAAAATGTGCAAAGAAGATACTACAAAGCATAGTTTGATCTTTCATGTCATCTTTTAACTACTCAATAAATGAGAATAATTTTTGTATATGTAATTCTACAGGATTTATTTATTATAAAACAAGTTTTAAAATTTATGAAACTTTAGCCAAAACTAGAATAAATGATATTAAACATGAAGCTATTTGAACACCTTGTGATTAGGCTTGCGCGGCAAATTGTGAAGTCAAAATTGAAAAAATTAACAAGAAAATGATTTTATATTGTACAAATATGTACAAACAAAGACTTATACCTAAATTCTCAGCTCAATTTCAATTTGAAATTATTTTAAGAACTTTTTTCTAAAAAAATTAATAAAAATTTTAAAATTTTGATTTTAAACTTTTTTTAAAATAATTTCTAATTAAAATTGAACTGAGAATTTAGGTATAAGTCTTTGTTTGTACATATTTGTACAATATAAAATCATTTTCTTGTTAATTTTTTCAATTTTGACTTCACAATTTGCCGCGCAAGCCTAATCACAAGGTGTTCAAATAGCTTCATGTTTAATATCATTTATTTTAGTTTTGGCTAAAGTTTCATAAATTTTAAAACTTGTTTTATAATAAATAAATCTTGTAGAATTACATATACAACAATTATACTTATACATACATTGAGTAGTTCAAAAATGACATAAAAGATCAAACTATGTTTTGTAGTACCTTCATTGCACATTATTAAGACTCCTATGACGCCTTAATCTATCTTAAAAATTTTTTTGTTAGTTTGACTAGTTTTATTTATTTTCTTTCGAAAGTTATCGTAATTATTTCGAAATGAATTTATTATCGCTTGCTAGAATAATTTATATTTTAATGAATAAATATGGAATATTGCACGCTTTAAAATAGAAAGAGCACATTTCATCATCATCATACAATCAAAGAATCTTTTTGTGAATAACTTTCTTGCTTGGGCTATGAAAGTGAGAGACAGACGGGCTGAACGATTATAATACCTTCCCCATTTTACGTTATAAACGTAGTGTGAAAGCTAAAATTGGAGAAAGGAATTAAACCATTTTTATACGTTAAAATAAATACGAACATTAATGTATTATAATTTTTTTACGTACCTTCGGTTTTAGAGAGATCTTTTTTGATCGTCTTTGCTGGATTTAGCGATTCCCATGGACTTTTCCTTTTTTTACTCCAACTTCTACGAACAGAATATTCCTGTTTTGCTTTTCATAATTTTTATATTTCAAAAGCTGTGTGTTTTTTTACATAGTCATTGTCAAATTGTTCTGCACATAAACAACATTCAACCTTAAAACGTGAACCTTTTCCTCGTTTATTATTCATAACCAAATTATTAAAACAAAAAAAAATCTATTTCGAATTCGTGTTTAAGAAGATGAGCAACCTACTGTATACATTTTACTGCTAAAATTCACAAAAAATCTACGCAAAATAAAAGTTTATACACTTTTTTAACCTAAAGAAAACGAACGTTGGTTGAACACGTGAACTGGTTCAAAATACTGTAGCGTTATCGGATGGTACTATTTTTTTTTTTTTTTTTTTGCATTTTTCTTTCCCAATAGCCCTCTATTCTGACGACACATCTGTCTTCACCAATAGCAGAAGATCACCAAAATGTTCTTTTTCTGATAATTGTTTACCCCCTCTTTTGGTATCCCTTTAACACTTCGGTTAAAATTACATTTTAGACCGGAAAAAACATGTCAGCATCATGTATCATTGTCGAAAATTTACGAGTTCGTGACGAAGAGTTTACTAACGCGAACTGAATCCAGATACCTCTCTACAGTACAATCCCAGATGATCCTAACTATGTATGTGAAACCACCCTCCCCATAACTAACCAAACTTTCCCAATTAAGAACCAAGCAGTCTGCTCCTCCGCAAACCTCCCGCTGGTTTGAAGATAAGGGTTCCCCAATACCCCAATCCCCACTCCATGAAGAACGGTGGTGTGGTGTATGATATCGTTTTCTTCGCCCCCCGTGGAATGAAAAATCTTGCGGAAGGGGTGTATTTCTATAAGGGCTCGATCACACAAACCAGGACTGTGTTAAAATATGCAAAGTAGTGATGAATTTTAAAACTTTTAAAGGGCTTTTGTTTTATCGACCAAATTTTTTCCGACATTTTAACCAAACTAACATATAAAAATGAAAGATAAAAAAAAATTTAAAACTTAAGGACTATTTTTCCCGACGAAATTAAAAAATTCCCCGACGGGGGGGGCTAGCCTTCCCCGACGGGGGTGCTGAAGCACCCCTAGCCCCCCTGCTGCCGCCGCCCCTGCATGAAATGTCTGTCTGTCGATACGTAGATAGTTTGTTGGGTTTAACAACTCATGCAGTGAATTAACCCTTTAAGGGGGTATAGGACACAAAATCTTCAAAAAAATCAAAAACATTATTATCATAAAAAATAACACAATTATTTTAGAATAATTTAAAACAAAAATTTTATTTATATCTGCAGTAGAACGTGAGATGTGTAGTTTTCTGTGTCATGACATCTGTGTTGGCCAACCACGTTTATAATCTTTGCTTCCTCGTAATATTAGATAGGAATAACGTTATCGAATCCTTAGTTGTTCGGTCGGTTTGTAGCGCTTCAGTAAGGATAAACATCAAAGCTGTTTTTCTCCTTGATCGTGTTTTCGATGATTTTTTGACTTTAAATTGATATAATTCAAAATCTACTGCCCATAGATTGTCAAAATTTTCCACTCATATTTTTCAAACATATATCTTTAATTTGTCTTTAGGGATTAGTTGCAAACAGTTTATTTTTTTATTTATTAATTTAGATAAAAAAAAGTGAACATGTAAAATTATTAAAAAAAATTTCAATAATTCTTTTAAAAGAAACTATGGCAAATAAGAAAAATCGGTAAAGACAGTTTGTTAAATACATTTTTCTGTTTATAAAAATGCTAAGTTTTTGTTTGTCAATAAATAAGTTGTTGACTTATAACAAAAATAAGAAACATCACTTTTTAAAACATTTTATTTAAAAAAAAAATAATGATAATTTAAAACCTTTGACTATCTAAAAGTGTAAGTATATTTAGTATACATTTGTAGAAAAAAAATTATATTGATATCTGCAATATTAAAAAAAAAGTTAAACGTGACCCTGATTGTCATTTTTTTCTGGCAAAACATAAATTTTGAGCTGTGAGGAGCCCTGTGGTCAAAGTCTTGATCTCCGGATCGAAAAGTCCCGCGATCGAGTCCTAGTCGCTGAAGACCCACCGAATATACGCGGAGTACGTGCTTATTAAATATGTTAGATCCTGAAGTCCTAAGGGCGGTAATTACGTAGTTTTCCACGGGTACAGGTCCCTGGAGACTATTTTCCTCCCCTTCAGGGACATGCCGAAATTGTGGAGGTGGAGCGTGATAGATGGCAGCATCTGTCACGTATGTGTGTGTGTGCGTGTGAATGTGTGTGTTGTGACTGTCTTTCTTGACGAAGGTTAATAAGCGGGTCTCTGACCAAGCACACAAGAGTTAAAATATATGTATACCATAAATTTTACATTAACATAAATTTAAAAAAAAATAATAATTTTAATAAATTTTAACATTTAAAGTACAGATACTATACACCTATACACAGATACATTACGTACATACATGCATTGAAGTATAAGTTTTAGGGGAGAGAGAGAGAATTCACTTTACCCTTATATACTTGCATGTGCTAACTAAAACCAAACATGTCAATACAAAAATTCCATATTTTCCCGTGTTTTCCAAAAAAATATAGTCGGCAACCACATTTGGAACCATTGACGTCTAACTCTCCACCAACGTTCTTTTTTGATAGAGCTTCTGTGACCTTGTAAGTTGAGTAGGCGCCATCGCGAACTTGTCGAGACGGCCCTGCCATGGCTCAGCACAAAAACAGCTAAGATTTCGGACAGGAAACGGAGTCAAGATGCACCATTTCAGTAATCATAAAAAAATGTGGTAAGATTTTTCAGTCTAGAAAATACAGAAAATAGACTTAATAACATTACATTTAGCATTAATTCTTACTTAGGTCGCATACATTTCATAAAGCATTTTCCTTTAAGGGGGTCCGGAGCCCGGACCCTATCTCGAAATGACCAAAGATACTAGGGTCAAGTGGAGTAGTGTGATAGGGTTTCTGCATTTTTCATTAAGAAAATTCGTTCTCTGCGTCAAGTAAATTCCAAATCCTAAAATTGGTGGTGAATTATTATAAGAAACATACATATGTAGAAAAAAATATATGATGGAATTCCAATTGCATTTCAAAATCCATTGCTGTTTTATCACACTTACCCCACATAGGGGTAAGTGTGTAAAAAAGAAGACAGTTGCACTTAAATTCAAAAGCTCAAAACTTTCTTTAAACAGAAAATAAGGTAAATATTTCTTTTTAGTTTAATTATAAGTGGTCTAATGTTATATATTGCAAACTTTCAGATTTTTAGAATGATTTCCAAAGTTACAAGAGCTGTTTATCACACTTACCCCCAATCACACTTACCCCACTTGACCCTACCTAATTTCAAAATGGCAAAACAACGTAAAATTTCATTAAATTTCAGACCAGATTTATAAAAAAAAGTGGAGCGTTAAAATGCCGAAGAACTGATTTAAGAAAAGTAAATAATTATATTAAATCATTGAGCATATAATTCATAAAATATAAGTATGAGATAACTTCGGAATAAATTATGTGCATTTTAGATTTAAATAGATTAACAATTGGAAATCGCCAATGCAATTGCTAATTTCGCCAAAGATTGCAATAATACCAATTTTTCGGGGCTACCAGATTTAGGGTAAGATTGCCGGCCACGATTCCTTGGTTAATGGAATAAATCATATACGGACGCATTTTTGTAAATAAAACAAACCATTCAGTTTCTACAACCATTTAAAACCTCCTTAAGATAATAATATTATCAAATTATGAGCCGTGCAACATTTTCTATTGTTTGTGTAATTTTAAAAGTATATATATAATCATATTTTTTGGCAACCAATCGTTTGTAAAGTACACCCGTTGGCATTGAAGTGGATTGAAGCCATGTCATAATTGTTTCAAGTCACGTTCATTTGCTCAAGAGTGATTGTCAGTCCCATGGAACTCATTCATTAGTTTTGAAATAAACTAATGCAAACTGCCGCAACCTAAGCGATTGTTAGATCAGCATTTTTTCAATAAAATGTTTTAAAATCGCTATACCATCAGAATAAAACAAAGAAAGAAATCATCTGGTTAGTTAATTATTTGTTATTTAAGTTTTAGTTGCTTGAAATTTGTTTCAAAAGAGAGCGGCTCTGTTTTTTAAACTTTATTAATCAATAATTAAATTAGCGGATGTTAGTTTTTTTTTTAATTTGCTTTTTTTGTTGTTGTTGTTGTGACGTTTCTGATATACGGTGAATAAAATGTTTACATGGCAAAGCACTACTTTCGCACAGGTTGCAAATAAGGAAATAGCTTTATGTGACTGACTGAACATTTCTCTAAAATGCCAATCCCATGTGGTGAATGCCGCACTGAATCGCTACAGATAATGGACCTACTAATATTCGGTAACGTTCGGTCTGAGGACCTCACGACGATCAACCCATGCCTAACCCATTCCTAACCCATGAAGAATAAACTGGATGTGACTCTTTCTTTGTGTATTAGTGCAAGCCCTGCCAACTTCAATAACAAGGCCAGAGACGCTCTCCCAAACAAGAGCATAGACGGAAATTTTGACGTCACTGTATCCAGTGCCGAAGATCTATGACGTCAAAATTTCCGTCCCCGAGCTTGTTTGGGAAGCTTCTTCGGCCTTGTTATTGAAGTTGGCCGTGGTGCAATTTGAAAATGAGTGGTTTTGGGCACAGAACATTCTTTCCAAAATAAATCTCTACTTGTCCCAGTTTTATATCGACTACTTTTTTTTTCAAATATAACCCCCCCCCCCCGCCCCCCCCCCAAAAAAAATAATAATAATAATAAATCTTGTTTTTGTTCCCTCTTTTAGGCAGGTCATGTTTTGTCGTTGATTTTTGCCTGATGGCAAACATTTTAAAAATTAAAATTATTTAAATTCCAATGCAGTTCATTTTTTTTTCAGTATTTTCTCCATAATCAAGTACCATGAGTATCAAAGATACAAATATATTTTTTCGGGATGAAAAAATTCATGCACTACAGGGTTAACCATCAGATGCACAACTTGGCTCAGTGCGCCACAGTTTAATTTATTCATACAACAGAAATGTAAATTAAACATTTTGACGTCTTACCTTTTTTAACTTTAATTGAAAAAGTATAATATCGTTCCACCAAACATGCGGTTCAAGGGAGAGTTAAATTAATCTGCAAAAATATACTTGAACTTGCTTGACGAGAAAAATATTAGCTTATTAACAAAAGGCACAGTGGCTTAGTATGGTATGGTGGGTACATATATATTCCAGCTTGTGTGCTTGTTCAAAGAACCTCTTATAAGCTTTCGTCAAGTGGGACAGACTCAGAAAGAGTTTTTACAAGCACAAGCGACACACAAAGAAAGGACAGCACAAACACATAGACAAATAACAACATTTATTGACGGTCACAAACATCCATGCCTGACCGGGATTCGAACCCGACCCCAGTAGCTCCAAAGGACAGCATCTTAACGATTGAGCCACCGGGGTGGCCCCAGTGGCTTAGTGGTTGTGCTTCGCATTGCCACGCCGCAGGTCCGAGGATCGAATCCCGGATTGGGTGAGATTCACCCATCATTTCATACCTTGAGTGGGTCGATAAAGGTTTATCAAGCACGCTTTAGAAGTAATCATAGGAGGTACGTGAGGCTGACCACCTTACCGGGACATATGCCTAGAAACAAGCCTAGTATACGAAAGCTGAAATGGGCACGGCAGCCCTTGGTCCAGTAATGGGCTGTTGCACCGAGGAGTTTAGTTTAGTTTAGTTTATAAACAAAATTAGCCCAAAATGTCTTGAATTTTTAATCAGTTTTATAAACATACTAATTTCCTGTATTCACCTGGATTTTAATGAAAATTTATTGTCAATGACAGAAGGATTAAACATTACCTTCCCTTTCGAATAGTAGTTTTAAACAACTGATGAGAAAAATCATTACGTTCATCGATTAACCTACATCTTCTTAAGTTTAGTCGAGCATCGAGAAGAAACGAGATGAACAGTAATGGGATAACTTTTGTAACTCCCATTAGAAACAGCGGTCGAACAATTAAACTCCACCGAGTTATAGAAGTATATCAGGGGCTGGGGAGCCCAGTCGGTTAAGCACTCGCTTAGCATGCGGAAGGTCCCAGGTTCGGGTCCGGGCATCGCCAAAAATAGCTGCCGACCTGTAAACGGCCCGTGCACCCAAAAAGTCCGACGAATAATACCCCGTGTAAAGGAGGGAACGTTAAATATCCTTCAAAGTCCTAACGCTGCGTACGATGTCGCCCTTAACGGTTGCGTTGGGTGCCTATTCAGGTGTTGGCTCGTCACCTGACTGTGGTTCTAAAATACGACGCCCGTCGCCAATAGCCCTCGCGTAGCCCTAGTGCGACGATAATTCAAACGTAACCTAAATAGAAGTATATATGCCGGCCCGCCGGCGTAGTGGTTAGTGTACTAACCCTTGGAACTGATGGGCTCGGGCTCGAATCCCGGTAAAGGCATGGATGTTTGTGCTTGTCATAAATGTTGTGATTTGTCTATGTGTTTGTGTCGTCCTTCTTTGTGTGTCTCTTGTGACTGTCTCTTCTGGCGAGCTGGGTAATGGGCTATAAAGTCTACACTCTCCCTTCTAGAGGGCGCAGTCCCTGTCATTGTCATATAGAAGCATATTTTCGATACTATTTTTTGGTTAACTGAAACCAGTATTGAGCAATGTTCAATTAGTAATTAAAATCCTTTAAAAGTAATAAATATTTTTAAGGAATCTTTTATCGATTTTCAATTTATATTTAGTTCATTACTTTCTGAGTTCATTAAAAAACGTTATTTTACGCATCGAAGCACTGCAAATAGTAGCATAGCAAAATTTAAAAATTACCCTTATCACCAAGTACTGAAAAAAGAATTAAACAGTGGAAAATAAAAAAGTATAACCTTTAACCATGTAGTCTTAAATAAATTTAAAATACATAACACGCTACTTTTACGAAAAATGTACCCAAAAAGTTCTTATCCCCAAAACCATTATCTCTAAGTCCTCATATCATAAGTACTCATACTAACTGCGTTATTTTAAGCTCTTATGTTTAAAACGTTTTTTCAAAGGAGAAACAAAAAAGTAAATTCTCTAGCAAAAGGAAATGAAGTGCAAATGATGAAGCCTTAGGAGATTTGTTATTCGGATCTTTTTAGTTTTTTGGAAAACACTCAACAATACGACTGTTGTAAGCCTCCTTTCTGAGATGCTATTTTACATTGCAAATTGTGTGTGGTGAACCCATGTTGAAAGTTTTGTTTTCGTTTTCTTCCTAGATGTCTTGCCGCCCCGGTGGCGTAATCGTTAGGACGCTACTTTTGGAGCTGCTGGGGTCGGTTCGAATCCCGGTCAGGCATGGATGTTTGTGACCTTCAATAATTGTTGTTATTTGCCTATGTATTATTCCTTTCTTTGTGACTGTAAAAATTCTTTCAGTGTCTGTCCCACTTGACGAAAGCTTATAAGCGGTCCTCTGAACAAGCACACAAGCTGGAATATATATGTACCCACCATACCATTCCTAGATGTCTTTTTTTTTGTTATTGTGTTGTTTTACAATGTGTGGAAAGTTGTTAATAATATATTTCGTTTAAGCTATTTTTATAGTTTCGATTTGCTTATATTTGAATGGTTCTTATGGTGTCTCAGAAAACGTAAAGAAATTAATAAGAATTTGAATATCTGACCAATTTTTACACTTTTGGTTTCTTCTCATTGTTAATTATTTCTGCACATTTTAATTATCAAATCAATTATTGATGTTCCATTGTGGCACACGGTAACTCATGATGACATATCGATGTCAAATTCATATCGAAACTTTGAAATGATACATGAAAGATGCCAATAT